>CM053502.1:147557534-147801989 GCA_028627145.1 Eidolon dupreanum | reverse complement strand
ACACACACACACACACACACACACACACACACACACACACACACATGCCAATTGGTTGGAAAAAGACTGACCAAATGAGAAAAAAAAACATACCAAGTAAAGAGAACTGTTTATAAGTTTCAGTTTCTCAGCATTTGTGGTTATCATCTGTTTTCAGTTTGGTAATTTTTATTAAGGCAAAGTGGCACATGCTGTCACAGGAACTGCTCCAGCTCACGCTACCCTGCAGGTCACCGGGTATCCCCTGGTGTGCTGAGACATGATATGTTTTCTGCCAGTGGATGAGGTAGAGGGAAAGCTCTGCTCAGCATCAATTTCTAGTTCAGTACAGAAACAGACAAGCCATGGGCAGGCAAGTGAAATGCAGAACAATTACTCCATTTAAGGAATGTGTCGATTAATTTTACAAATAATTATTAAGCACTCATAATCCCTCGTAGTGATTTTATTTCCCTATGGAGGTTGGCCTGCTATCAGGAGGGTGACCTTTGGGCCGTGATCATTCTCTGTGGTCTATCGACATGCCCTGTGTGTTCCCCCACAACCCAGGCTGCATCTGGGACCAAGCTGCCTGGGTTTAGGAGTGAGATCTATAGTCAAAGAAGAGAACAAGGCTAACTGGTCCACACTGCAACAAAATCAGTTGTTCTAAGTTTCATTAAATGAACTGACCACAGCGATTTGAAAGTAGAGCCTGGCCACTGAAACTTGATCTCTGGCAAAGTCTGGGACTAATTTACATTTTTATATGCTTCAAAGGAGTATCTGATAGTAGTTGTGCCAATATAGGCGGTTCTTCTTCCAAGAACATCTCACTAGACAGTGGTGAAAAAGAAAGTAATTTTGTAAACAGATATGCCTATCTCTTTATGGCTGTTGTCACTGACTTTGAGAATGACTGTGATGTTTGCCCAAGGCCGAGAAAATGAGAAAACAGGGTGGGGTCTGAGACTGGAGATTCCTAGATATTTGGCACTTCCTTTTGATGCCCTGTAGGCCATGAGACAACATAATATTTTCAGAAGATGGACAGTAGAGAGTTCAAGATAGAGACCAGCAGGGGCGGGCGCTTTAAAGACAGTAGATGTCTCTAGGGAGGATGGGTTGGGTAGCTTGGCCTGAGCTTCTACCTCTTACAAGCAAGCAGAAGCCCTCTTGTAGGTGTCTGAGAAATTGTGCCAGTCTTTCCATTGTTGCTATGTCAATGAGTGTCATAAGACTTTTGGACTTCAAATGCTGAAGCTTTTCTAGAGTCTTCCTGTATGTAGCTCAGATCCTTTGATGGAGGACTAGGACCCCACCACTTTCTTGATGGTGACTTACCCAACTTGCCTGCCTGATCCTGCTGTCTCTGTCACTCATTAACTCATTGGACCTCAGGCAAAGCCTTGATTTCTCTGAGCTTCAATTCCTTTTCGGTAATGAATAGAAAAAAGACTGTCCTTCTGAAGGCAGGGAAAACAATCAGAATTGAAACTCTTGGTTGCACATTACTGTAGTGTAGCTAAAATAACATAGAGTAGTATATACTATAAAGCTCTGCCAACATTCCCTCCTCAAGAATGATGTACCCAACCCCAGCTCCTGGGAATAATAGCTGCTAATGGCTCTCCTCACTAGGAATTGGTCTCAGTGACAGAGACCTGTCTCACCCAAGGTTAAATCTCCTCCCAAGGGAATATCTGCAACCAATGATTGACTTCTGTAGGGATTCATAGGCCTGTCCCCCTTGCTTTATTATAGGACAACTATATAAGTGTCATCTAGCTCTAAAGCTCACTGTAAAATTTGCTGAAGCTCACTTGTAACCAGTCATGCATAGGGTTTTATCTCTGTCCAGTCTACCTTTTTCTCTTCCTGACAGGTATCTCTTCCAAAAATATCCCTCAAAAAGTCTCCTGCATACAACCTTCCATTTTCAGAGTCTATTTCCAGGCAACCCAGTTAAAGACAGTTGGTACTAGGAATAGACTCTAAGAGAAGAGTCATTTGGTGGCCAAATGGCAATGAGGACCCCATCACTATTTGTGAGTAGAATATATACAGTCTCTGTCCAGTTGCACCGGTGTAGCTGTTGAAATTTTGACTAGTGGAAAACTGGATTGAGATATTGATAAAGGAAGGTATACTGGCTGGTATTGAGAAGTATGAAGGGAATTGTAACTATGGAGACTTTGGAATTGGATGGACGTTGCTGAACATCACTGATTCATCAAAGAGGGATAATGACAGGCTTAGGGTGATTAATTACCAATTCAAGGCAGAATGTGAAAATTAGAGGGCCTCTTTGGCAGCATTTAGGGAAATCCTAATCTCTTGCAGCTGGAAGGCAGACAGAGCGGAGGATCCAGTTCAAGACAAAATCAAAAGAGTAGTGGAGCTTCAGAGATCAAACTCACATTCTGGAAGTTCTCCTGAGACAATGTCAGTGTCTAATTAGGAAAGTAGTGAAACCCTAAGACTTGGACTGAGCCTATCTGGGTAAATGCAATGATGAACTGTGAAATCCCCAAAGTTCGTAAATCTGCTGGTCTTGTAGAAATGACACAACTTTTCTTATAAGAATATAGTGGCTCTATTTTGCTTGAAGGTCATGCAGAAACCTCAGCAATGAGGAATATTCTTGCCCCACCTCCGTCACTACCAAGATCTACCCTCCCTTCCCTTTCTGGCAATCAAACGAATGACAACAGTCAAATCTCTTACCATACAACCCAGCAATCATGCTCTTTGGTGTTTACCCCAAAGAGTTGAAGACTTACAGCCACACAAAAACCTGTATGTAAACATTTGCAGGAAACTTTGTTCATAACTGCCAAAATTGGAAGCGACCAACATGTCCTTCGGCAGGTGAGTGGATAAACAAACTGTGCTCCATCCAGCATGGAACATCAAAAGAAATGAGCTAAAAAAAATGAACCTTTAAATCATGAAAAGACATGGAAGAACCTTAAATGCATATTACTAAGTGAAAAAAAAAAAGCCAATCTGAAAGGATGCATATTGTATAATTCCAGTTACGTGATGTTCTGGAAAAGACAAAACTATGGAGACAGTAAAAAGATGAGTAGCTGCTGGGGTGGGAATGAATAGGTGGATCAAAGAAGATTTTTAGGGCAGTAAAAGTACTCTGTATGGTTCTGAAATGATAGATACATGTCATTATACTTTTGTTTAAAATGATAGAATGTACAACACCAAGAGTGAACCCTAAGGTAAACTATGGACTTTGGTGATTCTGATGTGTCAGTGTAGGTTCATCAATAGTAATAAGTGATTACTTTGGCTCTTTTTCACCCTGGAAAAGGCAGTAATTCATCTTTACTGAAATATTCACATATTCTGAGTATGAGTTTGCCTTTCCTGTCCATAGAGATTCTGCCCAGCACCACTATCTGAGCACCTACAGAAGGTTTGATTCATTAGCATGGAATACTGCATAACATTGCCCTGGACCAATGGGCCCATTTTGCAGCAAAAAATGTGCATCATTGGGCCCATGATTGTGGATCCTTTGGTCCCATCACACATAGAAGCTGCTGACTTGACAGAGTGGTATGATGGCTTTTAAATACACAAGTAAAGTATCATCTTGGAGATAATACTCTCTGAGGATGGAGTTCTATCCTCCAAAATCTAGCATGCCATCTCAACTTTAGGCTCTGTCAGTCTAGAGTTCCTAGTTTCTAGAGGGAGAATGCTTTCAATCAGGAAGAATAGGGGTACCAGGAACTTGAAAGTGTGGCTGACATCTGGTCATTTCAGGTTTCTGTTGCCAAGAGGCCAGTAGAAGAGTCACCCTAGCAGTAGTAATTGACCTTGATCATTGGGAGAAGGTAGGGCTTCTGGTAGACAGTGAGCATAGGGAAGAAAATATTTGGTGTTTTCACCCTAGTTGTAAGAGTTAATGGACAACTATAGCAGATATGGCCTAGGAAATGCATGGTTACCAGAGATAAGTGTCTGGTCACCCTTATCCATACCAGGAAAACTGCCTAGATCAGCAGAGATATTATTAGCCGAGAGTAAAAGAATCTAGAATGAAAGATGGAGGAGGAATGGCGAATACGAGTTATAGCTTTGAGGTCAGTTGCAGCTGTAGTGGCTTTGTTGATCCCTGTTCTTTCTGAAAGGTCCCCAGAAAACAAGATCAGCCAGAATCTGGAGAAGCTTTTCCCAAGTGGGAGAAATTTAAGGAGAAAGTGGGTCTAAATGGTGCAAGGGATGTACTGTAGTAGACACTGCAGTGCTCTGCCCAGATCCCCTTTTCAGGGCTGACACATTCTTCCCTCTCTTCTTTTCTGGGAATATTGGCTGCCAAAGGCTCACATACGGGTCCTTACAGGAGTCGCCCATGGCAGCATGGAACTACCTCAGCCAAGGTTATATTCCCTCTCAGCAGGTGATCTCTGGCTATGACTTGCTTATGTGGACATCCAAAATCCAGCCCCTTGCCTCAATTTGGGATAACTGTGAAGGCATTTCAGCTCCCAAGCTTTCCATATGACAAGATTTAGTCTCAGCTGATTCCTCTTGTAGGTCAGCTTCTCTGCATGATCCTAGCCTCCTATCTTCCTTACAGGTGAATCTTGAGAACACTCCCCAGTATACCTTCTCCATGCAATTCTCCATCTCAAAATCTGTTTCCAGGGAATTCAAATGAAGACAATATACAAAGCTCCCCACACTGTGCTGGTGCTTACAAGACATCTGATAAGTTGCAAACTCATCTCTTTCCCCTTTTTATTCATTTTTTACTTGCAACTACAACCCTCATCTGTAATCTCATAAAATTTAACAAATAGTCACAATATAATACCTAGTAAGAGGAAAGGATGAGAATATGGTAAGCTGTCACAAATCCCAGAGCCTCACTGGCCAAAGCCATGAACAACCAAAGACCTGAACACCCTTCATGGGCCAGGTTATTTACTATTCATGTTGCGCACATGACATATTTAATCCCCTGAGGGGGCTATGACTTTTCCCACGTGACAAAAAAACTGAGGCTCAAGTAGAGAATCTGTCCACTTTCTAGTATGCAATAGTGCCTCCCCCAAACCCTCTCATTTCACAAATACTTCTATTTTCCTGGCAGCAAGTCATTACCCAGGAACCCATGCTTCCTAGTGCATAGTGATCTTAAACAAAAGCGGTCTGCTGTGCGGCATTGAATCCGAACTCTTACTGTGTAATGGACCAGCAAGAGAGTGAGCTATTCTTTCCAAGCTCTAATTCTAATAAAGGCAATCATAGTATCAGAAATCAAACTTTATTTGAGTGGTAGGGAAGTATTGAAGTTAATACTCTTCAGGGTTCTTTGGCTGAACAGAAACAATATAATCATCATTTGTTAGCAAGGACATATGGAAGGATTAACTGCAAGAATCTTAGTTTGGACATAGTCTTCCCAGGAGAATTCACCAGATTCTTTGTCTTTTTACTACATCAAAGTCTGATGGGTGTAGGTGAAAGCATTTTTGAAAAATGTGTAAAATAATCTGATAGGATATTTCCTTGAGTAATATATGCCTAGAGAACTATTGGAGTATCTAAAGAAAAATGTGTTTTGTCTTGTGACTTATGGCAGCAAAGAACTGCAGAAAAGGAAGGGAGGGGAAGAGGGAAAGGGGAGGAAAAGAAAGGAAGGTGAAAGGAGAGAAAAAGGGATCTCCTAGAGTGAAAAAATAAGTCTTGCTTCACTCCCTTAGTGCCAAATGGGTATGTGCTGCTGCTCAGAGCATTTGGCAGATTGGCACAGCCAGGGACAGCAGCAAGAGAGCTGTTGCTCAAGGCCAGCAAGAGACAGGCTGCATGGCACAGGGGAGCTGAGCACAGGTGAGGGTTTGCCAGGAGTGAGAAGTACCAGAAGCAAATTATTAGCACAGAGATTTGATAATTAAAGTTTAAGATCTGTGACGCAGAGAACAAGTACCTAAAAATTTTCTTTAAGCTGCTATTGAATTTCACAGTGAATATGTTTCTGGTACATCTGCTGAAATGAAAAAGATTTAAAATTACAGGGTTATACATTTTGTGGCCCATGTGTCTGCTATACAGACAGCCCCTTTTTTAGTAAAATAGAGAGATCTGGACTCTGCCTCCCTCTTCGAGGCCACCTTTCTCTAGAACTTTTGAATGAAATAGACTGGTCTCTTCTGCTCTGGGTCAGAGCAGGCACCAGCTTGCTTCTCAGCTTGCCTCCATCTCCCCGCTCAACCCTCAGCCTCTGCTGCTTTTGCCACTACTGGAACTTGTATAATTTCTCTCTTGCTTTGTTTTCCATGGTCTTGCTACTACAAAGCTTTGGTGTGTAGCAGCTTTCACTGAAGGTTTGGAGACAAAGGAGAGGGATCATAGAATAGGCAACAACTTGAAACCTCAGAGCATGTTCTTGTACAGCCTTCACAGCTACAGCGGGGCTGGGCTCTCTTGTAATGTTCTCCTCTACTTCCTGTTCCTGGTCTGAAGTGCAGTCCCTCCCTACTCCTCTGTCCTCAATGACTGCGATATAACAGTAGGCCACGTTCCCTGCTTTTACCACTGTTCTTCCATTGGATTAGGGGACTCAGATCAGTCTCTTGACCCCATCTTGATTTATGCACGCTCTCGCGCGCTCTCTCTCTCTCTCTCTCTCTCTCTCTCTCTCTCTCTCTCTCTTTCGGCTTTGATAGCAACACATGTCACCCTAAACAGGTTTCTTTCTCTGAGACCAGATTGAAAGAGAGTCTTTGATTTCTAATTCCCCACTTGACATTTTCTCCATGACATTTTTTCACTTTTCTTTCTTAGTTTCTGGGGGCACTGAGCCCTCTAGCTTACATCAAGCTAATCTCCATAGATCTATGCCTGGGGTATCAGTTCCTTTGTGAGCAAAATGGGAGGTCTTTGATCTAGTATCAATTCTTTCAACTTCTAACCTAGAGCCCTCCAAAGTTTTAAAAATATACATGTAAGAGTCTTCCTTTTAGTTTAGGTTGTGGCAGAAAAAAGTAGGAAAAAATTTAACTGTTCATCAGTACAGAAAGGAATAATTAGTTTATGGTCCGTAATACAATACAATGCAACCATTAAAAACAATGAAGAGTCTCTACGTTTTCTTATTTTCAATAATCTCATTGATTTATTGTAAATTGAAAAATTACTTTCTGAATCAAAAGATAACATATAATAAAAAACGTGTGCCTCTCTCTCTCTCTACTCTCTCTCTCTCTCTCTCTCTCTCTCTCTCTCTGAATGTACAGATATCTTGACAAACAGAAAGGGAAGGCTCCAAACTGCTCTGGAATGAGAGAGATGTACTTTAAAATCTTACCTTATATAATTTTTCAGGAAGGTAATTAAGTTGTGGAATAATGAATGTCTCTCTTTTTTAAAAAATATTTTCAAGTAAAAACATTTACAAATATATAGTATAATATGAAGCCAATGGATAAAAATGAAGGGATCAGTTTAAATAATCTCTAGGTAATTCCAAGTTTTATCATTCTGAGAACATGTATTTCGATGTGAGGAACAAATAAGACTTTTAAAATATAAAGTGCTTAAAATAATTTCTGGAATATATTTAGCATTTACAACATGTAACTCTTATCTAATAATTTAATTGTACCATTTAGTGTATCTTGTTGCTTTTTAAAATTTTTTATTGTTATGATGTTTGAAGATGTTCATTGATTTAAAAGTATTAATAAAATTGATTTTTTTCTCCAGAAACTTTAATTACCTCATAAATAATGAAATATATACTCATATAAACCATTTATTCTTGATTTGTTTAGTATCTAGTTGAGCACATACATAGCATTTAACATTCTTCATTCAATCAGCTAATTAACCATACACTTCTGTGATCACTGTAGGACTAATGGAGAAAAAGAGATGGCTTGTGGGCCTTGGTCCATAGTTCTACAATATCTTCATACTATTTTCATTGTATGAGGGCTAGAGCTTTTGGGAACCTGGCTACTTGCTTATCTTTGTCTTGTCTCTCCCAGGAACACCGTATTTAATGGATAAGTACATGGGCGTGAGGAAAGAGAAAGACTGATCTTTCAGGAATATATCCATCAATGAAGTCATTGATTCTCTACTATAGATGTTTATCACATTCTCTGGCCACCAGATTGTCCAACCTTGATCCGACAGGAGCCTATGTAACTCTAGGTATAGCACTCGACACATGCTATTGAGCCCACAATCTTCCAGTATATTAAAATAAAATACTAGGTTTGTTCCTTTAAGAAACTGAATTAGCTCTTTCAGATCAAGACAAGAGTCTACTTATTCCACAAAAGCAGTAATTCAGTTATAGTTGTCCTAGTGGCCTAAAAAAGTCAGTGCTGCTTCCAGAGGTGCCTGATTTACTCCCGGGATATAATTTATGTCCTGGGAAAGTCTGATTTGGTGAGTCTTTGTTCTGTGAAGCTCAGAAGCAGGTCAAACATTGAGGATTCAGCATATGACCTTGGAATTTGTAGCAAAGATGCGACACCACTCAAAATGGAAATAATAAAGCCTCCACCTTCCGGAAGAGTTTTTTTGGTGCATTTTTCTTGTTGTTCAGTTTTGCAATCCTTGATCCTAATGTTAGAGTTTTTCTAACATTAGGCTACTGCTAGCATAACAATTCAGTCCCACAATACCTAATGTAATTCGATCGCCATGTGACAATTGCTGAAGAAATCACTGATAGCAACAATCCACACGAGTAACCTCTTTAACTTCTAGAGCAAAGTCCCTCTCCTTTCGTTCAGTCTCTTGTCATATTTGTTTTCAATATGTCCATGGAATATTAGAGGTTTGTAGTGAAATGTGTGTCTTCACTCAAGTGAATGTTGTCATTTCTTGTTGAAAATGACTAACAAAGCACAAACCAGGGGAAAATGAAAAGGTTGTATTTCGTCACCATGGAGTCACCTCTGGGACACTCCTCCCACAGTCTCCTCCACTACTCTGCTTTTCCCTCTTTAGCCTTGATTTTAGTGTTGGGGGATTTTGTTAGATAATAGATGGTGGTCTTTAAATTAGGTATTACAGGGAAGCATAAAAAAGTAGTATAATGTGAAGTCTCATCTCTCAGAATGCCTATAATCAAAGGGCTCATATCCTGTAATCTTTTCTCCTTCTCTTTTGAAGAGTTTAAGGATAGTCACTCAACTGTCCTTCTCTCTTTTCTGGGTCTCCCTTGAGGGACAGTGAGATGATCACATTTTATTTTTCATCAAGAAAATGTGGATAAATTTAGAAAGTTTGAAAATTATAATTAATGGCAGCCACATTTGAGTCAGATTCTTATAAAGCTTTCAGATCAAGAATTTAAATAACAGGGAATTTTAACCAGCACGGTCAACAAGGGGGAGCTGGTAACTTTTCTTTTAAGCTAAAAAACCCTAAGTTAAGCATCTCTTGGTTTTGTCACCAGGCCGTATGCAGATAAAGTAGATTTCTAAGCCAGGTGATTCTCCATTTGGGGCAATCAACAGTATTTAACAATGTAAACTTTCCTAACAAGCTGGGATGCCCCAGCCAAAAGCTGGAATACTGAGATCCAGGACATGCAGAACCAGTGGGGACTGAGCAGGATTGAGGATGTGGTTTCCAGTCCCTCAACTACCTTGAGTTCATCAGCCACAGTGTGCCTCTTTCTTGCTCTGTAAGCTGGAGAATGTGTATATGTGAACATTTTTTATATCACCTATGTCATTTTCCCCATGGCTTATATGCATTTGAACACTATCTTCCAGGTAGTAGTACTGTATTTAGGCTGCAGAATAAATATTTTTCTATTTCTCAGGAAAGTCAGGGAAAGATCCATGTAACTCTTTGATTTCCTTATGGTGCCTAGCATGTAGTAGGTGCTCAAAAATATACTTGTTGATTAATCAGTAATTAATAAAGTAAAATCTGCAGATAGAAACTAATTTTCACAGCTCCAAGATAGTCATCCTCTCCTTTAGATGAGTAGAAAATCAGTCTCCATTTATTGTAATCCTCTGTATACGTTTCCCTTTTTTACTGACATTTGCTGTCTGGTGACTATGCTTTGAATTAGTAGAGACTGATGAAGGGATGGGTGAGTCCTGCCACATTTAAGTTTGTTGAATATTGCACACTGCTTTGAGTTCAGAAGAACCCAGAGCATGTTTGGCAAAGCACTTTCCCCTCAATGTTTTAAGAGCGTGTGAACTTAGATGGAAATTTAATCTGCATGTTCATTTACACGTAACTCATCAAAACATTTTAAACAGACTTTGAAGTTTGCAGAGCCTTTTCAATCTATTTTATGGAAGCTATTCAAGCATTTTTGGGGTTTTCATGGAAAGCTGTCTTTGGCTGAGACCTAGTATACTGGATATTATACCTTTTCATCCCCGCCAAATATTTCATATTCATATAAATTTTATACCCTATATTCATATGAGTTTTGTTGCTGTGCCAACCCATTCCTTCATTTCTAAATTGATGTCATTTACTAAACTTTATGGAGGGAGGGTCAAGTAATTGAAACTTAAAAGGAACAAAAACATTGTCTGCCTTTGATGGACAAAAACTGGACATAGTCTTTGATGGCGTTCTAATGGGGGATAAAGGTACCATAAGCAATTCAAACTGGCCAAAGAGGGGAAAACCCACTTGTTTTGAGAATTACTAGTGTCTGTATTAGTTGATGAAACTCATTGTGCCCAGGAACACTAGTTTAGTTTCAATTATATCCATGAAATGTTGACAGGTTTTTGGTGGAGAGTGGTATGGTCATATTTGCATTTTGGTTAGGAGGTTGTTGCAGCAGTTAAGGGTGGAGCTAATTTAGATGGTTACTGCAGTGGTCTGGGTGAAGAGATGGAAAGGCGAGCACAGATTTGAGAAATATTTAGAAAGTCGATCAAGACTGGAGAATAACTAGCTAGCATAGGTGACTAGTGGATGATAATGATAGTAAGTGAGGTAAGGAATACAGGAAGAAGAGCAGGTTTGGAATAAGAAAGAGGATATAAACTCAATTCCAGAAATATTGGCTCCAACATGTAAATTGAGATTTGAGGTGTAAGGAGGTGTTGAACTTATGAGTCTGAAGCTATGGGCAAAATTCTGGGTTGGACAAACATTTGTCAGTTACCAGCTTGTGGCTGGATTGTCATAGGTGAGATGTAGGTGAGCTCACTTGTGAATGTTAGTAGACCAGGTTTATAATTCTGGAGACAAAAGAGAGCTAGAGGTCACAGCATAGAGTGAAGGGGATTTTTTGGGTGATAGAAGTATGAATATACTTTTAGGCTGAGGAAAGAAGACTGTTTAGAAATGGAGAATCTGAGGAGTTAAGGTTGAGATGAGATTTTCAGGTAAAAATGGCAAAAACAGGGTGGAGGACTGGGTCAAGACTAGGTGGATTTTTGGCATATAGGAGAGAGAGCTCATTCTCTGAGACCAGATCGAAAGAGGAAAGGAAGTAGAATATTTAAGGATGTGATCCTTGGTCTGATTGTGGGAAGTTTAAATCTTACTGCAGTTGCCCCACCTTGAGGCATAGGGATCAGGCTTTTATATCTTCCTATTGGCCACCTGCTGGGGGTGGGGAATAAGGTATTGGTGTAATGGCGGTGATGGTGGTGGTATAACCTCCCAAGCTTCCTTGCAAATTGGCTCCAGTCAGCCCAGGGAAAGCTTCTGGAGAATGTATGTCTTTAACTCATGACTGACAACAGTTGGGGGCATGGGCACACTGGCTGGTATTATACAATACAGTCACCAACAGCATCTACTACAATATTTAATACAGTTCTTTCTCTGTTCCAGTATAATATGTCTGTGAAAATTTTGAAAGTCAATAAATCATCAAATATATATTGAGTGTTTATTATGTGCAATATATTATTTTAAATTTAACAACAAAAAAATGACCTCTCTATTTAGTAGCAACACGGTGATCATTTATTAAACTGATGAATTTAATTACCTCATTTTAAGTCAACATTTTGTCTGTCTGGATTCTGCTGACAGAAACTCTATATATTAGGAGAAGCTGGGGGGTGCGGGTCTGGCAAAATTATGCATACTGGATTTGAGATATTTCTGTCTCAGGCCTCAATTTATCTAGGACAGTTGTTCTCAAACGTTAGCATGCATTGGAATTATCTAGAAGGCTTGTCAAAGTATAGATTTCAGTCTTCCACTTTCCACAGTTTCTGATTCAGTGGGTCTGAGTGGGGCTGGAGACTTTGCATTGCTAACATGTTCCTAGGTGATGCAGCTGCTAGTTGTAGATTCTACACTAATATTCTAGGAGCTGAGTGACTTTTATTTTGAGCTATCAAGGGAAGTTGAGGCCCTACTTGCAGATATACCACACCATGCACGCGCATACACACGTATCTGCACGGATAACCAGTGACAACTTAATGTGCATTTTCCTGTTAATGTTTATATTCTTAAAATTACAACCTGTGTGGACATTGTAGAGGCAACTAGAAAACTATTAATAGTTTCCCTGAGGGTGAAACAAAGAACTAGATTAGCATTGTACAATAGAAATATAATGCAAGCCACGTATATAATTTAAAATTTTCTAGTAGGCATATTTTTAAAAAGAAAAAGGAAAATGGTGAAATTGAGTAATATATTTCATTTAATCCAATAATCTAAAATATTAATATTTCATCATGTAATTGGTATAAAATTATTGAGATATTTTGTCTTCTTTCTTTTTGGAACTAGTTGTTAGAAATGTGATGCACAGCACATCTCAGTTTGGACTAGCCACTTTTCAAATGCTCAATAGCCACATATGAGTAGTGGCTACCATATTGGAGAATGCAGAAGATGGTCTGCTTTTGTCAGAATTATGTAACTTGTGATCTAGTTAATTCAAGAAAAAGTGTGATTTCTTTACTGTTTCAATTCTCCAATTTTCATTTAGTAGATGGAAATGTACTCCTCAAGGACTTAATGTGCAACAACTATGAAGAGATCTGCAAAGGCTGCTGAGGTTACCCAAGTGCTTGTGAGTGTCTGCCTACAGAATGTAAGGGAGAAGCAGCATTTCTTTAAAAAAAATGATTTATGATTTTGATAAATATGAATCAGGAGCCCCCTGTCATCAAGGATATAATGCTTCCCAATAATTGTAAATATTGAATCAATTTACTATACCAAGTAGAAGACAAGATCGACTACACTTTATTTTAGCCACTCCACTGGCCTGGTAGATGACAAGGCAAGTCTGATGATTCTACAGAATATGGAAGCAGGCCAACGGGAAGCTGTTAAAGGTTGGTTCTAATTAGTCTGAGGTTAACAAGAGGTTTAGCTTCATTCCTGCCTAGAGGCAGGAGCTAAAAGTCATGTGATGCAAATTTTAACAAATAATGAAAACAGTTTATGTACATGGGGCTTCTACATGAAATATGTTTTCACATATGTTTTCTCCTTTTTGACTTGGTAGCCAGAGGTAGGTAGGCTTTGTATTATCTCTCCCATTCTATAGATCATTGTGGTCAGTGACTTGCCCCTGGTCACATGGTTGCTAGTGCATGAGCCTGGATTTGAACCTGAGTTTTCTGAATGTTACCTAGTCCCGTTGTACCTAGAACACTGCCTGTGAAGAACATGCAATGAGGATGCTTGGGGGTGTGAGACCTGAAGAAAGCAAGACCTCAGTTGATACACTTGAATGATGTGAAGTATTTCCTAATGAATATATATATTCATTTTATAATAAACTGTAAATGGGAAGACATTTCAGTGCTTTGACTTACCCCTGGAAATCTGAAAAATTCTAGACATTGTGTTGGTACAGATAATTACACATGAGCTTCCTAAGTTTTTATAAAAACACAAATGTAAAAACATAACCTCTGAGAAATTGTTACCTGGCCTGTTCTCGGCAGAGCTACCTACTTCCACTACTTCCCTCAGCCCCTGTTACCTAAACCCAAGATAGAGAACATGAATTGGGATCCAGAACCCCACTGCATTTCTTTAGGTAGGCTATGTGAAAAAATCAGAAGAAGTTAGTCTCTTGAGTGAGATGTTTAGGCACAAAAGGATGAGGCAGTTCCGAGTTTTCAAAGACAGTACCATCACATGGCTTTTTAATGTCATGTGATGTAAAGGATACGAGTTAAATAAATTAGCTGTGAACCAGAAGTTTCCAAACTTTGTGCTCAAACTTGGTTGCATGTTAGAAACACTCTAGGGAAGAGCCGTTTAAAATAGTATGATGATTCCCTGCAGAGATCTGATCTTACTGATGGTGGGGGCAGGGGGGGCGGGTGGGCGCAGGGGAGGGCTCTAGGCATTGGTATCTCAGGTGACTCTAATGTGAGACCTGGGTCCAGAAGCACTGTAAAGTAAAATATTTTTTGTAAAAATCTAAGTTTATGTCATTTCTTCCCATCCATGCAAAATTCCCAGAATTTGAGGAAAAAATTAAACTCCATTTCAACAGTGCAATTTGAAGTTTTAAAAAGAAAACAAGCTTCTTTCTTATTTAAAAAGGACTGCAAATCCTTTGGAGGGCAGATTAAACGGGTGATAATTTACACTGCGATCTTGGAATGACCCTGGAAAACTGTAAGGTGGGACAAGAGTTGTGAATTAGAGATTACTAACCAAACGTTCCCCACTTTTGACTCTTTCCTGTGTGTCTCTCTCACACTTTTTTTCTTTCTGTTAATTAGTGACATTAATTGCTAAGTTTTGTAATTATATTATTTACTGTTTTTATTAAATGGAGTTGTATATCCTTGGTCTCAGTTTTGGGTAAATAAAATATTAAGGAAGACTTGAGTAAAAGTCCCAACTCTTCCTCCCTTCCATGCCATGTAACTGGCAATTCCTTAAGTCTCTGGTCTTTGATGTCCTCATCTACAAAATGGGGGCAATAATATAAAAAGTGGCAACTATTATCCTCATTAATTCTTAGCTTTCCCACTATAGTATGTCAACATACAGTAGACAGATGATTAACTATCTTAGTTTCTCAAAGTCCTTGAGAGGGATCAAAGTTTTGCCATCCCAAAATATACCTTTTGGAATATTGATTTTAAGCTGGTTATTAAGATACTAAAGACTCAGAAAGAACATTTGACCCTTTCCTCCTTACCTGCCTAAAGGAATTCAGATAAAAAAAGTCTAATTAAAGACAAGAAGCACCACCTTGGCATCATAATATAAACTAAATATAGTAGACAGGGAGAAATCTAGCAAAGCCTGTTTATTTAACTTTCCTCTGTGTCCTACTGTTTCTGGGTGGCCTAGCAAGAATTTGTTTACCACATGTTTGCTCCTTCTCTTATACCTGTAAATTGCCTGTTTTCTGTTTGAAATCCCAGATCCATGCCTCCCCCTCAATGTCCAAAATGGCGTATAAACCTCAACTGCCCAATACCTCCTTGAGTCTCATATTCTTATGCCACCCTCCCTGCCATGTACATCCATAATAAATTTTGGAGATTTTCTCCTGTTAATCGTCTCATGTTAATTTGATTATTAGCCCAGTTAGAAGAACTTTGAGAGTGGGAGGGAAGTTAATATTTGACCCCTACATCCTCCTCCCTGCCTGAGTTCTTTTTAAGAAACCTTAAACAGTATCTCCCTATGTGAACCAACCCTCTCCCCATCCTATAATTTCTTTTTGCTATTTAAAAAATATGACTCTCAGTTTCTTCTGAAGATCTATGGCGTTTAATAGAAAAACTACCTATTGTAGCAATTTAACTTATTCATTTTTCTCTATTTAAAACCCTAATGTTGGCTGTACTGTTGAGTGACTTTTTCCATTCTTTACCTCCAGCTTTGGAGGCAAATATCACTGGGACCTCTGCCCACTGAATCACACATGTCCTTTGCATTTCTAGTAACTTTTATACAGCCACAGGCAGGCAAAACTGATTTTTTTTTTTTTGCCCCTTAATAATGGCCTTTTTTTTTTTTCAGCTTTCAGATATATTGTTCTCACCAGCCCCCATCCCCAACCCCCAGCCACATCCTATTCCTCACTTTAAAATCAACTTCTTCAGTAAGACTTGCTGCATAAGGCCACCCAAATTATGTTTTTTTTTTCTTTGCATATCTGAGGGTAAACCACACACATGGACTCACACATGGACTAGAATATGGATGGTGCTCCCTAGAAGTTTGCCATGTACTGCCTTAAAACCGTATGCCTTTAATACTCCTTCCAGGCACATTCTCATGAATTCAAGAGACCCTGTTTTCCAAGGCAGTTATACCATTTGCAGTTTCACCAACACAGGGCTGTATGAGAGTTCCAGTTCCTTCATATTCTCACCAATACTTGGTATTGTCATTTTTTCTAATTTTATCCCTTCTAATAGGTGTGTATGGATATCTTGATGTGGCTTTAGTTTGCATTTTCCTAATAACTGATGATATCGAGCATCTTTTCATGTGCTTATTTGCTATTCACCAATCTTTGGTAAGGTGTCTGTTCCAATCTTTTGCCCATTTTAAAAATTGGGTTGTTTGTTTTCTACATATTGAGTTTTGAGACAGATAGACACACACACATATATACACATATACAGACATACATTATATATATATATATATATATAATATAAATATATATATAATATAAATATATATTGAATTTTGATAATGTCTCCTTGTCAACTTGTAAATTCCACAGAAAGAGTTCTTGGGAAGAAAAGACGCATTACGTATGTAAATCCCTGACATCCCCTTGAGATTGAAGCACTTGGTGGATACCTAAGCATTCTGTAGTGCTAAGGGAAAGTCCACATGTCTCTCTCACACATTTGGGGACCATGCTATGGAGTCAAATACTTTTTCATTTTAAAGCTGTAGATTAACCTAATCCTATTTGAAAAGTTCTTTATGTACAGCATATGTGATATAATTTGCAACAGAAATACTTTTAAAGTTTATTTAGAGAATGAAAAATTGGTAATTTCCCTCAAGTGGTAAATTAGGAAGCATTTGCTTCTAAGTTATTAGCAATCTACTTGGAGTAACAGTTTAATATTTCCAGTGGACTGTCTTTGTAGATAATTTTAAGTAATAAATAAACAATTTTAAAGAAACTAGTGTCTGTTTACCAAATGCAGAATGTGTTGGTAGATTATACTGCCAAAGGGCAGAATCATGGTTTCTGAAAATAGCTTTAAGAAGTTCAGACTAATTAGCAACCCAAACTGAACTATCTTGCAAAGCGTAATGTCCTCTGGGGTAAATGTCATTTGAAAAGTAAATAATGTTAATGTATTAAACCAGTCATAGTAGCTCTGCTTACATCTCTGGTCTACTCAATCACATGCAAGTTGATAGCAGTCACTCTCATAAGCTGTGAGAAGAGATTATTTTATTGGATCAAATGATACCACATTCAGCATCATGGCATGCAATACTAGTTTTTTTTTAAAATTATTTTTTTAAATTTGATCCTCATTTCATTTTTAGACAAAATGGACAATTTCTAGAAGGTTATTGGGACCTCAATGGATTCCCTAGATCATCCTTATTTATTCTGGTGGGCTATTAGTTAACCAAACCCAGAACTTCCACTTACTGAACCACCCAAGGAGATGTCTCAGTTTTGCTTTATCCTCCAACTCTGATGTCTCAAAATCAGAGATCTTTCTGGTCACAATTTTAAGTCTATTTCCTTTTGTCCTATTCTCAAAACCCAGTTGTTTCATTCTACCTGAATGGCATAGCTTCACATAGGAAATTCTAAACTCTGCTAATGATATGATTAAATGCTCTACCCACTTTATGAAAAGGAATTATTTTGTGGAAGCTTTCTTATTTTCATGATATGATTTACATAAGGATTCTATTTTCCCCCCTGTTATTCAGACACTAAATTAAATCACCAGAATCTTATAATAACCACGACAATCTTGTGGCAATTCATGGAGTATTTATAAGTCTCGGACCCTTTTCACATGTTATGTTTAATCCTAACAATTTTGTACGCTAGGCCTTAATCCACTCATTTTACAGATGAGAAAAACTAATTTACCTACCTAAGATTACATACTCAGAACGTGGCAGTGTTTATTATTGTTATTACCAGTAGTAACATTGTTTTTTTAGCTATTAAAGCTTTGTGCTATAATTTTCAAAAAATAAATGGTGAAAGTACTATCATCATCATGATACATTTTGATAAAAATTTATGGTATACATGAGAAGATATATAACAATTTATTTACATGTTTAAAAGATATGAAATGGAGATTTAAAGTCACTGAAAGCTTCTACAATTTCTGGAAGAATCCAGTATTTTGACATCTATTATTACCTATTTTTCTGCTTGGGAAAGGAAAACAAGATTTATTTACTTGTATACATGTATACATGGGCATCCAAAGTTTGTTACTTTGGATCTTTCTGGTTTGAATGAGTATTCTCTTTTTTAAAAGATTGATTTAAAAAATTTTGCTACTTTACAAATTTTAAGAGCACATACAGGCATTGGAAAAAAATAGCCATTTAGAAGATTTATAGTCATCCCATTCAGACATAAATAAAGAGGGCAACTTCCTTAAGCTGAAAATAACCTTTTAGTGAAGTGTATTTCAGTACTTGGGAACAAACAAAGATGTTATAATATAGACATCATTGTTTGTGGGAGCTGGCAAGGTCAGATTAGATGGGAATTGATATCATACAACATTTATCAATTCCTCTTACGTGTAGAAATGAAATAAATTAATAGTGTTACTGGAGTGCGATAGAGGTTTATCAACCATAAGTATATAAGCTTGATCAAGTCCAGGAAGGGCATAATATTGGGGAAACTTTTCTCAACTTATCAATATGCATTCAGCATTTAAGTTACACCCCACCCTCCAAAAAAAAACACAAAAAATCCGTGCTATATCCTAATGACATTCTGTAACACCTCTTCACAGCACTTACCAGTTTTAAATAATTCATTTATTTGAGTAACCAGTTGACTGATGGCCAACTCTCTCACTGGACTGCAAGCTTCTTGATGGCCCAGAGCACATCTGCTTTGTTTACCACTGGTTCTGCCTGGCATGATTTCTGGCACGTTAACATCTGGCATGTAGTAGTTGTTAAATAATTATTAAAAGAGTGAACAAATTCTTGTTCTTTTGGGATTATAGTCTGGGAAGGAGGCAAGCTGAACACACTGTATGCCTCTCAGCTTCACAAGGAGGAGAGCATAGTGGTGGTGGTGTGTGCTTCAGAAGTTCCAAGTCCTTCCAATTTTTGCCAGCAAGTGGAACAAGGAGGATGGGGTAAAGCAATATTCGTGTTATGATTAGAATGAGAAAAGTGACGTTCAGCTTTTCAGAGAAAAAGGGAACTTGTTCATCTGAATTGGAGCCAATGTCCTAAGCCCAGGTAGGCTATTAGGAGAGGGGCTTCTGAGGCTCCTCTATTATAAACTCCTGTGAGGCCACTTCACTTCCACTGTCCTCCTATCTAGCCAGGCTGGGGCCTAGGCAAGCTATTAGGAATCCCTTCTTACTCCCTTTAAAAGGGGGACACAGAGTGCTGAGTTAAACACAAAAATCAGTGGGGGAAATGAGCTCCATATATAAACTTTTATTGCCATTCTTAGGTAAAATATTGAGCACATTTTCTATATATCGAGAGACTGTTGATTGGCAACAGGAAGCCAGCTTAACTAATAATTCTGCCTGATTAAAGAAGGATGTGTGAAAAGTAGCTTTAGCTTTCAGTAGAAAATTGTATTAGAAAGAGAGACTGTTATAAATGAGATCTTGGTCTGTATTTATATTTTAAAGAACATTTATTCTTAAATAATGAACAAAATTATTAAACAAACCGTGGGTGTTATATAAAAACCCAGATTCCACCCCCTCCCCCCCAAATATTTAGGTAAAATACATGACAAAGTAAAAGCTTTAATCCCAATGAAGTTCTGGCAGCAGTAAAATCATGCACATAACTCACTATGTGACATTTTAAAATGATCTCATTATAAATTAAAAAATAAATTAATAAAAAATTTAAAAAGGCCTTTGGAATAATACATCAGGAAAAGAGGAGATCTATAAGCACAGGGACAGCAATAATTTCCCTCTTTGTATATCACCCTGCCTCTAGATCTCTGAAGTCTGAATTTGGGAAGAATGAGCAGGAACCTAGCTGATTCCATTTGCCAGGGAGCTGCACAGAGAAGAAAGCTGACCCCGTCGCTTGTAGTTCTGAAGGAAGGACTTCAGGACTCTAATAGCTCCCTCATGATACTTTTGCTGTGCAGTTTCTCCCTCCATTCCTTTATCCGGGTTGTCATTTTTACTCTCCTTAGACCTGATTGATGATTTCAATGATTTCTCCACAATAATCCTTGGGTCCTGGTTCTGATCAGCAAACTAGAGGTTTGTTTCATTTTTCAGGTATTCCCTTGATTGGTTCCTGGTCCCTAGTCTTCATATTTTGCTTTTTTTTTTTTTTTTGATCTAAAAGAACAGATTTGCCACATGTCATATCAATCCTGTAATTGATCCAAGTCCTTTTATATTTGACTATACTGTCGAAAGCAATGATGGTGTCATTTGCTCTCTTAAAATAAAAAAAAAAATTTTTTTTTCTTTGAACGTTTTTTTCTAGGTGTCTATACCCAGTGCAGCTAAAATCCTCAAATTTGTGATGCCTACAAATTCTGAATGAATAGATATTTATTTATATCTATGCATTATTTTTATTCGAAAATTTAGTGGCCCAAATTCAATATTCACAAATTTTAATTTCCCAAAGTGGAGGATTTATGGACTTAATAGTTGAAATTTTCACTCATTTATGTGTTTTTCTTTGTGATTATGCTTAAAAGTGAGTTCTATTTGGGCATAAGTTTTCCAAAAATAAGCCATTGCTATAAAAATGTTAAAGTGCATAGAAATAGGTTTAATTAATTGGTACAATCATTACCTTTCAATACTTAGAGTAGAAAGTCGACCCTATTGATGAAAGTTGATATAGAATTAGAATTTCAGAAAAAGAAGAGATTTCTGAGCATCTGGTTTTATATTCTTGTTTTTTAAAGAAATTAAGCATGTTATTATTTCTGTATTTTGGCTAGGAATGGAGAATAGACTTGTCCAAGTTTAATAGTTATTAGTAACAGAAACTAGACCAAATTTCCAAACTCTCAGTCATTATGCTACTTCATTTAAACATATATATGAATTCACTTGGTAAACATGTTCTCATTCTGTATAAGCAGAGGGATAGAAAAGAGAATGAGTATAGATGACTGTTTGAATAGTGAGGCGAGGAGGTGGTGAATATCTATATTACTTCCATTTTTTAAAAATAAATAAATAAAGTTGATTTTTGGACCTACTTAAGGAGATCACCTTCACTATGTTTGAAAAATTGGATAATTAAAGATTATGTAACACTTGCTAGATTTGTGTAAAAGCTGCCTAGGTTCAAGTCTATCCTCAAGTTGAAACCCTTGTTAGTTTTCCTGAAAAGTATACTGATGTTTAACAAATTTTCTAATAATTTATTTTCTGATGCTGATTTAAGAGGAAGCAGAAGTGAAATTATACTGAAAAACTGATCAGTAGGAACCACTTTTCTAATAGTAATCTTTTGCCGAAATCAAAAAAAAAAGTCTTGGTAGGGAGGAAAATGGTTGTCCAAAGGATATGTGAATCTCTAGATGACACTCAGCAATCCTCCAGCCATAGTTTAAATGAAAATTTCACCACTTACCTAAGTGGCATTTGAATTTTACATTCATCGAGACTTCAAGCCACTCTGAATCTTCTCCTCCAGCACTGCCTTCTACCATTCTTAGTCTTTCTTTTAATCTTCTTTTTCATCCCCACTAATTGGAAGCTCACCAACCTCACAGGTTATGTTCTGGGATAGCAGTTATCAGGGGCAAAAACACCAGTTCTTCAACTTTATCTGCATTCAAGTGAACGGAGCATCACATGAGCAGGAGAAGTTTGCAGACATAGCATGCAGGACCAGGTCAGATGAGCTTTCCAAGTGATTCCTTTGGGTTGATTTTATGTCTATAAGCACAAGTTTGCTTGTTTGCTCGTTTGCTTTTTAAAGTAAATGTAAAATAATAAAACCAGGCATTAGGGCATTAAGTGATAAATTGGGAAAAATTTTTAAACAAAAATAGTTATGCCTCATTTAGATATTCAGATTTCATGAGCTGTTGTTATTTGACAAAGCCGCTGAAGTTTTAAGTAACAGCCAAGTGAGAGCTATCTGCACTTTCCATGGTAGGAAATGATTTTATATAATGATCTATTGCTCAAAGCAAAACATTAGCCAATCCTTCCCTTGAAAGAAAAAACATACATGCATAGAATCCTTTTAAAACCTCTTCGGGGATGTGTGTATAGGGGATGGGGCAGGGAGTATAGGATGTTGTATATATGTGTGTGTGTTTAGGGGATGGGTTGACAGGCACAGGAAAGGCCTTACTATAGGCAGTCTGTGTTGTAGAAAGAACAGTATGTTAACTATACCCATGTTCAAATTCGGTGAATCTCAAATAAACTCATGTTATAACAAGGCTTTTAAATCATGTTTTAACATACTTTTCTTAAAAATCTCAGTTGATTTGAAAACTGTTATAACTAGTGCAGTTGTCAGAAGACACCTAGTTAAACTTGAATTTCAGCTAAACAGCAAGTAATGTTTTAGTAGGTTTATCGCAAATATTGTGTGGTATATACTTATACTAAAAAATTTATCATTGTTTAGCTGAAGTTCAGATTCAACTGGGTGTCCTGAATTTTTATTTGCTAAATCTGGTAACAAATAACTAAGCAAATGTTTGGAAGGCATTCCTTCAAAGTCATTTAGTACAACATAGCTTGAATGTGCTATTTAAAAATAAAGGAGCTGTTTTAACAACACTTGAGAAAGTTACGAGCTGTTATTGTGTCAATACCAAATGCCCCTGTGCCTGATTTTTGCCTCTTATTTTATGTTATTCAACACTACTACCCCCAAACCCTTGGAGTCGAATGCATTTACTTTGAAGGAGGATGCCACATTCTAGTTATTCTCTTACCCTTGAAGACAAAAGCTTTGAAAAATTAAGACCATGTTTGAATCCTAGATACATAAAGTATGCTTTCCAGCAAAATGCCATGTATTGTTTCAAGCTGATTTGCCCCCCTTCTTCTCGGGAGAAAAGTACAGCATCTTAAACTAAAGCACACTTCAGTCGTCCCTGCGCTTGCTTGCTTGGTGCCAGCAGCCACAACACAGGGCTTTCATCTGGGCTTCAAAGTGTGGTGGAGGGAGTGTGGGGGAGGGGAGTGGGGAAGAAAGGGAGGACAAGTTGAATGCAAAAAGGAAACAAACAAACAAAGAAGAAAAATGGGATGGGGCGGGAAGAAGGAAAAGTCTCCTATCTTTCAAATATCACATCCAGTGGCTGGGACTGCAAGATGCAAAACCTTTGCAGTTTTCCCCTGTAGTGTATTTTTTTGTTACTGCCACTTCCCATGCTGGGAAGATTCTTGTCATCCCTCACATATTTTATCCACAGAAAAGGCTGCCCTGCCCTAGGCTTGGTGATTGAGGCTGTGCCCCTGGTCTGCCACTCTATCAGTGGTTCCCAAGGCTGTCTAGCCTGGGAAAAGCTGCATGGACACGTTCCAAAATCAGCATTACATGCATCATTGTTCTTACTCTCCCTGATTAGAGTGCACACAATGAAAACAACAGCAACAGCCTAGTTTTCTAGCCCTCCTCCCAGCATAAGGCAGTTCTTAGTCTGTTTTTCTTTCTCTGGGTCTTCCTTCAAGTTAACCGCTTCAGTGCTGGGGAAGTCCCAGACCTAACAGCAATTGCCCTGCAAGTTGCTTTGTGCTTCTGGGAGGTCACCTCAGTGCTGGGGCAGTGGGGAAGCAGGCAGCCTTGCTCTTCTCCTGAAAATCTGGGCAGAGTAACTAACAGGGTGACAAGTCAAAAACTGTGTGTGGTGCTGCTGGGTTAGCTGTGGGCATGCATTCTAAGATAGCTCTTCACAGCCTTGAGGTTGGTTAGGCACTCTGTGTTTCTCATATGTAAAGTGGGGACAGAGGTAAAGAAGCCAGGTCCTGGTGTTTTAACTCTTAAAGCCACAAAAATCTTTCTGTATTAAACCTGTTGGATTTAGTTGTTGAGTCTTAATTATCCACGTGAAATGCTTCTCAAACATCTTTGGAACTTTTGAATAAAATCTTTGTAAACATTTACAAGTATGTGGGGATGCTGGGTGGGGAATGACAATTTTTACTTTAAAAGCTATAAGGAAAATCCAGGTTCTATTACAATAAATATTAAAATAAAAAATCTGTTACCAAAAAGAAGGAGAAGGAGAAGGAGGAGGAGGAGAAGGAGGAGAAGAAGGAGGAGAAAGAAGAGAAGGAGGAGAGGAAAAAGGAGTAGGAGAGGGGAGGGAGAGGGAGGAAGAGAAGAAAAAGAAAAAAAAAAACTTCCGATGCAAATCGTGACATTTGTATTTAAAATAAGGGAGGATACATTACATTTTGGTATAACTGAAGAATTTTGGGTGTACTTCTGGATTGTATTGTAACATAATTGACCTGACTTATTTAAGGGTATGCGTGGATGAAGGGTGAAGGCTATGTGAGCATGTGTCAGTGCATTCAAACCTGTAACTGAATCTCTTCAGAGATTACACAAATGTCATTCGTCTACAGAACTTTTCGACACACCTAGAGTCACAGATCTAGTGGAGGAGGACTTTAATACAGGTTTGGAAACAGACATTATTTGCTATGTTTCCAGTGCCTCTCTTTAGACCAACTATTGCATACATTTATGGCCTGGATAGGTGACTGGTCATGAATTTGCCTTCAGCTTAGTAGGAGAGATGAAAGGCTGAGGTTTACCTTTGAGTCACTATCCTTGACTTTAAAGTAGTTTTAGGACTGAAACATTTAGAGAATGACCCTAAGTTTTATAAGCTCTTAGAAATGCAGTGTTTTATGCTGTTGTGCAAAAGGCTTTTCTTGGTTGAGAATGGATGTCACTCTCCTGCTGCTTTAAGATCCACAAGACTGCTATTAGAAAACCACTGCTATTCATTAATCTATACAAATGGAGAGGCTTCTTCCTCTTCCTCTGTTCCTCCCACTCCCTCTCCTTCATCCAGATTCAGATATAGCTGTAATTAACATGATACTGTTAGCCAATTTCTGATAAATGGCATTTTGGGGTCCATACATCACATCGTTTTCCAGAAGCTGATTCTTCTTCTTTGGTTTAATTGTTGGTCAATCATTTGTTTCCCTGCAACCACCACCTATATGAGCTTTCCAGTATCTCAGAAACAAAAACAAATAAATAAAAGCAACGAAACTGACTTGACTCACTTGCCCAAGACGTGATTTCTCTTACCAACCATAAAAATTCCACAGTGAGAATTGAGATAATAAATTATAGGATGATACTTGAGTCCAGAGTAGGCCCACCATATCTAAGAGAAGCTGAGTTAGTTCTGGTTTCCAAGGCTATAAATGTTCCCTTCATAAGGAAAGCTTTTATCTTTGGACTCAGGAGACAACTAGGGAGATGCAACAACATGTCATTTTATAGGCTCTTTTTTTTTTTTTACTCCCTATATCTCTGAATATAAATGTTTGCTGGAATGAATTAGACTATTTATATTATCACATTATATCACTAGCATTTCTTTCCTGGAAATAGAACTGCCTGCTGGCACTCACACTCATATCTCAAGTCGACTCTTCTTGAGTACATGCATACATAAGCCATTCCAGTGCAGAGGTCTTCCTCAGCCATAACCGCAGCTTATCCTGAATGATTCTCACCCTGTATAAGCTATTAAAATTACTAATGGAGCAGAATGCAAGCAAGAGCACAGGACTTGGAGTCCAAAGTCTTATAATTTGACTTTGGCTCCATCACTTGGTAACTTTGGGACAATTAACCATTTTCTTACTATTCCCACCTCCCAGAACTGGTGTGAAGATTAAAGGAGATAATAGATTAAAATGCTTTATAAAGTATACTCAAATTTTCGTTGCTAAAATCTTTCATTGTGTGAAAACTATAAAAATGATGTTTACTATTGAACCAAATCAGTTTACAGTGGGTAATGCTTATAGAGTCATATACATTTTTTAAATGTAGCTCTGTATTAGGCATTATCTTTGAGCTATTTAATAGGGGGATTTCCCCCACACACTGATATACATACACAAAACATTTAAACCTTAACTATATCTGTATTAGTTTCCTAGAGCTCCCATAAAAAGTACTATCAACAGGTAGCTTAAACAACAGAATTTTATTCTCCCGTAGTTGTTAAGGCTAGAAGTCTGAAATTAAGGTGTTGGCAGGGTCACGCTCCCTCTGATGTTCTGGGTAGAATCTTCCTGCCTGGTGATGGCCATCAATCCTTGGACTTCTTTGGCTTGCAGCCGAATAACTTCCATCTCTGCTTCCATCTTTACATGGCACGTTCCCTGTGTCACTATGTCTTCACATAGCTATCTTCTTTTTCTTTTAAGGACATCAGTCATAGGGGAATAGGGCCCACCCTAATGACCTCACCTTGATTACATCTGCAAAGACTATTTCCAAATAGGTCACATTCGTAGATATTGGGGGGTAGGACTTTAACACATGTTTTTTTGAGGATACAATTCAACCTACAACTATACCCTACAGAACAACCTAGTGTTTCACTGGCCATAGACCTGGCTGCCAAGCCAAAACTTGCCATTAATTAGCCAACTAACTTGTAGGTAAAAAGAGGGAGTTGAAATAAATCTAAGATATTTTTCAATTTTGATGTTCTACAATTTTAGTGTTCTTCCATTAGTACTTCTTTATAAGACTATGATGGTTCTCTTTAGTCACCATCAAGTCTAGGTACACCAAACTCAAAGTTCGACAGTGGAAGGAATGGGTGAATCATTGCAGGTTCTGTGAGCCCATCAAACAGAATTATTCTGTCGTCAGCATCGTTACTCAGGTTCTCACTTTCTCTTGCCCGGACTCTTAACAATGTTCTCTCAGCTGCCTTGAGTCTCCTCCAGCAGGGGCTGCCAGAATGAGCTTTTAGAAAACAAACCTGATCCTGTCACACTCTGTGTAGTACCCTGTAATGGATCCCCGTGTATGCTGCAAGGGGTTTGATTCTAGCTTGGCACCCAGGGGTCTGTAAGCAGGAACTGCTCACCCAGACTCACCTGCTCAAGATTTACCCTGAGTAAAACTGACCTACTCCTGTCTCTCCCACCATATTTCACATTTTCATACTTTGGTGCATTATGTTCCCTCTGTCAGGCCTTGTCCCTCTCTTTTCTGTGTAGAGAATTTGTATGTATCCTACAAAGTCCAGTTCACATAGCATCACCTTTGGGAAGCCTTTCCTGACTACCCTACTCAGAAATAACCATTCTTTTTCTGTATCACAATTTATTTCTATTTTTTCACTTACCGTGGAGTTATAGCATTGGCGTGTGCATGTGTGTGTGTGTGTGTGTGTGTGTGTGTGTGTGTGCACGCACATGCGTTTCCATACCAGATAGGGTGTTGCTTAAGGATTGAAGTGATATCCTGTCTTTGAGTCAGGCCCTGTACCTTCTTTACTTTCAGGTGTCAATGGCACCAACATCATTGGTACTCAAAAAGCATTTTATTAAATTGAATTAAATAACCAGTTCTTGACAAGAAACTGAAACCAGCAGTCAGGGTCAAATGCTTTTTTATGTGGGTTGCTTTTGAATTAGTAAAGCACTAGGACGTGCTTTGGCACAGCTGTCTAGCATACCTGGGTTAAGTTCTAGTGCAAACAGCTGTGTTGCTGTAACTTGCTGTAAAACACCCACTTCGCATGGGACCTGTGGGGCTCATGGAAGGCAGCCAGGCCCAAGGCTGGCAGTTACCTGAAAACACTTGGGTTAAGTTTCTATTGCTATGGCAGTTAGGCAGCCCCTTGTAATTATTCCCTTCCCCTGGCAGCCTCACAGGACATATTCTGATAGGGCCGGTCTCCCAGGTAGGCAGTTCTTGCTTGCCACCTTAAATGTTTCACTGCTGAGAGCTGCTCCCACATCTCCTGGGAGCTGCCTTGTAATAGCCTAAAGCCATATTACAGAAACTGCAAGTAGTACATTATCAACCACATTATTAGACACATTATTAGACATGGTGACCAATTAGGGGAAGAGATCCTCAGTTGGGATTATTATTATGGGTGTGCTCATTTCTAATCTCCTGTTAAATTGGTCTCTTTCTAATCCTGCTGCAGAACTCTGGGAAGTGAAAGATCAAGCTTCTATAAAGAATGAGGCTGGGCCAAGATAGAAAAAGAAAAGGGTTAGGCCTTGGGCACTGCTGGGGATGATGAAGGAGGAAACATATGTGCCTCAGGAAGAAAGACAGTGATGCCAGAGTTGGAAGAACCTGGGGGAATGGATGCTGAGCCTCGATACGGCTTTAAATTGTTGAAGATACCGCCTTGTATATACCCTCACTCTCAAGGCAGATTGAAACATACAATTATCAACCTTCTTTTTCTATCAATATGAGCATCCAAACCCCCTACTTTCACAATAGTGCTTTCAAATAACAGTAATTAGTGATCGATAAGTGCTACTGCCTGTATTTGTCTTGATTCCAAAATTAGATAAAGTTCTCTGAGAACAGGACCCATATCTCATCCATCTTTGTTGTACCTAACAGACTTTATTATACTTGATCACACCAAAAACCTTTGAGATTGGAGAATCTTGAACATAAATGTTGCAAATATGAATCCTCATAATTCAGAGAAATTAATCTCCTAAAGAGGGGCCAAGTAACAGTGATGATTTGGGAGGAGAATCCTAATTTGGTGAGCAAAAGAGCAAAATAGCTTTATTGCATTATTGCCATTGATGACAAAAGTACAATAATTATGGAATCTTTAGAAATATTATTAGAAATATCCAGACTTTGGGAAAAAATAAATTATCGTAGTTAAATGGATCATTAGAGGTATAAATTACCACAGAGCTCAGGGTTTACTTTATTTTACATATTCCACCTTGGTAAATACGTGGATTTGTTGGAAATTCTTATTATAAAGGCCTACTAAGTATAAGGTACTAAAATAGATCTTATTATGAAGAGTTAAGAGAATCAGCATACTTGAGAGCATGTTTCTAAAGGTTTTCTGCAAGGAAACGTAATACTACAAGAGGGAACATTGCCTGAACACAGGCCTCAACTCACTTGGCAAGGCATGCTTCTCAGGTGGGCAGCATGGCTCTCTGTGTACTAATGGGTCCCCAATGATGTTCCTCAGCCAAAAAAGCTGACAAGATACAACAGGTTCCTGGTATCTACAAATCATTTCCTTCCTGTTGCAAATGTCAGTGCTGTTTGACTGCCTTTCACACACAGCAAATTATTCCGGCACTTTATCACATTCAGAAGCTTGCCTATCATAAAGGCCCATGAGTCCATCCCATGAAGTGTCAAAAATATTGCAAATATTAGTGATGGGCCAACCTCAGAAGTGTTGGAGGTTTAGTCTGGGAGAAGATCCAAGATTTTGTGAGCTTATATAAACACTTTTGATCTTGAAAAATTGGTCTGCAAATCTTGCAAGAACAGGTTCTCTCCCAAGATTTACAGTATTATTTTGTTTGGTGTACCTTACATGGTATTTTTGGGAAAAATTTTGCTAATCATTCCTTTTTATTTTTAACCTCTGACCAAAACAAAACACACCAAGATATGTGTGCTTTGTAAGAAAAACAAATTGATTTTATTTTACAGAGAAGTCATTTTATCTCTGGAAATTGGGCATGAAGGTATTCACTAATCCTTATCTTAATAAAATTAATTCGATATTGCCAATGAATTATAATGTATCATTACATTTAGAAAAAAATAAATATGCATTGAGGTTCTCATGATGACATAAGCAAGTGCAAACTGATATTAAAGCTAAAACAATATATTGTTAGCAATTTTCATGTTGCGTTTATTCATACTTATTTGAACATATGTACATATTATTTTCTATAACATTCAAACACAATATGTATATATAAAGAGTACTACTGGTCTAACACATCACAGATTATAGTTATATGTAAACTTTGGAAATGTGGTTCTTAAAAGAATATCTTACTAGAGTTCAGTTTCAAATCTAGTAAAGACTAGAGAAGGAGAGGTATAGTGCCGAATTTCTTAAATTATGTTCTTTAGAATATAAATGAGTATGAAATGAATAGTATTCTATGGTAATAATTTTTGGAACTGTAGCCTCAGCAGTTTACTTTACTGTAGGATTTTTCAGAACCTCTAAAATTCAATGTTTAGTTGGATTTTCCAAGTGGACCTTGAGAGACTAGGTAACCATGAACCAGGTTTGGGGCCATACTGGTATGTGGAAAGTACATTATAATTAGGGTAAAAATATATTAATGTCCTGATTCTGCCATTTATTTGAAAAGTGGCTTTGAGAAATCTGTTAACTTTAAACAAGTTGGTTGGATGGAATGATCTTTAATGTTTTATTTTTTTAGCATTTTTTACTAGGTTTCCAAACGAAGGCTCTATGTTATTTTCTTTATTCCTTGGAGGCCTAATATAGTGCCTTACACTTGGTAGGTCTTTAATAAATATTGACTAAGTTGAACATATCTTCTTAAGTGTTAGCTATCATTAATTCAGCCACATTTTTACTAGCTGTGTTACTTTGAGCAAATCATTTATTCTCTCTGAACCTCAGTTTCCTTGATTATAAAATTTAGGAATTTGACCCTTGAATTTCAAGTCTTTTTTATTAGTAGTAATATTATTAATATTTCTGATAGTATGTCGATCTTTCTTCCAACGGAATCTTACACAGAGGTCCAATGTGTGAAATGGTTTATAAGTAGAACTGCTCTGGTTGAGCGCCTCAGGACTGTACAATCATCTCCAGCTCCCCTCACCCCAGGCTCTCCCAATTTTTTCCCCTGTCCCTGTCCTCTGGGTTGTTTGAGGACTCTCTGGGGCTCCCTAGAGCATAATCTGAGCAATGCAGATATAGATAATGTTGGAAGCTTTTTTTTAAGTCAAACATCTTAGATTTTTCTGGAAAAACACAGAATTATTATTGTTGAGACTAATAAGCTTTAGGGGAAATAAAATGTAATCAAACCTTTCCCTATCTGGAAAAAAATTCATCCTTAAAAGGATATATACAGTCTGAAACAAATACAACAGAAATTAAGCACGTACAAAAACTAAAAACGACATATCCAATTTTGGCTTCAGTAACATATTAAAAATCAAAAAGGATATTTTTATTTCACAAATATTAATGATAAAAATCCTATAAGAAATCTCTATCCTTGGGATAATCTTTATGGCCAAGATTGAAATAATATTGCACTTTATCATAGTTTAGTAGTACTTCATCACTATAATTCATAAAACCAAGACCAGAAATAAATATATTACTAACTGTGCAACAGAGATTAATCAAATCAAAGATAGAAATCAGTTTATTAACTATCAACATATACAAGAATGGCTAAAAATTTAGCTTAGCATTTCAATTAATGTCTGATAAAATGCTAGTGAAAATATACATTTGGGAGACAAATAGTTGCTGAGGAATCCCCAAGAATCATTTCAGTGGCATTTTTACAAGAGACCTTAGGGCCTTCTTCCTGATACATTTTTTAAAAGATAAATTCGTTTTTAAAAGATAAATAAGACTGTGTATCTGAATCAGTTGCTTAGAAGAAGACAGCTGTTGGAATTCAAGGGCGAGTGTTGCCAATATTATAGTATAGAGCAGCCACGCGTGAAGCCAAGAGCCAGTCACTCGCTCCTACTAGTGCACATGAAGCTGCGAGAATCATGTGGTTTATAGTCTCTGCCTTTCTCCCTCCAGATAAAGCAGAGTTGAGGCAAGGCTTGGTTGTGTCATTGAAATAAGTAATTTCATCAAGCCCAGTTTTCTCATCTGCAAATGACATCAAATTTATGTTAGGAGCTTATTGATTTTAAAAACAAGTAGCATAGATAGCGCTTTTCCACTTGATGTTATTTCTGTATGCAAGTTTATGCCAGTTACATTTGGGGACTGGGCTTTGATAAACTCAGAGAGGGTCATTATAACTAGGTCACTGTGGCATCCTGGGTAAATGGTTTTTCTATAGGTTATGATCCTGGGGTCACGTTTAAAGTGAAAGTCTAGGAAAGGGAAACAGAGCAAACACAAAGTATGCAGAAACTTCCAAAATGGGGAGGGGCCTTTCCGCCTTAATCCAGTTTTGAGATTAAGGGGGAAGGCAGTGTTGTCTAATTCAAGAATAAAAGCAGGCAATGCACTTGTAAATTTAAATCTGCATGTGAAAAACATAAAAAATAAATAATAACCTGGACATTATTATTTTTTTTTTGTGGGAAAGAAGCAATGCATTAGAGTATGATGCTTTGTTGAGAACAGTATAGGGAATTTAGAATATAAAAAAGGAATGGAAAAATCTTTAAATAGTCTCTTTTTCTTACTCAGTGTTGTTAAATTGTATCCATTTCTAGGTTTCTTGACTTGAGATAAATAGAGAATTTGGAGGGTCTTCAAAGATGATTTAAAAAATGGAAAATAAAATCTTTTCTTTGGAAGAAAAGATTAAGAAAATGGACATAAATTTAAAGGAAATTGAAAGAAAAAGCCCTTTGAACATGCACATATTTAAATAATTTTAAAGACTTCATTTAGTTTCTTGCTCCAGCTTATTTTATGGAGAATTTCCTTTCAGTAGAAGATCATTAATATGTTATAACATTTCCCTAACCAAAGTGTGACTAACCAAACACAGCAGATGAATTAAAGTTCCAGAGTCACTAACCATAGTTTTGTATTCATTGTTTGCATAGAACATGGAATTTACAACCTTCTAGTTGATGAGAATTAATGTTTATACCACATTATGTATTTGATGGTTGAATCTGCTATTCTACAATTAAGTTGTGTCTGATACTGTATCTTGTTAACTTCTCTATGTGTCAGTACCAATATATAGCAGACCAGTGAAAGAATAATTCAATAATTTACTATAAAAAGTCTATATAACATGTTAGAAGCAACTCAGCTCTAAGAATTCGTTAGATGAGGCAAACATCCAATAGCATGAAAACTAGTTTTTTATGTACCTATGCAATACAGCTAAGTGGGATGGAGAATGCTATATATGGATAAGGATCTAGGCGTGAATCTTGATTCTTGGTTCTTGGGCTTAAACAAGGTGCTTAAAACTCTCTGAACCTTAGAATTGTCATCTGTATAGTAAGATTCACAATATAAATCCATAAGGTTATTCTCAGTAAATGAGATAAAACTACTCATAGGATTGTTGTAAGAATTAAACATGATAATTCATGTAAAGTATTTCAACAATGCCTGGCATGCAGTAAGCTCATAATAAATGTTAGGTATTATTATGACATGAGAAAGAATCAAACACAGTGTCTGGCACTTAAAAGGAACTCAAAAGTGCTAGTTAAATCTGAATCTAATAGAACAGACTAAAAAGAAGTGTGATGCTTCAACATAGAAATGTAAGTATTATAGGGAAATACATTAGAAAGGTATAAAATCTTGAAGGAACTTTTAGAATAACTTATTCAGCAAGTTATCAAATCCAGATGTATGTCTCAAAGTGGAAAGGGATAATGATAAAATGAAAAAAACTTACACACAGTGCATATTAAAATTGAAATCTTGTTACCCCAAGATGTAGTAGTGGATAAACGTATAAACGGGTCCAGGAAGTGTTCAGTAAGTAACAGACTCATTCATGACAGACTAATAGCAGAACCATGATGTTTACAGCATACTCCTCACCTGCTGGAGTCTGCTATCATGGAGAATAACAATGCCAGTCCAGTCTGACCCGGGTATACTGGATGGAGGAGTCAGATCCCATTTGCTTTTGTTCATATAGGATGACGATTTCTGGTCATGGCTGTGATAGATCTCTTTAGGCCATTGGTCTCCGAAGATGGTGGACTAAAACTTCCAGGGCAGGTTTCACAAGAATGCTTTGCATGTTGATTATTTGGGGGACATTTTCCAAATATAAAAGGGCAGCTAGCAGTTGGGCAGGCTGCCTTTCTGACCATGGTGATATAAGTTGACCTTCTGAATTTAAATGTATTAAGTAGACAGAGATAGGACTAGTAGAAATATTTTTTTAAAAAAACCTTCCTCAAAAAAGGGAATCTGAGCTTCAGTTGTCACTGAAACGTGACAACCAGGAAACCTAAGAAATGACTCCAAAATCTCCCCCCTCATTCATAATTCGAATGGATATTTTAATCATAGATCCACATTATTCATTGGAGCAGACATTTATCTTATGTTTGAAGAAATTTAAAGAGTGAGAAGAAGAAAGAATGGATCGTGAATTCACAATCTTTCTGCAGAAATCCTAATCACTTTGATAACAGCATTTGAGGGTGGACAAGTGAGGACAATCAAAGTAGTGAGTGAAACAAATAGCCAGAGAATTCACCATACCCAGAATTGGAGACGATTCACATTTGAGATTTGTTTCCAAAGTGCATTGCCATCCTTCCAGCAAGCCAGGGGAAGAGAGAGCAAAAATTGTGGTTGGTGCCTGTGGACTTCCAACATATAACATAGAGTTTCTTCTGTCACACCTTAGGATTAACTTTCACTAATGTGGAGAGCAATGCCTGCAACGTATTTTTAAGCTGCCTACTTCTACAATCATAATAAAAAAGCAACACGCCAGAGTGGCAGGACAAAAAGCTGATAACTAAAAGTACTCCCGTCAATCATTTGCGTTCTGGTTGGCTTCCAAGTCTTGTCTAGGTCATATTATGACTCCTGTATTAGTGTTTAAGGTCAGCTGGAGACAAGCAAGTGCATCCTATATCAGGAAGTGTAGTGAGCCTCGGGAGTGAGATATTTGGCTATAGTAGGCACTGTGGCTGTGACTCGGAAATCCAGGGAAATGAGTTAAGCTCAGTCAGACTCCAGGCGCCGCACTGCCTCACAGCAGATAGAATGAAGTAGAATAATAGAAGCTTTCCTGCCATTCTCAACATTAGGTTGAATTCCGGTCAGCCCTTCCAGTTGAGTTTCTGGAGGCTGTTTTCTATTCAGCCCCCTTGCTGCAGGCTATATTTCACGGGAAGGGGCTCCAGGGAAAGGTTGGCCCCAAGTTCAGGCCAGACTGTGCCAGGGAAGCCCTCCTGCAGGAAGACAGATTAAGGGGCATGTGTACCCATCTGGTGGGTGAGTGCAAAATTTAGTGCCTACATTGGGTTCCTAGAAAAATTATTGCCTGGCTGATTTAGACCTGGCAACCACACATAAACACAAATGCTTACGTTTCCACATACTCCCTTGAATAGTGACTAACTACATATACTTAACTCTATTAGAGAAGAAAAAAAGGCAGAAATGGCCATCTCCTCCACCCATCAGGGAGCCTATGTCCTCCTAAGATAAGGTTTCAGCTTGTCTTGTTTGAGCTCAGCTCATTCTTTCACACTGTGATTCCCTATTCAAAGTCTGAAAATTCGGATGACCTCACTGCAATACAAATCAGTAGCCTGGAAACATTTTCTTTATGGTATGATAGTAAATGCAGTTGTTAAGGGAGATGAGAAAGCTAGCAAAAGTTAGTTCAAAAAGAAGAAACTTTCTATTTCTATAAACCGTTAAAGGTATATAGCACAAAGATGAAGTTGCCAGTACTAGATTCCTGCCTTTTCACTTCTAAGAATTTCACGTTCCTATTGAGATGTAAAAGTAAAATCTTCACCATGTAGAGGGTTGAGATATAATGATGCATTGTGATACCTGGAGTACTTGAGTTTATATAAATGTTTATACATTTGGTGTTTGATGTTGTGAGAAAAGAATGATTTTAAGCTTAGGAGACTTTTTAAGAGAAAGCAAGAAGTATTTGTGACCAATGAGCAGGCAGCCATGTACCTCTCATCCGTTTTGCCCCCATGTACACACACATAAAGCTTGTTTACAAGGACGCAGCATCAGGAAAGAAAGGACTCTGGGCTGTTAGCTTTCGATGAACAGGGAATGCATATATAGCTCTTGCAATAACGAGCTTGCCTTCTGAAAGTCTCAGGGCCTAGAAGAGTGTCCCATACAATGTTTGTGGTCAGTAAATGTTTACGGAGTGACTCGTGAATGGAGAAGTCAACTAAGGCCATAACCACATGTCGTTAAACACTTAAAAGAAAGAACAAGTACAGAAATAAAATGAACAATTTATTATTTGCAGCTATATGGATAGTTGACATTGTAAAGATTACACGATCCTAAAGACCACTTCCAGTGTTAAAATTCTGCAACGTCTTTTAAAATGACAGACTGTATTTTCTTCTTATCATGAGAGATGTTTAAGCATTCTGTGGTCTTCTTCGAAAGACTTAGAGAAACACCAAGTCTTAAGAAGCTGATAGGAAGTTTCCTGTTGGTAGAATTTGGAAGAGCATGAGTGACAGAGTGTGTTGTTTTCCTGATACAGTAGGGCTTTATTGAGTTAAGAGCTTGTTTTGAAGGAATCATAAAGAGACTGCATGCATGATGAGAAAGCTTTCTCTTGGGGCTCATTTATGTCTGCATGTGCTACAGGCGTGGGAGTGGTTGTGGTGTCATGTGTGCGTGCTAGATGAAAGAGGTTTCAGAACACTGCTCCCAGCGCCTGGGGACATTCACTGTGGACACAAACCCCAAGCCAGAGGACAGCACAGAGTGTGTGGCCTTGCTTTCTAAGCAGCCAGACTTCACTGAGCACGCAATGCCTCCAGCAACCTGCCACCCGGAGCCCTACACTTTATCACACTCCAAAACCATGACTACAGAAGGCTGAGAGCTTTGACATTTAGTCAAGTATTCATTTCTGATTATATGAAACTATTACAGGTAAATAAAATATAACTTCTTGATTCAGGCCATTGCTGTGGAGGGGCAGATAGGCAGGCAAAAGAGAATTTTTATAATGAACTAAAACCCACAAAGCATTTTGGACATCAAACATCAATTACAAAGTACTACTCTCATGAGTTAAGAATAAGTGAATCAGAACCAGATGGATTAAATTCCCCTTGAAATACACACAGGATTAAAAATTAGAAGTAGTTCTAGACACAACACATTGTTTCAAATGCTAGCCAGAGCATTTGAAACAAACAAAAAATTCACCAGAGATATTTGACAGTTAAGTTCATCCACCTCTAGAACTTAAATTCTCATTTGGCTGCATGAATGGTTGGAGAGAGCTTTATGTGTATGAGATATAAAAATGTTTATGAGAATACCAAGAGTGGGCCAAAGAAAAAAATTCCTTCAAAATGTATTTTATTTACTTATTTAGATATATAAATTAATATGAAATTCCATAGAAAATGTTTATCAAATTACAGGTGGGTAGAAATGAATAGTTGCATATGTGTACATACAGACTGGCCCAGGCACTTAATTAAAAGACACTTGATCATGTTTGACAGCTCTTAATAGGTACTTAAAATGTGCACGCACACGCAAAGGCATCTATGTGTCCATGTGATGCATCCTGACCCTGACGTGTTGATCAGCCCTTCAGAGAGTTGCTTTTCTTAGTGATTACTCACTGACACATGGCCCTCCACAAGGGCTGCCTGTCCTGCTTGTGACAGCAGTCAGGGCTGAGCTGCAGACACTCTCAAGCACGATCCCAGAACCTCAGTGCCCTTTGGCTTCCATGCATAGGCTGCCGAATAAACAAACAAGAAGTTCTAATTTTATGCCTAGTAGCCTTGGTGGTATTCCTACAACAGGGTTTGCTCTGTTTATTTACTCATAATTCCACAAGGCTCCTTTGGGAATGTTTGAGGCAAAGATTTTGGAATCCCAGTCAGTCGGTAAAGAGGTAGTGAATCTTGTCTTATTAGCCCTAGGCATAAAATATCAGTTTACACATGGGTATAACACCAAAAACACAGGCAGCAAAAGAAAAAAAGAGATAAGTTGGACTACATCAAAACTGAAACCTTTGTGGATCAAAGGGCTACAATGCATTGTTATCAAGGAGCTAGGTAGGCCTGAGTAGGGCTCAGTACAGTAAAGGAGGCTGACATTTATGAACATTTAGCAATGTAACAACAGATGAGCAACTGTGATTTGCAGCTGGGGAGACCAAATATATAAACAATAGAATCAATTTATCAAGAGTCATCCATTAAGTGCTATGAGACATGGTCAGTGCATGCTATAATTCAGTCTCCCCCAAAGCCAGGGCTACAGCTGTGGTCCTCTGGGACCTCTGTCCAGCTGCTCATTTAAAATCTGGCCCACCATGGATGAGATCACCCTAGGGCTTGATCAGAATCAGAGAACCAGAATAATGACCAGGATGATATCTGGAGCTAGAGTGCCTAAATTCAGATCCTGTCTCTGACAGTAGCTGTGTGACCCAGGCAAATTACTTTACCTCCCTATATATGTTTCTTCATCTAAAAATGGTGATTTTAAGAGTATCTTCCTTATAAATGATTTGAAGATTAAATGAATCAATGACTATAAAGTACTGGAATAGTTCCTAGCACATTGCAAATCCTTGGTAAGTATTAAATATTGTTCTTTTCCAATTTGTTAGAGACATATCACACATCAGGCATGGTACCTAGGAAATGCTCTGTTCTTTGAAGTTTCCAAAGATTCAAATACATGCACACCAACAGAACGAATGCATTTAATATGTAAATTATGCAACTTATAATGTGTATTCAATTCTATATCTTAAGCAAACAACAAAAAACATAGTATAGGAACAATTTTAAAACATGCCCACATAAAAAAGCATATTCTTAAACTTTCAACAAAATTATAATGTTCTATCAATCTTTCTCGTCATTTTAAAATTTCTGATTTTCTTCAGGTAAATAATCCAAAAGTTGAATTTCTGGGTCATAAGGTATTTCTATTTTATTTTGAAAAGATATATGCACACTTATGTTCACAGTAGTGTTATTTACAATAGCCAAGATATGGAAGAGACCTAAATGCCATCAAGAGACGATTGGATAAAAAGATGTGGTACATATATACAATGGAATATTACTCATTCATAAAAAAATAAAGTCTTACCATTTGCAAGGACATGGGTGAACCTAGGGGGTATTATGTTAAGAGAAATGCATCAAACAGAGAAAGATAAATACCATATGATTTCACTTATATGTGGAATCTAAAGAACTAAATAAATGAACAAACAAAATGGAAACAGACTCATAAATACAGAGAGCTGATGATTGCCAGACAGGAAGGGGGTTCAGGGATTGGGTAAAAAAAAGTGAAGGGTTAAGAAGTACAAATTGGTAGTTACAAAATAGTCACAGGGATATGAAGCACAGCATGGAGAACATAGTTAATAATATTTTAATAACTACGAATAGGGCCCGGTGGGTCCTAGGCTAATTGGGGATATCACTTTATAAACTATGTAAATGTCTAAACACTATGCTGTACACCTGAAACCAATATAAAATAATATTGAATGTCAACTCTAATTGAAAAGTAAAAATTAAAAAATTAAAGAAGTGTACTAAAAAAATAAAATAAAATTTCTGCTTTGACTTTATATCAACTTATCAATCTCAAAAGCTAGAGCAGGTTGCATGGATCTGCAAAGGTTGTAGCTTATTCTAGTTATGCCTTGGGAGTTAGTTTTATGTTCTATTCACTGCAGGCCAGATAATTTTGTACATATTTTCCCTGAGAAACGATGAATGAGATCTTCTTACACACTCACTGGTGGCAGTGAGGATGGTAATCCTCTTTCCTCTCCATTGCCACTGCTACACTCTGGCTTTCCAGGAGGAGGAGACAGTAAGTTCACCCAAGTGAACTTCGGGTTCTAACCAACCAACTAATCAAGCTCTTTGGAAGGTGGTGGCATGTCATGTATGGTTCGGTTATATTTATAATTATTTGTCTACCAAGAGAAAGATAACAGTTCTGGGACTAGAGGTGTGGTTAAGATTTTTCATTGCTTTCTGAATTCTATTTTGTTATAGTTTATAAAAATAATCGTCATTTATTAAGCCCTTACTATATGTCAGGTATTATGCTAGGAATTTTATGAATAATGTGTCATATACAATAACACTGTAAGAGAGACTTGATTACTCCCACTTATAGTTGAGAAAACTGAAGCCTGCAAAGCTTAAATGACAGAGCTGGTAAGTGAGAGTCACTGGGTCAACTTGTCATGTTTGAATCCAAAAATGAACTCTCAACCTATGCACTCCATTGTTTATTGATTATATTCTACAATCATTGACAGGACTTAAAATGCATCTAAAAGCAGATAATCAGTTATCTAAGTCTCTATAACCAAAACTGTGATTATCCTAAGTAAAAAGTTTTCAAAAAAATAAAATGACATCTTATACATTTGAAATTAAAATAGAGGAACCAGAGAATTGAAAGGGATCTTAGAAGTCAGTGGATTTCCTTTACATTGCAAGAAACTCAGATGAATGTTTGCCAAGCCTCTGCTGAACTCACTACCATGCATAGAAGCTGACGCTATTATCAGACAGCTGGGACTGTTGAAAAGCTCTTGTTCTTACTCAACATAAATCTACTTTCCAATGCCCTCCTTCTACTTTTTCTGGCTTTGCTAAAACCACACAGAATAATCTAACCTCTGCTCCTCAAGATAGTCCCAATTTATCATGTACACTTTTGTCTCCCCATATGACTCAAACACAAATTATTCCTGGCACATTTGGAAGCAGTGTTGCATGGAGGAAAGAGCATAAGTTTAACAGTCAAAAAGTCTACTCAAACTCTGGCTTCATTACTACTTACTTATGAGATCCTTGGGAAGTTACTTAACTTCTCTGGGCTTCAATTTCTACATCTTCATAAAGATTTTACAAAATAGTTCTGAGGTTTAGGATGAGATGATAAATATAAAATGCTAGCATGTAGTAGGCACTCAATAAAGTTTATAAATTATTATAAGTTAAACTTTTCACTGGTAAAAGGAGCCAATTGTTTTTGCTAACATAGGTTAATCTCAGACTGTTGGTTAAACTAGAGCCTTCTCTAGTTGATAGTACATGGGGAGATGACTCGTTATGTACTTAACTAGTACAAAAACAGTAGGTTTCCCGGAAAGAGATGTCAGTAGTTATATTTGTTACTGTTGTTGGTGGTGGTAGTGGTGGTGGTGTGTGCGTGTGTGCGTGTGTGTTTAGTTTCTCCAGATTTATCCAACTAATGTGGCTACCTAAGCTATATGCATGAATACTGGTTAAAAGTTTAAAAAAATTTGGATCCTGAAATCTTAAGGTCTAAGGTGGAGTATTTGAGCTAGATGGTTTAAGATCAAATTCTTGAACTTCCTGATAATCTAAAATCTCTCCTTCAAGAATTTCTGGGAATGTCTGCCTTTTATAATTCTATCTTGGTTAGAAGAGTTGGGTGGCAGTGGTGTCACAAGGCCAGTTTTAGAGAGCAGAGGCTTCTTCAGACAAATGTATTCCCTTCTTTGTAGCTCAGTGCATACCTCCCTGTTTAGTTTACAGTAAAAAAAAAATGCTATTTGAATAGAAACAGCTAATTGTCCTTCTGAACTGTGTTCTCATCTTCTTTCATAGTAAATACAACTCTAGTTGACATATGATGGTTTAGTCAGGGCAGCATTCCCCAGTGCCCCTTGACTCAAGTGATGGTCATTTATTTGGACTCTTGCCAATGGAATATGAACAGAAGTGAAGTGTGCAACTTCTGCCTCACTTGCTTACAAGTGACTCTTTGGCCTTGAACTTCTTCTCATTCCCCATTCCTCCAGGAATTGTGATCTTGACCTCATTTGGAAGATAGCAGAGCTGCCATCAGCATGAGTTTCTGAATGACCACATGGATTAGAACTTCCTGCTGGCCTGAATGCTGACTTTGGAGTTGTTATATAAGAGGAAAAGATTTCTTTGCTCTTTGAGCCACGTGATGGTTAGGTCACTTACTGTCTCACTTTATGTAATACAGTTCTGAAATTCTGTTTAATTTCTGAGTTAAAACATTCGTTTATTTTTTATTTAACAAGAATCAATTATTTATTTTATTGTAGCCATTGTCCCAAAGAGAAGAATAGAGAAAAAGTTGAATCCTATGGGCCCTATATCCTAGGACCAAGGCACTGTATGGACCATCAGAATTTTCAGTGACTTTGTTCCCTGGACAATGGCAGCCCAGACTTATTTTCCAGATTTGGTTAAGATTAGACTAGTGTCCTGAAGAGGAGACTAGCTTGATATTTCCTTTGCTCCATCCTGCTTGCAGCCCCACATAAAGTTTCTTGCTTGAATTTCCAGATACTTCCTGTATGTTTTACCATAAGAAACTATGTATTTCATCCAACCATGATACCTTTTTGCTCCTACTACTTGAAGCATAAATGTGGACTGTTTTGGTTTGGAAACTATCAGTTTTGGGGAAAAGTTCCCATTTTTCTGATTCGTGCTCTGGATCTAACAGCTTTGGTAGGCTTTCCTAAGGAGCTACAACTGTGAGCCATGACACACTGTTGTTATCTCAGCTATGTTCAGTGCGTAGCTGAGTGAAATCCTGTGTGAAACTGGCAGGGGGGACAGAGGGATGAAGAAATCACATTTATCAGAATAAACTGGTCGATTTCCTCAAGTAAAGAGTTTGTCTAACATCCAGTGGTTTCCTCCAAAAAAGATGGTAATGCTTTCTTAGCTTACTGATAAGATTAGTTCATAGAAACACTGTCTGTAGATCTTAGGCTGCTTTTTAGCTTTAATCTTCCTAACTGTGACTTTTTAGCTTTTCTAGACATGTACAAAGTACAAACCTCAATGCTAACAATCTATAAAATGATATGATAGCATTATGGTAATGTGTTATAAGTATTATACATATAGTGTAATATATTTTACTATATTGTTATCATTGTTAAATGACAGAAATCCATTAAACTCAACATATTTTAAACTTAACTTCTGATCCTCACTATCTAACTTTCTCTATATGCTGTCTTCCTTAGCTCAGGTGATGGCGGTTCCATCTTTACAGCTGCTTAGGTAAAAAAACTGTCATCTTTGACTCTTCTTTCACTCTGATCTCACAAACAATCCCTCAGAAAATCCTACAGCTTTACTTTCAGAATTTTTCTAGAATCTGATTCCTTTGGACCTCTTCCACTGCTACCACTCTGGTGAAGCTGCCAACATCTTCCGCTTGAATTAAGTGGCCTCCTAACTCCTCTCCCTGCTTACTCCCCCCCACCCGACACACACACACACACACACACACACACACATACACACACACACACACAGAAGCTTTCACATGGCTCTCCACTTTGCCCTAAAGTCCAAACAAGGGCCTGTGAAGCCTTTGCACCTTTCTGACCTCACTGCCTACTGCTCTCCCCTCTTACTCAGATCCTGCCCCCGTGGCTTCCTACGTGCTGCTGGACCACAGTAGGTGTGCTCTTGTCATGGGACATTTGCTCTAGCTCATCTTTAATATTTTATCCTCGATGTCTGATTGGATAACTCTCTCACCTTCTTTAAAAGTTAGCTCAAACATCTGTTTGATAAGATCTACTCTGAGGACCCTATTTGTACTGCAATGTGCTTTCCCACCCACTTACTCTATTCAATTGTTTAATAGCACTTACTACCTTCTAACAAAGGAAGTAATTTACTTACTCTGCTTATTATCCTTCCCATTTGCCAAAAGAATCTTAACTCCATGAAGGCAGGAATCATTGATGTACCTACCGCAAGCACCTAGAACACTGTGTGGTACATAGTAGGTACTCTATAAATATTTTATGGAAGAACAAATGAATGAAACTTACATATAACAAGATGGATTCTTTTATGAATATGAATATGAAATGAACCGAGATGATCGATATGTCCAAAGACTGAGGCTGCAGAGGTTATTTTTTTCCTGATAGAGAGAATATGGCAGTAGGAAAGCAGTGGCCCCTGAGGAGAAGACTTTCCTGAAAGTGAACCAAAAAGTATGGAAAGGAATCTTGAGATCACAGCACTGGTAACCCCTTCCTGTGTTATATTTAGGGAGGATTGACTTGGGGTTGAGAGCACTCTGTTTTCGGTGTTAGGGCTTATCCTTGTTTCTAATTAGAATTTGAGTGACTGAGAAAAGCGGTGTGGATCAAGTTCCCTGCCTCCTACACAAACATTTCCTGGTCTGGTTTCAGGTATCCCTTTCCTTAGGTGGGTTTGCTGCTGAGAGATTAGAGTGCCTTGTGGTTCAGAGCCCTGGCTGTCACAGTGGTGCTGACACACATGCAGTATCTTGGATCTCTAATCCATTCCTCATTCATACTCACCTTAGGGCTGAAATGGTGAACTTGGCCAATGGAACCAAACGCCTGGACCTGAGTACCCTGTCTGTCCACTTCTCTGGTCCCAGGATTGCCCCACCTCTGGTACAATTAAAAGGAGGAGAAGGGCAGAGAACATAGAAAAGAATGAGAAGAGTACACACTTATGAGGGAACCCTAAAGAAAGAAGATGGATGGCAATGGCTGAAAGAAGGTTAATAAATTAGAAAAACAGATGGGTTGAAACCAAAAGAGAAGACAAGCTGAGTGGTGGGGGAGAATACAGCATTATTAATTTGCTTTGTGTGCTCTGTACTCCCTGTCATTTTCATGTATTATGTTCCCTGGTGACATGAGGAGCACACTATTTATTTTTCTCCATAAAATATGGAAAAAGCTACGTCGTCATTCAAATTTGAAACCATTGCCAATAGGAGAAGAAAATACTTTGCCAAGTTTGCAAACACGAGTTGCTTTAAAAATATAAAGATTAAAGGGCTCTCAAATGACCCTCCAACCGCTAACACACTTTCCAAGACATTCCACGTTAGACTTCTAACGAGATGTATTCTTTGATATGTCCAAATCGAGGCACTCCACACCACCTTTCTCAAGCTGGTTTCGGTCACCAGGAAATTTATGAACAGCAAATTAGCTTTGCTCAGTTGCCTCCTGAATATATATATATACTCCAGGAGCAGCAGTAATTGTCAGGGAGCAATGTACTGACAGAAGGGAAACCCCCCCCTTTTTTTTTCCAAAAGAGGAAGAATCTATATGAAAGAGATTTCTCAGATCTTGGGAGTGTCCAATATAGTTCCCAGTAGCCTGTTGAAAGGCTTTGTGTTGTCTAAACAGTCTCCTGCAGGGTAATTGCCATAGCAGCCCATATAAAAGGAACAGTGGAAAGGTGCAAAAGTCATCAACAGGGAAGAAATAGCAAGCAATCAGCAACACTTTAAACAAATTTTTACCATGAAATTACGCTCTCGGCTTGAGATAAGTGTCCTGGATCTGTTAAAGCTATATACACCTCACTAGTTTAAATGAGATGAGGAAAGTTTTCCTCTGGTTATTTATGAAGTGTTAGACTACAGTGGATTGTGATACCTGAGTGAAGGCAGGCTGCCCACTTCTCCTCGGGCTTTTTTTTTTTTTTTTAAAGATGGATTACCTGTACTGAGGACTTGGGCACAGAGGCTTTTCAAATACTCACCTGGACAAGTTGCTACCTTTTGCCTATTGGGCTGATTGTATTTTACTCAGCAGTCATTTTGAGGAGAAAAGCCCAAGACTTTCCTGTATTACCATAGGAGTGGGAATGTGAGAGTTCGCTGCTGGAACTTGCTTGACACCTGAGCCCCACAGCTGCTCAGCCATCTGTCTATGGTAAAAACGCTGCTTTCCTCTTTCAGCTTGGCCTTGGTTTAGGTCCCATCATCCATTCCAGCATCTCCTTTGGAAGTGTCTTTTCAAAATGTTTTTATTTCCCAGTGAGTCAGACTCTGGTTGCTCTTTGCTTCTCCACTGGCCACCTTGTAAAGCTCTGATGGAGAACTGCCGGCTGATCCTAGACTAGCCTCCTACCCCTGCCGCCCCATCAACAACGGCTTGGACCATTGCACTGGAAGTGAGGTTAGAACACACCTCTTCCTTCAGAAAGCCTCACTCTGCAGCACAGCTGTCTTTTTTTGAATCTATCGTCTGTCTGCCTGCCTGTGCTTGAACCCAATGGGCAACCCCTGCTGTGTTCCTCGTAGAATCAAACTGGTACCCTGGGGCCCTAGATGCTCTGAGTGCATGAGTAAGTTTTTCTGGCAGCCACCTCAATTTCTCCCCCCAGTGCCTTGACACCTGCCCAACACTTTTCCATTATATTTGTTTCCTGGATGCATCGCTCCAGCTCTTGACAGCCCAGAGGTAGTGCTAATTCTCAGTTACAGTTTCTATTTCTGCCTTCTTGTTTTAATCACAAGGAAATCTGTAGGAAAATAAAGCTTTCCTTTTTTTTTTTTTTTTGTTTTAGACTCTAGGCTGAAACTTAGATGCTCACTTGCTGAGGAGCAGGAAAGGATATGTCATATAGAGAGTACACTGTGAATTTAGACATATGGGATAAGAAGACTTTTTAAAGTTACCATGAATAAAGTTAATGAACTTTGATGTCATTGTAATAGGGACTCTTCTTGTCTATAGTCACAAAAGTCTTAGGATTATATGATATTAGCATTGAAAGAGAGTGTAGAAATTATCATGCCTGATCTCAAACAAAGACAATGTTACCATCTATACATACTTAAAATGTTGTCGTTCAGTCTTTCAAGTCTTCTCGAGACAAAGAACTTTCTGCATACAAAGAAGTCCATTCCAGCTAAAACAGTCCCAACATTGTTAGATAATTCATCCTCACATTTAAATGCCTCCAAGTAATACCATTCTACTGCTTTGTTTTGCTTTTTAGAGGTATGTGAAATTTTAATAATGCAAATTTAGAGTTGAAAGAGACATAGACAGAACCCTATTACATACTACAATTCTTCAATTTTTTTTTCCCAAATGAAACATCTCTATTTCTTTCTATTCTTCATTGTGGGACATGGTTGCAATCTGTTCTACATTTTAGTCTCCAGCTTTAGATTTAATTTCTATTAAAATTTGGTTTCCAGGTCGAATCACAGTGGCAGACATAGAGTTTGATTACCAAAGAAAATTCACAGGGCCCAAAATAACAATGCTTATAAATCTACCCTTTATTGCAGTCAAAAAATATAATATGGCAAAAAACATTAAAATAGATACGCATCCCAGCCAACGTTACTTCACAGCAAGGGGTCTAGAAATTCTGGACAGGGCTCTAAGTATCATCCCTCTGGAAGGGCCATTCTAGATATACTTTTTTCTTGAATCAGAAATCAACGTGTGTATCTAAAACACCTCAGAACCAGGTAGCCCAGAATGGATGACTTACACTCTGCTGGTCACATAAGCACGTTTCTTGCTGTGTGACCAGACCCAAGGGCAAAGCATACTATTTTGTACCAAGACCAGGTACAAACAATGCTAACAAGCTAATAAAACCACTCTGAAATGTGCCTTGGACTCATCAGTACATTCTCCTTCTTGACCAGGGGTCAGTGCTGTGTGTAAATATCTCTCTTATTCCAGCAAAACAACTGAGACCAACACCAGGCCTTCTGGAATGACCTTTCACAACATAGCAGGACTGAACACCCACTTCAGATGTGGTCTGGCTGATTCAGTATATGCTAGGGTAATGTCTCTCACATTCTAAACACGATCATCCATCTCTTATTTTAAAATAGTATCCATGATTTTCTCTTTTGTCAGAAACCATTGATGCCTCCTTCTAGGTTTAGACTAAGGATGAGCCAATCTTGCTGAGGAAGGAAGTCCAACTTAAGTTTTATTTCACTAGATGGTGAGATCTGAAACTGATCTTGTCCAGGAATCCAAAGAGACTGGGGTAATGATTTCTGGGGAGCCTCTCGTCTATTTGTTTTCGCTTTGTCTCTGGCTCCATCTCAACCTTGCCTTGCATTCCTTTTCTGGTTCTCAGGTTATTTGCTTATACTGGAGTACTTCCAAAAGCCCCCAGTTGGTATGACTGGGTCTTAGTTCCCCCACGACCTTTTTGTCAGTCCCATCTCTCAGCCTTGTGTCCAGTCTGGGATCCTGCTGAGAATGAACTTTTCTCCTCAATTGTGACTCTGATGCCTACTTGACAAGGGACTGCCTTCTTCTAAGTCCCCAGGGGCAGGCAGCTTGAAAGTCCACACTGGCCTGGTTCAGTCCCTCTAGGATCTGTGCTCCGGAACATCCAGCTGCCTTCATGGTGCTACCCTTCTGCCCTGAAACAGCCAAATTCTAGGTCCTTCCCTCTTACTACTCACTCTTGATAAGGCTCCTGCATGCCTCATGTGTGAGCAAGTAATTCAAATAATTCAGCAAGAATAATCCTTCGGAAGGAAAGCTAAATTAAGGAGGCAAACTAGTTTTGAAACAATCTTAGAATTTTAGAACAGAGGCTCCTTAGAGATCATCTAGCCTGGTGGTTTGTAAAGTTTCTTTTTCTTTTCTTTTTCTAAGTAGACTATTACAAGGAAATTCACATAAAATTAATCAAAACTAATCAGCTTGGAGGAAGGTATAAGGGTAGTAATTAGAATCAGAATGTATAGGCCATTTGGGATCTCCTCAAGCTTCCTTCTTTGAGGAAGCATGAGTGTAGTTTGAGAACTACTGATTTATCCCAATGCCTTATTTAAAAAAGAATTATTTGAATACCACAGATATTAGAGGTTTCCATAATATAAGCTTGAATGCTGATATTACTGTGTTTATATCTCTTCTGGTACAGAAAGCAAAAAAATCAGGTTGTCAAATGACCAAATTTATATGACTTATTTCTTTCCATTCTATTAAACTTAAATTAACTTATGTTTTTGAATACTTAGTAAATGAAAGATACTTTACTAGTGATACAGGAGAGGCAAAAGGGGCCAATACACAGTGCTGTCTTCTGGAAGCTTAAGCACTAATGGGCATATCCACAACTATAAAGCCAGGTATCAAGACAAGTGGAGAAAAAAAGTACAAAAAAATGTAGAGTTTTTAAGGTGGGCATATTAGTCAGGGTTCTCCCTATGGCAAATAGAACCAATAAGATGTGTATGTGTGTGTGTGCATGTGTGTATATATCATATATACAACATATATATATATAATATATAGTATATATGTATATCATATATACTATATATTACATAAAATATATAGCATATCATATATTATACATAGTATATATATAATTAGCATATGTAAAATTATGGGGTGAAAATTTTAGTATTTCTCACAGACCAGGTTAACTACTCATTGCTGTTTTTTCAAACTTATGCTTGTTTTTATTTTTAATGTTATCTAATATTATGTGCAATATATATATATGGAGAGAGAGAGAGATTCCAAGAAATTGGTTCATGCATTGTAGGGGCTGGAAAATCTGCAGGGTAGACTGGCAGACTGTAGTCCCAGCAAAGAGTTAATGTTACAGCTTGAGTCTAAAAGCTCTCTAAAGGAAGAATTATTCCCTCTACCTTGGAGGAGGTCAGTCTTTTTCTCTTAAGACCTTCGACTGATTGAATGAGGCCCACCCAAATAATAGAGGCTAATCTGCTCTACTCAAAGTCTACTAATTTCAATGTTAACTTTATCCAAAAAAAAAAAAAAAAAAAAAACCTTCTTAGGGAGATCTGGACTTGTGTTTGATCAGACATCAGGGTACCATGGTCTAGCCAAGTTGACACATAAAATTAACCATCACAATGGGGAGAAAAGAAGGAAATTCTCAGATATAATAAAGCATATGAGGATTGGGTGATTAGGGAGGGATGGCATTATAAGTAAGTACAGGGAGTAGCATGAACTAAGGCACACATCTGAGAAAACAAAGCCTACACACTAATACTAAGTGATCCACTTAAAAATTTAATGTAGGCAGAAAGACATCGCTCCTAATGTATGGACTCGAGACAATTCCACACCGACACATTTTAAAAACCATTGCATTCAGGTAATAATTATAAACTGATTAATTGTACTAAATTCTACTATCCCCTCCTCCCAACATACACACCATTATCTGGTTAATCTGTAGACATTGTCTCCTAGTCTTATCCCTAGAGACTAGACTAATTGACCACAAACTTTTTATTTGTATGGGGACTGACTGCAAATCTCTTTGTGAAAAAGAGGGCTGAATTATAAAGTGGAAACCTTAAGTCTCCTTCTAAGTTGTTATGTAATTGTGCCTTATAAAAAGGTATAAATAGTCTTACCTATTTTTATGATTTTCTATAACAATTCCCTTTGAAAGGTAAGTAATTCCTAATTTTACTATATACAAACTTATGGGGTGAAAATTTTACTCATTTCTCATAGGTCAGGTTAACTACTCATTCCAATTCTTTTTCAAACTAGTGCTTGTTTTTATTTTTAATGTTATCTAATAGTTGTTTTTACTACTCTTGATTACATATTTATAGCATTTCTAATTATCAGAGAGCATTAAAATTTTAGTAACAGAAATAATGCTTTGCTATTTATGGTAATAATGTGCTGTGATACTTTTCTGAGTAGTGACTGAAAGAGGTAAGCTAGATGCTTTTTATCACATCTCAATCATAGTTTTGAGATCTTGCATGTTCTAGCCTTTAGGAGAGTTCCTGGGAAACAGATAGAAATGAGAAGTAGGCCTAACTTTAAAGAATCTGGTATAGGAAAAGTACTAAAGGAGAAAAAAGATTCCAGAATCTGAGGGCACAGGACAGGGGTGACATGTACTATTGGTCTCAGGTTGGCTGGCCATAAGATAAGTTAAGGGCAATTTTACAGAAGACGTGATGCTAAGCTGGGTGTTGGCTGATAAATGTGATTTCAACAGGAAAAAGATGGGATGCCTTCTAGGCAGAGGAGCCAGTGTGAGCAACGTCAGGCAGGCACAAGGTGTCTGGTGTAATCAGAGAAGGCCAGCAAGACCAGAATGGCCGGAGGCTATGTGGATGTGGGAGGGAAGGAAGTGAGACTAAAAAGGTAGACAAGCCAGTAGAGTTTGACTGCTGATAATTTCAAATACTATTTTAAGTTATTTTTGCACCTTTATGTATTCGTTGATTTTCTTTTCTTTTTTCTTTTCTTTTCTTTCTTTATTTCTTTTTTTTTTCTTTCTTTCTTTCTTTTTTTACAAAAGTAATGCAGGCTAATTGTAAAAATTGTTATCACCTTTAAGCTTTATTCTTTTGTAAGGTAAAGATAGCCAAATATCTAAAGGTTAAAATCCACTGTTCTATCTTCTTCAGATCAGTGCAACACCTGATTTCAACTGGTTTAACCCACAGAAATCCTTACAATGCCTTCTCTAACTAAACTAGTAGAGAAAACACAGGAGTGTTAAGCAGTGTTTCATAGAAAGGGCTTGCCATACGTTTGGTGATTCAGAGCTAAGTTTACAGGAATAAGTGCTCATCAGAGAGCCATATTGCACTACCTTAAATAGCTAATAAAAACAGTTAAACAACAGTTTATAACTAGTACTACAATAACAATTCCAGTACAATTGTAAACAGCCATATTTGTTTTAAATTATTTCAATATAAATACAAACTATTTTTAACATTTTAAACAATTTTACTGAAATAAAATAATTGTGTTGGAAATATCTCTCTCTAAGAATTCATCCTGCTATTATTTGGTTGCATCTACATTAATGGAGTAAGACTCCATTAAAAAATGCAGAGAAATAGATTTTATAACTTTTATAAAGCATTTAAATAATCTCAGTGAAAACACAGGATTTTGTTTTATTTTCCCCAACTAAACTATGCTATAGCTTAAATCCCTCACCTCTTTTTCTCAGATCTTAATAGAGATCGAGTACATCGATCGGCATCCTCTGTAACAGGGTTACCATATCTGTCTGTTACTTCTACCCTTTTTCTCTCCATGCCAAAGAACACCAATTCAAGGCCAACTGCTTACTTATGATGTGCATTTCTAACCATCTTCCTCTGAGAGTGACACATATACTAGTATATGTGAAGAAACTGAGCCACTGCAGCAAATCAACTTACATAAAGGAATCTAGTAAACTTCTTTAAGGAACAAAAATTTACGTCTTTAGTCCCTAAGCATATTGACGCCCACAGTACCAATTCTGGAGAATCACAGACTGTGGAATAATAAACAAGCACACCTGGAGATTGCTTTCTCTGTGAAGTAAATTATAGGAGGATTTGTAGAAGTTACAGAAAGAGCAATGGTAGAAGCAGACTACTAAATTCCGTTACTGGTAATGTGTTTTAAAACTATTGCAGGGCCAAATTGCTGTAGAATTTATTCCGGGGATGTTATTTATGGAAAAGCTTCAATTCATGGGGTCATGTTTCAAGGTTAATAAGGGACACCCTTGAACCACTGTACAGTGAACTCATTTTTTAACATGGAGGGATCTTAACTATGAAGATTTTAAAATCAATTTGTTAAAAGTCCTGTTACGTTAGGTATTTTCTTAGATTATAGGCAATAGAAACAGAAAATATATTGACCTAAAAAATAAACATCTAGAGAGATAACCCATATCCTAGAGCATATTTAAATAATTCAAGCAAAATGTCTTGATGCTGCTTTTCTGTCCCGTACCAATGCTCCCACGGTACTCGTCTCATTAGCTTTTCAGCATTACGATATATTGCTACTTTTTAAAAAAGGATAGTTACCTCGGATTTGTACCCAGAGCTTCTAATAGAGACTTTGAATGCATCAGAATAGTAATTGAGAGTGAGGCAAGAGGGCAAGGGGATGGATCCTGTGTGAAAAATGAAGGCAGGAAGTCCTGAGCATTGTTCTTATGCTAAAAGCATCTGGTATCTCTCGAATGCGCTCTAACCTTGGTGTGTGTCATAGGCAGTGTGGTTTGCAGAGGAAAATCCAATCCATCTCTGTCTACTAAAGCTCTTCTTTATTGAAGATATTTATTCTTAGTTAAGTAGAATCTGAATCAAAGGAGCAGAATCTGAAGCCTTTGTGGGCTAATTCCTACTCTTCTATCAGGTCATGTGATTGCCCAGCTCATTCTACCAGGCAGTGTTTCTGATTCCGCTCCTTACGTGTGTCTCCAAAATATGATCTCGAGATCTTCTCCTGAAGCACTTTCACAGATGTAGCAGCCACGGCCAGAGCTGTTAGAAAATGGGGGATTTTATGTGCCTAGAAATATAGGACATTCCCCCACTCTCTTGTTTTTGTGATAACTGAGAGAAACAAGAGGGCAGATCTGGCATTCCTTTCCATTGTGTGTGGGGTGTGGTGGTGGGGGTAATGAGTTAGGGGGGCAGGGAGGAGTGAGGGCAAGGAACAGAGGAAGGAGACTTTGGGAGGAGAAGGGACTGGGAAGTAAGCCCAGGGCTGGTATCTGGGGAAAGGAGAACCAATACCTCTTTTGTTGTCAGGAAAGCCCTGGGCACAAAGGGTGAGTTTGAGTTTCACTTCAGGTCAGTTCAGGGCATTGTGAAAAGGCTGTTTTCAGACAGTGAGCTTAACTGAGTGACTCTGAGGTAATTAAATCACTACATTAGGCTGCTGACCATGAAAGCAGAAAAATACAAGCACACAAAAAGAAGAAAACAAAAACCTTACATTTGTATCTAATTATATAATTAAAATGTTTACTGTTCCATGTAATAATTATGTGGCTCATATTTGATCATGACGGAGTTTCTCTAATTGGTTAAAAAGTTTTACCCATTCTTCTTATGGGACAAAATTTGGTTTTATTTAGTAATTTTTCATTTAGAGACATAGGCTTCCATGACATCTGACTTTGTTTTATTCTCTAGGGTTTTAGCAACTTCTGTGATAATTTTCAGTTTTGTTTCCTCTCTTCAGTGATATCTGTAACTGTGGACAGCCAGTCACCTGAGGAAAAGATTATTTCTTAGTCCTCCTTTGCTTTCCTAATGTAAATTTTGCTTCTCAGACTCCATAGTACACAGTAGATATCAAACCAGAAGTTATTCTGTGGGACTGAGAAGGTCCCCTTCAGAGGACCTGTTGGCTTCCACAGTTCCATTGTGACTGGCTCATTTCCCCTCCTTCAATCAATGTTTCTTGTGCTTCCTGTAGCTTTAGATCTTGATTATTCCAGGATTCATTAATTTCATTGCAAATTATCCATCTTTTCTTCCTCCTCACTGCCTATCTTCTTCTCACTGCCTATCTTCTTTTTATATTTTCTTTATCTATTTGTGTTTAGCCATTTTACAGAAGAACTCCAACAGTCATCAGAACAAGGCACTTGGAAAGAAAAATGATAAAAGGAAAAGTAGTCACATGTTATTTGTTCATTGCTCTGTTTAATGGGTGATAGGAGAGAGTATGCCGAAATTTCAGACTAAAGTTATTTTACTTTTAGTTATAGAATTTATTGATCTATTGTCTGTAACTTCAAATAAATACAGTTTGGTGGGAGAAGTGGGTTTTTAATGATGTATTGAGAATTCTTAATAATATAATGTAGAACAAAGATTTCTTCCTTTATATAAGGCAATTACCACTACTGATAATCTGTAGAGAGGAGTCCAGAAAGGAAAATGAATCAGGTCAAGCTGGGAATACATATTACCGGTCATATAACATGCTGTTTCTCTTGGGGGAAGGTACTATGTCACTTAATAGAGACAGAAAAGTCTGTCTAATGAGAGAAAGCTCGGATCACAAAGGTGAGCCTGCTGGACTGCTCCACTGCCTTCTGGGAGTTGGATGGGGCTGAATGGAGGGGAGAGAAGGTAGGAGACAGGTTCATGGTAGAACTAGGTGAATTGGAGAAATGGTTGGAGTTTTTGTTCCAGTTTTCACCTCCCGTTTACCTTCGTCCTACAGTAAACTGCCCACTTCAGAGTAGACTCTAGGTACCTTTCAAGGTAACAATAAACAAACGATTTCTTTTTCTTTCTCCAGTGTGCTAATGAGAAAAGACTAGAGCAGTGGTTCTCAACCCTGGGCAATTTTACCCCTACAGAGTATTTGGCAATAACCAGGCAACTGAGGTCACTACTGGCATTGAGTGATTAGAGACCAGGGATAGTGTTAAACATTCTACAGAGCATAGGAAAGACCTGCATAACAAAGAATTATCTGGCCCCATATATCAATACTGTTGAGGTTAGGAATTTCTGGGTAGAGGCATCTATTTATGGCCCTTAATTCCCCTCTCAGGTAATAGATGCACTTGTTAAAAAATGCTTCTCTGGAGACATCCATCTATGTATCTCTCAATGTGGTTAAGAGAAAAGAACATATACATAGGTCAGAAAAGTAGGGGCCCTTGAGGAACCTCACTGATGACACAGTGGCAATGTCTTCATGTGAAGCCAACTAATGTAGTGATTGCATGCACCATATACCCAGGAGAGCTCAACAAAGAAAACAAAGATTTTGGTGTGGTTAGTTTCAACTCGGTTGGCATGTAGTGGGCAAAGCAGTGTGATAAGTGCAGCTATGGCTACAAAATGCTAGGCGTACAATGATTAAGAAAACAGAAGCTGCAGCTGACGCCAAGAACCCGTTTAGTCCATGGGAAAGAAAAAAATCGCTACCAAACAAAGGATAACAGAAGTAGGTGAGGGTGCATGGGCACCAGTAGGAGGGGCACATGTTCTACACTTTGGGAGCTAGAGACATCATCATGGAGATAAAAAGATGGATAGATGGACAAATCATAATTAGCTTCTCTTGGTAGGCTGTAGCAGATAGTCACTGAGATCAGTAATAATTCTGATTGGCGTGATACATGAAGAGTTAGAACACACCAATCTTTGCCATACGTCTGGGGATAGTAGTAGGTGTTCTTCATACTCATCACATTATTTGGAAACATGCTTTGTAGATTTCAATTAATTTCTAATGGGCTAAGATGTTCATTGTAGCATCTCTTTTATTGCAGCTTTCATACTTATGTCATGCATTTGTCTTTTGACTTTTCATTTATTGCCTTTATAGAATTTCAATAATAATAACTGTAATGTCTTCAGCATTATGTCTTGCTGAATACGGTGTTCTGATCCTCTTCAATCTGTTTAAAAAATACATACAGAAATTTATTTTTATACAAAGGAAACAAAACTAGGGGATGCCTTCATCTTGAAACAAAAGTTCACCTAGAAAAGTTCATACATGATTTTTAATATAGATAAATAATTTTTTAAAATATGAAAATAAGATCTTTTTTAAGATTTAAAATCTATTAACCCATATCTCCTGAATCTAAAGTAAGAAAGTTGTTTTTGAAATCATTTAGTTGAACCTCCTGATTTTATAGTTGATAAAAACGGAGATTGAAGAGACAAAGTGACTTGTACAAGGTGACTAGTTGTTTAAAACCAGAGCCAGAACTAGGAATCCAACTCAGTCAATCTTCTCTTCAAATGCGCTGCATTGTTAGAAGGCTAGAATCTTCTAGTAATGGGTGCAAATGAATTTCTAATTTGGGAGAATTATCTTGAGAATTTTAATCATGAGTGAAAATTTAAGAAACGAAATATTAGTCTATACATACACTGAGCAAAAACATGAGACCCCATGTCAATGTTTTGTTCTGAGGAGGCATATATATATATATATATATATATATATATATATATATATGGATAGTCTGAGGAAAGTCAGTTTTTTTAAGGCAAATTTGCATGTAATCACAGTTTATGAAAAAAGTCAATCTGCTAAACGCATTGGTGATTCCTAAGGATTCCTCTTAAAGCTTTTTCTCTGCCTAATTGACTGCATACTTCATGATTGACCTACTGACCATCCATTGTCTTCTCAGAAAAATCTTAATTTGTTGTAGCCTCAGGGGAGACACCCAAACACCAGGCTCTCTGTTGTAGTTTCTCTGGTTGCCATAACAAATTACTATAAACTGAGTGGCTTAAGGCAACAGCAGTTTACTTTCTCACAGTTCTGGAGACCACAAGTCTGAAAATCAAGGTGTGGGCAAGGTTATGCTCCCTCCAAGGGCTCTTGGGTAGATTCTATTCCTTTCTTCTTTCAGATTCTGGTGAGTGTTAGCATCACTCCAATCCCTGCCTCGGTTTTTCTCCCATGTGTCTTGATGTCCTTTCCTCTTCTGTATCTTAAAAAGACAGCTGCCATTCAATTGAGCAATTCACCCTCTCCCTGCTGTCCCCAATCCAGGATGATCTCAAAATCTTTAATTACGTTTGCAAAGACTTTTTTTTCCAAATAAGGTCACAGTCATAGGTTCTGGGAATGAGGATGCAGCTACATCTTTTGGGGAGGACACCATTCAATCTACTATAGTTACCTTTACACAAACAGCACAGTCAACTGTGTAGTGTTGCCAATTCACAGCTAGGGTAACCAACTGTCCCTGTTTTCTTTGCATAAGAGATTTCCTAGGAGTGGGACTTCTAGTGCTAAAACAGAGGAGGAGCATCCTGGGAAAACTGGGATGGCCAGTGAGTCTATAACTGGACCAAGAGCCTGTGTGACCAACATCACCATTGTGGAGGCTTGGAAGTCATCGTTGCATGATGTCAATGTAGGAGAAAGCAAATGTCTCTGAGAAAAGGTGGTTTGGCACTGAGGTGCCCCTTCTCTTTCTTTTGACCTCTGCTTTGATAGCTGTGATGAGTGAGTCAGAGGCTTCTGCTGGAAGGAGAGACCTTAAGAGAGTGGTTCTGCCTGTCAGAGCCACTTTTGGGTATAATTTCTGCTCATCTCATTACCTGGGGCAACCCTGCAGTTTCACCACAGCTCTTAGTGTTTGTTAAAGCAGCTGTGGGAGAGGCAGCTGGCTGGTTACATTTTAGCTACCTGGCCAGTGATACCTCAGCAATGTGTTTCATATGGACCTAGCAATGATTTACATCGTGCTAAAGTGTCTTTCCCTTTTTTCTCCCCACCCCCTTCAGTCTCCTCAGCAGGAGAGTCAAGAGAAGCAGCGAGTAAAGCTGGGGCTTTGATCTTCTAAGAGGCGGTGTTCCTTTCTCTGTCAGCTTGGACCAGAGGTCACTGGGTGAGGAGCAGCAGAGCTGACCTCAGCCAGGGCCCACATGCCTCCCTCTTTGAAGAGCTCATCACAGCCAAGGGCAATGAAAGAGGTCTGGTGTTCGCTTGCTATGGAGTTGTCTGCGTGCCATAGCCCTCCACCTTGTTCTAAAGATTTCTGTTTTGAGAGAACAAGATAATCCCGCCTTCAAACCAACTTTACGAGCTTCTAGTACTGCACACATCCTCTGACCTGAAGCTTCATGGCCAAGGGGCTGTATCTAGTTGCATTTTTAACCCCATTTTATTCTCCATGCTGAAAAAGATAAGACTATTTATGGGAAAACAGCTGCTTTGGATCAAGTTAGAGGCAGTAAATTAAAATACAAAAGTAACATGAATGAAATGGTAGGGTCAGGACGTGATCTTGATGATGAAATGAACACACTTTCTGCTTTTGTCACAGATTGATTTCATCTTCATTAACACTGATTTTACTTTTTCATGATTAAAATTTTAATCACCTAATTCAATGATTTACGAAAAACCTTTTGATCATTGTCACATAGAATTGTGATGGTTTTAAAAAATTTTATGCAATAATTTTTTGTTTTTGAAGGCAAGCTTTTTAAATATTAGTTATTACTGAGATCCAATTTCCATTCATTCATTCACTTATTCCATCTTGATTTACTTATAGTGTTTTGGAATACATAGATTTGTATACTTTTCTTAGTGGTTGTTTTCTGTATTACAATATGAATAAGTAATTTATCAGAGTCTACTGGTATTAACTTACATTTTGCTACTTTAGGTGAAGTATAGAAAGCTTACTCCCATTTAGATCCCTTTACCTCCCTAGTTTTTAGATATAATTGTGTTTATTTCTTTTATATACATTGATCACATCAGATGGTTTTATGATTTTTGCTTCAAACATCAGATACGGTATAAGAAACTCATGAGAAGATGGATAATGTATTATGCTTGCTCATTTTTCCTTTACTTATTTTTACCCGTTCCCATGTTCTATTTTTCCTTTCTAAAATTTCAAGTCTTCTTTTTAGTGCAGTTTAGTTTAGTTTAGTTTAGTTTAGTTTAGTTTAGTTTAGTTCAGTTTAGTTTAGTTCAGTTTAGTTTCAGGTATACAACACAATGGTTAGACATTTATATAATTTATGAAGTTTTTCCCCCATTTCTCCAGTACCTATTTGGCACTATACATAGTCATTACAATATTATTAACTATATTCCTTATGCTGTACTCCACATCTGCATGACTGTTTGTAACTACTAATTTGTATTTCTTAATCCCTTCGCCTTTTTTACCCAGACCTCCAACCCTCCTACTCTCTGGCAATCACCAGTTTATTCTCTGTATCTGTGAGTTTGTTTTTATATTGTTTGTTCATTTCTTTCGTTCCTTAAATTCTGTGTATAAGTGAAATCATCTGGTATTTGTCTTTCTTGTCTGACTTATTTCACTCAGGGTCCATCCATGTCATTGCAAATTGTAGATTTCATTTTTTTTTATGGTTGAGTAATATTCCATTGTATATATGTACCATAAATCCAATAGTCTATTGACGGGCACTTAGGTTGCTTCTATATCTTGCCTATTGTAAATAGCACTGCAGTGAACATAGAGATGCATAACTCTTTACAAATTAATATTTTGGTGTTCTTTGGACATATACCCAGAAGTGCAATTCTTGGGTTAAAAGGTAGTTCTATTTTTTATTTTTTGAGGAACTCCAAACTGTTGTCCATAGTGGCTGTACCAATTTGCAACCCTACCAACAATATATGAGGGTTTCCTTTTCTCCACATCCTCGCCAATGCCAAGTCTTCTATTATCATTTCTCTAAAGAAAACGTCCCTAAGCCAATCTTTAATGGTAAATTTGGTAGCAATAAATTTTCTTGGTTTTTCTTGATGTGAAATGTCTTCATTTTTTCTTCATTACTGAAGAATATTTTCACTGGACATAGGATCTATGGGTGACAGTTCTTTACTTTTAGTGCTTGAAAAACATTGTTCCACATTCTCTGTCCTCTGTGGTTTCAGATGATGAATCCACTGTAATGTGTCTTTTTTTTTTTTTGGATTCTTTCAAGATTTTTTCTTTGTCTTTACTTTTCAGAAGTTTAATTATGATGTGTCTTGGTGTGGATTTCTTTGGGTTTATTCAATTGGGGTTTGGTCTCTTAAATGTATAAATTTATGTTGTTCTCCAGATTTGGGAAGTTTTCAGTCATTATTTCTTTGAATACTTTTTCAGCCCTACTCTCTCTTTCCTTCTGGGACTCCAATGATATAACTATTAGTTCTTTTTTCATTGTCATATACATCTCTGAGACTGTTCATTATTCCCACTACTCTATTGTTCAGAATGGGTAAATTATATTGATTTATCCCTGAATTCACTGAATTCATCCTCTATCATTTCTATTCTCCTATAAAATATAACCAGTGAGTTTTTAATTTCTCTCATTTCTGTTATTTCCATTATTTCTAATTTCTATTTTTTTTGCTGAGATTTTTTTAATATATTTTTTTTATTTGTTTCAAGAGAATTCATACTTGTTTGTTGAAGCATTTTTTATGATGGCTTCTTTAAAATTCTTGTCAGATAATTCCGACATCTGATTCTTCTCAATATTGACATCTGTTGATTGTTTTTTCTCTTCCAAGTTGTAATTTTCCTGATTCTTCGTATAACCAAGTTTTTTTCATCAAAAATTTTAAATATTATATTATGAAGCTCTGAATCCTATTTATTTATTTATTATTTATTTATTTATTTGCAAGTAGTCTCTGTTGAGGTGTAGCCTGAGGACTGGGAGTGTGTATATGTTGAGCTTTATGCTAGGTCCCAATGACATCATCCCAGCAAAGTGAAGTACTTATTCATACTGTCTTGTCACAAACATGAGGGGTGGCACTTCATTTTCCCTTCACCTCATTAATACTTCCGAGGGGAAAGTAGGCCGTCGCCATTTTTGTTTCTGAGTCAAGGTGTAAGCACAGCTCCCCTGGGCCCTGTTGACACCAGAAAAGAGGATGAACTAGGAGGAGGAAGCAGAATTCCAAGTTGTCCTGCCTCTTGCCACTTCTTACCACCTCAATGATGCTAGTTGAGAGTGGAGGCTTAGCTTTTCACTGAATTCCACTGATAGAGGAGGAAATGGAGAGTCACTGTGTGGACCAGCCCTGCTTTTTCCTCATTCTGACTCTGCTACCAGATGGGGAATAGAAGATTAGCTTACTACTGAGCCCCACCTATACTACCTGGAAGGGGAATCAAAATGTCCCATTTATTCATGTATTTAAGTAGAATTTATTGAACACCTATTATGTCTCCCAGATATTGAAGAAGTTGCATAAGTAAGGAATTAAGGCAAAGTTAGGTCTCTTCCTTTGTGGAACTTACAGTCTAATGAATGAGACAAGAATTAAAGAAACAAATTTCGAAATAAATGTTTAAATCAGGTAAAGCACCAAGAAGACTTACAACACGAAGGGTAGAAAAGTCTTCACAGAGGAAGTGATATTTTAATTAAATCTTGAGTGAGTAGAAGTTGGTTTGATGAAAGATATTCCAGGGAGAAAGAAAGAATAGTTGGTGCAAAAATCATGAATTAGGAAGGACTTGGCACCAGGGCAGCACTGTCAAATAGAGCTGTGACACAAGCAACATGTATAATTTAAAATTTTCTAGTAGCCACAGTACAAAATTAAAAGGAAACAAATACAGTTAATTTTAATAATACATTTTAACCTCAAATACCTCCAAATATTATCTTTTTAACATGCCATAAGCATAAAATCAATAAAATATTTTATATTCTTGTTTTGATACCAAGTCTTTGAAATTTGATATGTTTCTTTTACACTTACAGTGATCTCCGTTTGGACTAGCCATGGTTCAGGTGTTCCATGGTCACAAGTAGTGAGTGGCTACGATATTGGACACCACAATTCTAGAGTATGGTAGGTCTTAACCGAGTGGTGGGTGTTGAAAGTTCAGGCTTAAATCAGGGCTAGAATCATAACTCCTGTGTCACTGAGGTAGTTGGACATGGGAGACACTGGACATGGGGAGACTTGGACTAGACAGTTGCAAAATGCCACATAAAAGATGATTAGGCATTTGCAATATGTTAGATGAGAAATGATTAGAGGATGAGGGCAAGAGAGTAGTTTGGAGGGACATTTCAAAGGGATAATTGCCTGAATCCACAGGGCTCAGAGTCTAATTTTTTGTGGTGATGGCTTAGGGTTCTAGTATGAGCATGTTTCTCTTCAAAGCTGGGAACACCAGAGCAAGAGCAGGTTGGGATGAGAGGGATGTTTGTTTTTGATAAATTGAGACTGAGGTGCCTGTAGGACAATTTGTGAAATAAGAGTTCTGGCAGAAAGAAATGATAATTAATGCTCGTTCAGGGGGTCAGCACAGACAGGGCAGAGAGGAGGCCTTCATACTGGGCCACTTTTCGGCATGTCCTTGGTTTAGTACCAGTTACTCAAGAGGCATGGACTCATGTTTCCCAAAGCATGACCAAGCACCCTTCTTTCCCTGGGAATTTGTGCTTGTGGTTTGCTCTGCCTGGAATGTTCTGCATGGCTTGTTCCCTCATCTTTTAAGTCTAGGCTACAATGATACCTTCTCAGTGAAGCTGTCCCTGACCACACCATTAAAAATTACAATATTCCACTCTATCCTTCTCTGAAAGTACTACTGTATTTTGTTGAATCCTAAATGCTATCATTGATGATTTATATCATTATTTTATGACCCACCATAAAGCAAAAAAATCACCAAGTAAAATATGACTCACCATCAATTTTAAAATGCATACTAATTTATATATGATAAAATGTAAAAAGTTATGTATTAAAAAAATCAATGAAACATAATACCGATTTTTTGTTTATTTAATTTTGTTTAACGTCTGTTTTGCTGCTATTATGTAAACTCCATGAGAGCAAGGATTTTAGTGTGTTTGTTCACTATCTAGAACAGGGCCTGGCCCCTGGCAGGTACTCAATGCATAGTTACTGAATGAATTTGTAAGACATGTCTCCCACCAAAAGTAACTATGGTGATAAGACACAGACATTTAAAAATAGACATTGCATAATGAAGTTCAGGTCAGTAGCGGCGACTCAAGCTTGTGCTTTGTGAACACCCCAAAGGAAGGGAACAGAATATTCTTGCTAAAGCTTTTATTTTAATTACAAACATTGTGTTGTTAAACCTGATATGTGTTAATAAATAGCAACAAGACGCACCTCTATTCTGACCATCACAGGACCAAAGGATATTTAAAAAGGAAAAGGAGAGAGGATTTAGGAGTAGATTAAGGATTCATTATCCCTCCACTATACAGCACAATTTTTTTTACTCATGTGCCCACACTTGACCTCTTATTTCCCGTTTTCATCCAGGACTTCTGTGACAGCTGCATGACAAGGGAATCTAATCATTTCTAGCATGCGACAACATTTGGTTCAGATTCCCTTATCAGCATTACCTTTTCTTCTCTCCTATTTGCCCCACCTCCACCTTAAAGGAGACCTGGAATGGACCTCAGAGATCAGTGACACGTCCACCACTTCTTCAAACACTCATGTAGAAAATCTTTCAGAGATATGATTGCGGGACCTTAGACCTGGGAAATAACTGTCATCAAGACCTTTACATCTGTTAAAGGAATTTATTCCAGTGACATTGCTCAGTCCGAAATTTATTGTTAGATTTTTTTTTAAATACACAATGTGGACTCTTTTTGCTTTTAAAACAAATTCATCTAAACTCAATTATGTCCATTGGTAATTATAAATCAGCTTATTTAAATAATTTGAGAATTCCAATTTCATTTCTCTCAATAGCATGTGTAAAAATCAGTTAGATTTTTAAAAGTTGTTTTTTGCCTTTAAAAATGTGTAGATAGCATTACAGTAATTGTAATAGTTTGAACATATTCAATACATTTTCATTATAAACAATGCATATTCAGCAATATGAAATTAAGTTATGTCTAGTATGTATTTTTGTACTTTCCGTTATGATTACCTATTAGTGGTTAGTGTAACAACTCCAACTAAAATGAAACATTAAGCATGACTTTTAATGGACACTTAAAAAGAAATTTTAAGGTGCTGAAAATGTTGCTTTTTATAATTAGAGTTACTTCCAGATTTCTATAGTGCTCTAACTACAAAACTACTTTTAAATATGCCAAATTATTGTGGTGAGAGGAAAATCTGAAATTTCTTTTTGTTGACCTTTAAAGACTTTCTTTATGAGTCATTTGTAAATGTATCACTTCTTTGAAAGTCAAGCTGTTTTCTAAAGCTCCATGTAAATCCATGTTAGCTGATTTGCTGTGATCCATGGTCCTTAGTCAGAAGCAAGTGTTAGGAAAATTCCTCACATTTATATGTGAATTTTCTCTGTATCAACCCTGCTTTCTAAATAGGGTGAGAAAATAAAACACAATTAATGCATAAGTAATTCTCAGAGAATTCTTTAAAATTGAAGTTATAGGGTGAGAGACACACTTCTGAAGAGGTGTGATTCTTTGTTTAAATAGTATATTTCCTCCAATTTGTTTTCTAGAATATAGCAATGTGAACACAGACAGAAGAAATCTGAGGCTGTTTGACATACAAATAATTTGGAGTCATTTAAACAAATATTGCATTTGGGCAAAATTTAAAGTTTTATTTGTTAATTTTAATGTCTCTACTTTGAAAATTATTTTAATTTTATTTCTGAAACCACTTTATTGAGGTATGAGTGACATAAAATTATTTTTATTTTAAATTTACCTCCAACTTTAGATGTTTTAGATGTAGTTTCAATTGCTGCTAAATTTTTTATAGTCATGTTATTAAAAAAAATTATAAAGGTAAAACATGAGCCAAATTTTAAATTAAGAGACATGTATTATTCTATAAAATGATGTAAAATATAAATCAAAAAGAAAAAAATAAAGGTACTATAAAATAAAATGTGCATCTTGAATTACTTTAATTTCAATTAAAATATGTTTCTCGAGCAAAAACTTAGAGATATACATTTTGAAAGTTTTAAGTTATTTTCTTTTGATATTAGAATCAAGTAGCATTATTTATTATACAACATCTATTTCTTTTGTAAATGTATTTTCTGAAATTTGTTACTTTAGCAATCATAAAATATTTTATTTACATATTAGACACCTATTCAATAAAGTTTATTTTGAGCAATAATGTAATAATTTAATTTTGAAAGAAATGGGATTATATGGTAGTTTAAGAAAAAAACTATTTTCAATTTAAATGTCAAATATTGATGCTGTAAAGCCTAAATATAATTACCAATACATAAATTAATAAAAGCACATATAAGAATTTCTGTCTAAATGAATATTCCATAAAGTTATTATTTTCACTAAAAAATGTGAAAAAGACATTCTAATCACTATATTACTAATATCTGATTACAATTCTTAGGATGTATCATGTAACAAATTATAATTGGTATACTTGCTTTCTCTTTTCAGTTTCTTAACTACATATATTAGTAGGCCTTTGCTCTCCATAATTTTTTTAACATTTCCATTGATTGATTAGAAAAGATCTAAAATTTTATAAATACTAATATTCTAAGATTTTGATGACATAAACTAGCAGTTGGAAACCAAATGAAATTTAAAATAAACTGCCTTTCTTTTAAAATTCTTTTATGATCTATGATCATAAATCTAATGGCTATGTAGCTTACTAAAATAAACCATGCCACAGATAAAGAAGCATGTCTCTAACTTAATTTTTGAGTGTATTTTAGCACGTTTAAAAATTCAATCATCAAATATGGTTATATTTTAGTGATGTGTTTATATCTTTAAAAAACTCTTCAAATAATTTTTACTGTTTTGTTAGTGGTATTTTTGTTGGTTTGTTATTTATGTCTTTCTGTGAACTAATGAGCCCTTTCTGGTTAATGTAGCACTAATCCAATTTTTAAACAATTTTATTGAGATGAAATTCACATACCATAAAATTTATTCATTTAAAGTGTATATATATATATATAAAATTTACTGATTTTTAGTATATTCACAGAGTTGGACAGCTATCACCACAATCAATTTTAAAACATTTTCATCAGTCCACAGAGGAACCCCATACCCTTTAGCAATCACCTTTTATTTCCCCCAGCCCCAGTCTCCCCAGCCCTAGACAACTACTGCTTTACTTTCTGTCTCTATGAATTTGCCCATTCTGAACATTTTATATAAAAGAAGTCACACAATTTGTGGCCTTTTGTGACTAGCTTCTTACACTTGGCATAATATTTTTAAGATTCATCCTTCCTGTAGCATTTATAAGTACTTCATCCATTTTCACCATGAATAATTATTTTATAGATGTATTACATTTTGTTTAACCATTCATCAATTGGACATTTGAGTTATTTCCACTTTTTAGCTATTATTAATACTGCTGTTATGAACATCTATGTACAAGTTTTTGCACAGACATATGTTTTTATTTTGGGGGTATATATTCCTAAGACTGTAATTGTTGGGTCATAAAGTAACTTTAATGCTAACTCCAATAGTAACTCTAAAAATTTTGAGGAACTGCCAGCCTGTTTTCCAAAGTGGCTTCTCTATTTTATTTACCACCAGTGGTGAATAAGGGTTCCAAACTTCCTCTACCTCCTCATTAACATTTATTATTGTTTATCTTTTTGACTATAGTCGTCCTAGTAGGTATGGTGGTATCTCATTGTGGTTTTGATTTGCATTTCTCTGATGGCCACGAATCCAATCTTTGTCTAGACCAGAAAAGCATGCTTTTCAACAACCAAACGTACATTTGCTAGAATTTCCAATGTTTTTTTTCCAGAAAAATCTATGCATTAAATGTGTTCACACATATGCTATTTATTCTACTTAGTTATCAAAGTGCGAAGATTGAGTTGGTAGACTAGGAGACCAAATTCTCATTTCTCTTTCTTTGTGAACATGTGTATCTTTCTCCTATAGTGGACTACATAATCCTAGAACACAAAATTGTTGGACTTGTTGGACTCTTAATAATAAGAATGATTACTGCTATTTGGTTCTGTGTCAGTTCTTCTCATACATTGATTCTCTTCATTCTTACTACAATGCTGGAGCAGGTAATATCATTCTCATTTGGAGTTGATAGAGTGATCCAATTTGGCCAAGGCCACACATCTAGTAAGAGTTGAAGTCAACATTCAACCAGGGTCTGTCTGACTTCAAAGCCTGTGTTCATCATTCCCAGCCCCTCTTAACTCGTAAATATTGTTGCTCAATTAGAAATGTCATTTTATTTGGGGCCTTTATTGTTTAAGAAGTCTTCAAACAATATTCCACAGTGTGCTGTTTCCTACTTGGAATGGTTAATTGACAACTCATTGTATATGTTCTGGACCTAAATCTATGTTAAGTCCTCTGAAAGGAAATAATAACTGCTATTTATTGAGCTCTTACCATGTGTTGGATACTATACTAAGTCCTTGATATTTACCATCTCATTGAACATGTACAACAAGCTCATTAGATAGTCCTGAAGTAATTTACAGTCTAGTTGGAGAGATGAAACATATATTTTTATGCAAAAAATAACATTAAAGAAAGAGGCAAATAACAACACCTGACACCATTAAGTAGCATGTGATTAATTTTCAAGTGAATCATATAAACATGTGCAACATGGTTGAAGGAGGGTGTGAACACTGTGGACTGGCCTGAGCTACTGCAGACTCATTGAATGTAACTGTCTTGCTGGTAAAGTTTATCTTCATTCCTAAACTATAGAACATGAGATTAGGAAGTCATAGGCAGAATACCTTCTTTATCACCTTTGGAATGTGGCAATAATTTATTACTCCTATAGTCTGGCATGGATTATTTACACAACACTTGAATTACATTATTATTTAGAAAACTTCATTGAATTGTCACATCACCCAGGTGATAAAAATAAAGGCAGACCTAGAAGTTTGTCTCTCTTTTTCCAGATGAGAACCTGCAGTTTTGGGAGTTTAATAATTTGCTTCCAGTCACAAGGTAAAGGAGAGGCCTGAAAGTCTCTGGCATTCTTTCTGATGCTAATGCTCCTCCATTGTAGAAAGAACCTGAATCCATGGTAGCTGGCCACATGTTGTCCATTGTGGAGTCATAATTTCCATACTAGCATTGGAATGCTTTCTAGGAAATAAACTTAGCATACATTTTGTTTGTTTTATGGTTGTGGAAGTAATCCTAAAGATGGAAGCTCAGGAAATAAGTAACTAAGTTGGTCACTAATGGCAACCCTTGAGTCCCAGCTTGGTAGAGAATATACGCCTCAGTGCTTTTCTGTCCAAGGTGAGCTGAGCGGATATCCGCCACTTTCCCAGAGGGTGCTCATCGGTTTAGCTGAGTAGTGAAGAGCACTGACCAGATATGATCTGAGCCTCCAAGCATTAAAAAAAAAAAAAAAAAAAGAATCTTAAGCTTGCCTTTTTTGAATTCAGTAAGTAGAAGTTTAAAGACCTCACTGATTCCTCTTTAGGCCTAAACCAGGGGCAGGAATCCTGGGGCTGGTGATGGGAGTCAAGGGTGGGCCAAGGAAAAGAACAAAAGACTTTGAAGACTGAAGAAATAGGAACTGCAAAGGGCTCAGGGCCTCTAATGAGCAGGATCTGAAGAGGACTCATTTCAGTTTGTACAGCACTCCTTTCCTACACGCATCCCAGCGGCGGTCTGTCATGATGCAAAGTAACCTAGTGCTTGATTCTAGCAGGCAGGCAAAGATGGCTCCTGGACCAAGCCTCTCATCAACTAGCTTTCCTTCACCACTCCTCAATCTAGCCCAGACTGACGGCTCTAGGAAACAATTCGTATCGCAAGGAAAATCTGGAGGCATAGCACTTGTTTATTTAGCTATTGCCCAAACTTAAGGATCAGGAGAAGGTAAGGTAGTTCTCTTTTGAGAGTTATGGTTATCCTTCAAAGAGGTACTTGTAGGTTTTGAAAAAGCCAGCAGACGCTTTGATTTACAGCCCAAATTCAGCCACATCTTTCTTCTTTCAATTTGTGACTGTCTTAGGCACAGGGTACGAGTCTAGATACAGTCTGGAAAAGCATTACTGTATACAGGTTAAGAGCATGGTAGTTAATTGCAAGCCTTGGGCACATTGCCAAACTCTCAGGCTCTCAGCTTCCTTATCTGTCAATGAAGCAGTTGTAGTACCTTAGTTTGTAGGTCTGCATGAGGGAGGAAGGGTTAATACAGGTAAGTATTTGGAACAGTATCTGACTCAGAGTAAGTGCTCCAGACATTTTAGCTGCTCTTAGATCTGGAAGAAAAATAATTACTTTTAGTAGTTTAATTTTTCATGTATTTAAAATGGTTTCTCTAATTCTTTGACATATTTTTAGAGCTATTATAATACTGTATTTACACTTGCTTGTGTTTTTATTTAATTTCTGCAAGAAGTAAGCAGAATTTTGTGGGCTTCCTGTGGGGTAGCAGGGGATGGGCACTAACTGTATAGACAAAGCAAGGTTTTATATTTAAAAGATATTTCTAAAAAGTCAAATTCTGTCTTTTAGACTCTTCTACCATTTGCTTTATTTATGTAATTGAAATACAATTACCATTTTCATATCTGTGTAAATGATTCATTTTATTAATTTAAATTTGCATACTAATTTTCAGAAATCTGCTCTTTGTGGAGTGCAAGGTACAGTTATAGTGACTTTATTTGTAGTCAGGGCCTCTGTTGGCAATCCCAAACAGTAGTGAAACAGTGGCTGCTACTCTTTCAGTATTCTTTTTTCTAGTATATTAAGCTCATGACTATAGGGCTATGGGCAAAGTTTCTGAGTCAATTAGCCTCCTCAAGTAATTTGAAGCCCCTGGCCCCAGCTAGAGAGCTATGACAGAATCATAGACAGCAGGAGGCTCAGAGAGGCCAAGAAAAATACAGAAGAGCCTCTACTGCTTTTTCTTTCTTTCTTTCTTTCTTTCTTTCTTTCTTTCTTTCTTTCTTTCTTTCTTTCTTTCTTTCTTCTTTCTTTCTCTCTCTCTCTCTCTCTCTCTCTCTCTCTCTCTGGAAGGGGGAAAAAATATACATAAAATAAATTTATCATTTTTACCATTTTTAAGTGTGCTGTTCTGTGGCATTAAGTACATTCACACTATCACCATCATTCATCTCCAGAAATTTTCTCCATTGCTTTTTGAACCAGACCTGTCTTATTTGGGAAGGCTGGAGATTAAGAAGGGAACAAAACAAATACAGCAAATACATAGCTATATATCCTATTCAGTTTGAGAGACATTTTTTTCTTTCTTGATATACTTATTCAAATACAAAGAGAAAACATATGTATTTTAATTTTTTAGGGGGATGGGGCTTTTCATATCCTCTTTTTGTCTAATAATATTTGAATATAATAATTTGAAAATAATATGGATTTTCAGATAAATTTTCTAAGCATCATGAAAACCCAATCATATTCCTACTGCAAAAAATCCTAAAGGGTAACAGTCTCTACTTGTCACATTTTAAACTCATCAGAAAGTATCTGAGAGCTATTATATTCTACCTATGTGACAATCTCTTTCCCCAATCACATGAAATTATAAGAATGACTCTGCTTATTGCAGGAAGACAATATAATCTCGAAGTTAATTGTAGATTTATAATATGCTTAAAAATGTTTGCAATGAGAAGAAATTGACAGACAATATGAGTGATTGGACATGACAACCTATCAGGAGAGATGTATGAGGGGGGAATGACTAGAAGTTAAAAACCAATTTGAATGAATTTTTAGTGCTGTTGATGGTGGTAAAATTGACACTTAATAATACTGCTAAGGAAGAATTAATTGGTAAATCTGTGGGGAAATTTTATATATATATATGTTTAATATACATTTTTATATATAAAATTATATTTACTTATGTATCATATTTATTATATTATAAGTGGAGAATAAATTGGTAAAGTTATGGGGCAGTTATATATATCAATATATCTATAGATATAGATATAGGTATATATAAAGAACCAAATACTGTTTTTTTCCAGTTTTATTGAGATATAACTGATATATCACATTGTATAAGTTTAAGGTGTATAATATAATGGTATATGTATATATTGTGAAATGATAACCATGATTAATTTAGTTGACATCCAAGAACCAAGTACTTTGATCATCATCTCATTACGAGGGAGTTGTTTTAAGGAAATGATCAAAGATTAACACATTAAAATTGTCTCAACAATATTTATAATAGCTAAGTGATAGAAAAAATTTAAATGTCTAAAAATGGGAAGTGGTATGTTACAGCTAATCTACATAAGGTAATAATATATAGCAATTATAATTTCTTAATAAGGAGTTTCAGTGACATGTAAAAATGCTCATGATAGAGAGACTGTTAAATAATAAAAGAATATAATTTTTCTATGCAGTGTCATCTCAACCATGTAAAAAATATGTACAGAAAAACGCTGGTTATATCTAGACGTGGGAATCTGAGTTTCTACATTTAAGTTCCCACATTCAGACAAATAGTATTTTTTTTTCGTATACTGAGCTCCATTTTATGAGAAGGAAATAAATCACAAGTAACTAAGTTAATGTGAAGAATATGTTTAAAACTGAACATCCCAGGGTAGGTCTTTTGGGAGTGAATTTATTCTGCAGCTCTTAAAAATGACATGTTTAGTGGTGACCTTGAGGCACATTACATTCTGAGGCATTTCTGAATCAAGAATGGTTTTGCTCAGTAGGCTTTAATACTAGCTAAACATACTGTCTTTTAATTTTTTGAAACCAGTAGTCTATGTATGGAATATATACACCTCTGTATATAGTAGGTGATCCAAATAACAGAACACTTCATTCTCCCATTTTTATGGATTATATGGGGTCTACAATCTGGTGGCTACAAATTTTATTCTCTTAAAAATTAAACTTTTATTAATAATTACTTAATTAGTGGATCTTAGTTGGCCCCAAACAGTCTCCCACAGGAGGTCTACTTCTGAATGATGAGCATAAAGCAGTTTCCAAGGCAATGTAAAATGCCAACTCATGCCAACTGAAAAGGACAGTTTCTACCTTATTACATGGGGCAATGAGGAAGGAGACAGACTATCAATGTGTTTCACGCAGGCCACTGCATCTTCCCCATGAGCTTTGTCTGTGGTTGAGTTTTCCAGTGCTACCAACAGAAGACTGGCATCTCTCCAGGAAGTGAAAGGTCCCTTTTCCATTCACTCATTTTGAGTCAATGCTGCTACTTTAAAGATTTTGTGAAGTGGCCATAGAGCTTTACTTGTACATGTGCCCTTGGCCCTGTTTTTGAATACTACCCACACCCACCCCCTGTCCCATGGCCATTCTGGGTATTTTAACAGCTTCGTTTGCTATTTGAGATACATATTTTGGTCTAAGATCAAGTGTGAGCTCTGAATTGAAGACAGATGTTTAAATTGGCCACCAAAAATGCTCTCCTTCAGAATGTGTCTAAGATGACAGTTTATTTTGTGTGGTACCTTTTTGGATCCTATATATAGGACTCCCAAGCTTTCCAGATTTGAGTATTTCAAATATCCCTTTTTCAACGGGTGATCTGACATGAGATTTCAAGTGACTCTCAGTCATCCTGTAGCTTCCTAGGTGTTGTGCCTTTGACACTTTACTGCATCAGAGTGGATGTATCATTTGGGGTCTCTGCTAGACTTGAACCAACACAGCAGTTGTCCTTGCAACTAAGTTCTTCTGGGAGAGGAGATGCTTTCAGTTTGGTTTGTCAGATGACAAGCATTTTGCTGAATGTTTGCTGAATTATGTATTAATTGTAGAGGAAAGGAATGAGCTTAGAGAGTTAGAGAGAAATGATAGAAGCCTTTACATTTGAGTTGGAAGGATGTAGGTCTCAGAATCACAGAGTGAACCCAGTATGTAGAGCTATGCTTAGTAGATTGTTGAATAAATAACTGACTATGTGTACAGTACATGAGAAAAAAAAATAAAACAGTGCGTAGGTGGGCAATTTACATGGTACAAATTGACAGTTTGAGAAAATCAAGACTGTGGAAGTATCTGGAGTAGGACTAGATTTAAATGCAGCAGTTGTTAGGAGATTTGAAGCAGGTCTTAAAGGAACTAAATTAAGTCTACTTTTCGGAGTCCATTTGTTGCAATAGAACAATGCAAAAGTTCTCTCTGTAGGACAAAGAATGTCCCTCTGATTGTGCTGAGACCTTTCCAGTCATGAGCATGACAAAGTGTACATGCTTATGGGGCAAAGCTCTAACCTGTAGAGAAGTTGTTTTCATAGATTCTTTAAAAACTTATTTGTCAAATATAGCTTTTCTTAATGTGGATATCAACATAATTCCTCTTTCAACTAAGTTTCCATTACACTTATCTTTTTTTTTCATGAATTCATTAATTTATTTATTCTATAGATATTTATTGAGAATCTACTCTGTCTCAGACACTGTGATCAGTGCTGGGAATGCAAAAAAAAAATAAGATCCCGAGACACAAAGTGTCTTGTAATATAAATAAATAGACAATTAAAATAAAAATCCCTAATGTATCTCTATTGAAGTTATTTATTAGATATCTGCTTCTATTTATTTAGATGATCTAATTTGAACTATATAAACACAGAGACCGAGTCTCATATATTTGATTCCCTAGCATCTGAAACACATCCTAAGTGTTTAAGTAAATTTATTAAATTAAAGTTAATTAAATTAAATTAAATTAGCAATGATGGATCTAGAAGTAGTATCCAGTATTCTTTTTTTTTTTTTTTTCCTTTTTGCTCATATTATTATGGAACTTTTGTATTTTGGAAAAATACTGCATAGGTTGAGTCCAAATTGATTCAGACCTGATTCCAAATGTTATACTTAAAAACATATATATTTTAAAGGGAATTGTGCTACATAGTGGAAAGAGTTTGGAGTTTGTACTTAGAAGAAATGGATTTCAGTTCCCTATAAGTGACATCTTATCTTAGACCTAGTTTCCTCATCTCTAAAAGGAGAATGTAAACAAAAACAAACTCAGAGATTAGATTAGATAATATATGTGGAAATCTTTTGATCAGCCATAAAGTGAGATGAAATCTTAGTGGTGAATCAAGGAGTCAATTAATCAGATAGCAAGAGCTACTACTGGGCCTTGTGGTAGACAATTATTACTTTTTTTTTGTTCATCATTGCCTTCTTGGGGAGATGCTCTCTTCCCCTTCCGTGTGTCTTTGTGATGCCCTTGCCCCCACTGCAGCTGGGAACGTGTGATTAAGGATAGGACATGTCTTCTGGGAGTTGGGACCTTGTGCAGACAGTCAGGTATTGAAGGCCATTGGAGCAGCAGCAGTGTCCAAAGGAGTCCATGGGGTCCTGTGTAGGTGATCCTCACTAGCCTTCCCCAGGCCTGGATGTCTAGCCTTCCCTTCCCATCTGTGAGCTCTTTGGTAGTTTTTCAGCAAACCTCTTTCTTTGGCTTAAGTTAGTCACAGCTTTTGTTTCTTGCCACATCAAATATTAATTGATAAAGATTCTCTCCCAGGTGGACTTTAACTAATTTTAAGCAATATCTATTGAGTCTTTGTACATTTTCTGTGTACTCCCTAAGATATGAGGTATGCTTTCTTACTTTGAGAAACTCAGTTTCCTCTAACCTATGGTCCCCAAGCCATTCCAGCTGGGGCTGGAAACAGTGTCTCAATCATTGCCACGTGTCAGTACTTCTCTGTAGAAGCACATGCGTGACACATGTAGATAAAGTGGAAGTCCCAAGAGTGTCTCACAGATAGTTTGCAGAAGAGTCTTCTGGACCACTCCTTGGAATTTACCATTCTCCTCTCTTGCTCCGGCTACTCCGGTGGTGAATTCTTTCACTGCCAATGCCCAAAATGTAGCTGTGCTGGCAGCACCTCTTCAAAACTGTTGAGTTTCTAGAGCCATGGCCATGCACGTGTAAACTCATGTGAAATGCAGTAGGAATTCAAGGCATATTACCTATCATTCAATGTCAAGTGAGTGATCCAGAGAAAAAGCACTGGGAATTCCACTGTGGGGGAGACTTCTGGGAACATTTGGGACTCTCATTGCTTATTAGAAGATGTACTGGGCTTGGATAGAGAGGAATAAAGTGAGAGCATAGGAAATGGAAAGGCCAGGATGCTGAGATAATAACGAGTAAGGCTTTTTAATAGCACTCGGGATAGACAACCATGAAATGGAGGGGAGGGTTCCTGTGGGACTCACGTGAGCGAAGTGCAAAGATGTGGTTTGGGTGGGAACAGGTGTATGAGAAAGTGATCCCTTCAACCTTTGAGATGATCTGGAGGGGCCAGGAGTAAGAGAGCAGCGATTTCCAACTGTGATCAGCTTTGACCATTTCCCCTGGGGTGCCATGCAAATATCGTCATTTTCAAGATGTGCCATGAGTGACAAAGGTCGGGAAGCACTGCTACAGGACTAGTGGAAGATGAGACAGGAAAAGTAGCTTTAAGCTCTACTGCTTTTGATTGACACAAGATTAGCATTGTCATAGGACCATGAAGTCTTAAGCCTAAGAAGCAGCCAAAGAAAAATCATTTAATCCACTTGTTCCCAGTCTTAGAGGGTATGGAAAAGGCTAGAATGTAACAGTGTCACTTGGATACTTTATTTAAAAATATCTATGCCCCTCTTTTTTCAGACTCTGGTATACCTGATGGGGATGCTGGTGGAGGGGTGGCATCTGTACATCTAGAGTTTTCTCCAGTTAACTAGTCTGGTTCCTGCTGAATAAATGTAGAGTTGTCCCCCTCCGCACCCTCCCTCCCCACCCTAGATATGTGGAACAACTAATACTCTGGTAAACTGCTCATTTTTTCCATTCCTAAGGGTGTTATGATCAATAAGTCACCACTGGATGCCTTCAGGTCTGACACTCTGCTCACCTCTCTCTGTCTCTGTGGCCCATGATGGTAGTGACTTCTTCCAAGTCTTCACATCCAGGTTCCATTACTGCCATTGAAATCAGGACCCAAGCCCATAGCAGCATCCCCATCCCACCCCCTATTTCTGGTATAGAGACAGCCGTGTATCTCTGTGAACTTTCTGAGGTAGTGCTTTCTCTATCCAAGGCATTTCCCAATTGAGGGAGCATCATATGAATCTTCTGAAGTGAGAGTGGAAGCAAGAAAGGGATTGGGTGATTGGGTAGGTTGCAAAACACATCAAAGGCGAATAAAGCTGAAGGAGGAGCCTACTTAGGCATATGGGGAACAAAGAATTTACATGTCAGCTTTTTTAACTGAAGCACAAAGGGTAAAACCAGGGTTCTAAAGGACAGAGAAAGAGAAGTTAGCCCAGTTGCCTCATTCCTGCTGTGTGTACCCCCTGGCATGCTGATTCTGGCAGCGACTGTGTGTGCTGCTCTGTCTCTCACTCTTTCACTAGGCACCACTTGTGACAACAGTACACTCTGGAATGATACCTGACCGGGGTTCAGGTGAAGTGAACTTCACAAAGGTGACTGGCTCCCACAAGGCCAGTCTTTGCTGCTGACCTTGATACACCAGAGTGTTATCAGATCGCCCTGGGTTCCAGTCTCGATTCTGCCACCAAGGTCTAGGTGACTCTGAGCACTCCCAGAACCTCCTGGAGCCTTTGAAGTCTCAACTCTGAATTGGGGATAATAAATAACAGCCACCTTTTTATTGTCATTTTTAACTTCTTATCAAGTAAACTAACTTGCCTCGGATTTCCAATTACGACGCAAGGTGTAGTAAGGAAAATATTGGCATTTTCTTTCCTAGCCCAGAACAGAAAGGTTTTGACTTTTGTATGAAAAACACAGAAAAGCACGCATGCGCACACACACACACACACACACACACACACAACCATAAAAAAAGAATAAAAAAAGAAGTTAAATTGTGAGAAACCGGCTCTGTGAAGAAATAGCAATTACTAATGTAAGAATAGGTGACAGCTGTGGTCCATTATATGTCCCTTCCTGATATGCTTAAAGAATAAATAACTGTTATCTTTTCGACAGTGTGCTTAGATAAATATATTTATGTAAAAATAGAACATTTTACCAGATCAAACATTCATGGTTAGTTTGGGATCCTCTGGAATTGTCAAGAAGCAGGGAAATTTTAGACTTGTTACTTGGGAAGATGTCTTCACAGTGAGCCTTGCCACTTTTTCAAGAATATTCTCAAGGGTCAGATTGTAAGGTCTGATAGTTGTGCTTTCTGGAAGCTAGGCTAGCTTTTATACTAAAAGTTTGCATGTAGAGGCCATTCCTTTCCTCAGTGGGAAGGATGATATTAAGACATTCAATGTTTACACTTTCCACATCTTTTCCATTTGTTTTTTAAGCTTGCCATGATAGGACACTAAATGATCCAAAATAAACCAAAAATTGGATTTCAAATGACCTCAGTATTTTCCTATGTTTTCAATATGTAGGCTAATATTTGCTAGTTCTGTAGTATTGAATGAAACAATTATTAGCCAAAAATGAGAAGTTAAGTGACAAGTTAATCTATATTTACTGCAGTTGTCAGACTGCATCTATGTTCAAAACCTATGATACCAAGAATTACAGGTAACTAGCTTTAAAGTCAACTGCTGCACTAAACAACTATGTGTGTTGTTTCACTCGATTTGCTCAGTAACTTGGAAGTAAGTGATAAATTCCAATTTTACAGATGTGGAAACAGAGGGCTCAAAGAGGATAATAACTCGCCAAAGTTACAAGGCTGGCAGGTGATAGACTTGGGCCTATAACCCAAATCTGGCAATTCCAAAGCTAGGACTCTTTCCATTGCATTATATTGCCACCCCAAGTGAGCACCAGCCAACTAAATCTAGAAGTGAGTTCCAACTGAAATGAGTGTGGCTACTGTATGACTTTGGGAAAAATTGATGATGGAAAAAAAATCAGAATAAACCTTACAGAGCAAGGACTGGTTGGGTTATATAGAAAGAGATGGCAGGACAGACCCTTTGCCCCTAAATAAGTTTTTCTTTAGGTAATCATCATCCTGGGTACTTGAAAATTCTGTCATAAAGACTTTTCTTTTGTTTAAATCACTATAAAAATACTTTCAGAAGCTATCATATACTTAACCCTGATTGTCTATTAACATCCTTATGTTAATTAGTATTCATGAAATTTATTTTCCAAAAGAGAAATCACTGAGTGGGACAGAAAGAAATGCAATTCAAAGAAAGTGAATTTTGATATTCTGGAAAGTGGAAAGTTTTGGAGAAGAAACTACATGATAATGGTAAGACAAATGGGGTTCTCCATAAGGGGCCTTTGCTCTTCCAGGAGTTAGTGCCAGGACATGGAAAATTGAGGGCACATTGTTGGAGAGGGAGCCACCAAGAGTTTATGTATCTTCTGTTTTATAATTTTTAGCTAAAGGTGGCTCTAAATTAGGGTTTGGGGCACATGTGATGGGAAAATCAGATCAGGTACTAATTAATCTTAGTAATTGTCCAGCTTAACTGGAAAATGGGTTAAAGGCCTAGGGGCTATTGCTGTCCCTAAAAGCAGAACCTGGAATCCAGCAGGCCTGGAGGTTGATAACAGATATCTGGCAGACTGGAAGATTAGAAGACTTCTACCAGCTTGTCGCACAGGTGGGAGCTGCCTCCTAGGGTGAAATGGGAAGCCAGTGAGACACAGGACAGTCTAGACCACCCTGAAAAGGAAGCATATACAAAAGGGCAGGAAGACTCAGAAACTGAGTTTCATGCCTACATTCAAAAGAAAAATTACCCCTGCTGCTGCGTAGTGAGGAAGGATGTTTCTGTTAACACGGAGAGCTGGGGAGAGCCACAGAGGCTGTGTGAGGCCTCTGGTGTGTTCTGCTTGACCTCCCACTTGACTCGTGGCACCTCGCCTGTGATGGACACCATGAGCCACTCCTAGGCCTCCTCTTGTGAGTGTTGAAGTGTTAGTCCCATAATCCAGCCTACAAGTGGCCAGTAAGATGGAGTGCATAGGGCACAGTGCAAATTCCAGCCCCTTCGATAAGTCCTGTGGTCTGAGGCTTGCCTGATCAAAAGGTGCAGACTGGGATTAAGATTCCAGATAAGTAGAATGAGTGTCTGGGGAGAGGCCCATTCAGGCCTTTGAGGCTGGCTGCTGTAACTTGTGATCTTTATTTAACCGACGCAGAGACAGGGATTCTTTTCTATTTCGGCTCAGTTTAGTGGACAGCCTGTCTCTCTAATGGCCTGAAATGCAAATACAGTGCACGCCACAGGGAGGTATTTCCCCCATGTAATGCCAGAGGCTGGTTCTTGAATCTCCCCTGGAAGGGCAAACTCTAAATGCCATAAATGTTTAATTACCAAAATATTGAGCTATGTTATCCGCTCCTCAGCTGGACTACATGATGAAATTGATTAACTGCCTCTGGGTCAGGATTCTAACTTACTTTCCTATACAGTCTATTTGTTAGCCATGGAAGTTTTGAGGATCTTGTCACTGAACACTTTGAAAATGAGAAAATTATCTCAATGACCCATTATTTAGTGTTTCTTTGCTAATGTGGATATAAGTGTAATTTGGGTAAAAGAGATAAACTATGGACAATAAAATATCCTGGGAAGGAGATGTTGCGATAACCAATGATTAAAAAAAAATTTACAAGACTCCATCCTCAGTAGTTCAGGGATGGAAAACTGACAAGAGTCTAAGATGTACTCCCAGAAAACACAAATTTGCATGTATCAAGATTGTGGATTCTGGGAGTAAAATGACCCTTCCTCTTTCACTTGCTGAGGGAGCTTTATCTTTTCATAAAAAGACTTTATCTCCTGCTGAGGCAAATGCTGGAATACTCCCAGCTAAGATTGTGTGTACTTGCTTATTCTAAAGCCAGAGATGGAAAAACCCGTTTCTCACATTTATTCACTAATATTGTTATTTCTCAAATTTCCCCATAAATCGTATTCTATCTAAACTACGTTAACTGATGAAAATAACTAATCCTCCAAGTATTGTATCCACAGACTTCTAAGGAATACTCTTGAAGGAAGAGGCCACCCCGAGCCTAAGAAGAAGCTTGAGAAGAGTCTGCATTGGAAATTTAGACTGGACCATTACCTGTGTTAATAATGTCAAGTCATTTGCATTGCAGTTATGTGGTTTGCATCTCTTTCATTTGTCATCTAAAAAATGATGTACCTGCTCAAATTTCTGGATTTCCAACAGTTTCAACACTTAAGGCTGCTGTGAAAAGATAGCATCAGAGTGGCATACTGGTCAACTGTTACTTGATTAGAAAAACTAAATGAAGAAGTAATAGCAGTTAATTTTCTATACATGAAAACACATTTATTTTTGCCTCTCTCTTTTTTAATTTGTAAACTATTACTATAGATTAGTTGAAACATGGAAAAATAGACAGATTACTATAACAAATCATCATTTATCCATCTCCTCAGACACTTTTAAGTACTCATGTCAACCTCCAGCAATTTAACCTCTTTATATTTTGAAGCACAACTTGAAAATACTTTTCATACTTAAATACTTCGGTATGTCCAAGAATTGATTTTAAAACCAAATATAGTGCAACAATTTAGTTCCAGCAATAAAAGAATATTTGAGAAATATCCTTATTTGAGAAATCTCTTTCCATTTTTAAAAAAGAATGCCCCTTTATTTTCAATAGAATGTCTCCTCTAAAATGACTTTTACTCATTTGATTTTGAGGTGGAGGAATTCCCTGAAAATGATTTTACAGACTTAAATTTGCTCCTGGCCCTGAAGAGTATTGTCTATTGTTTTCTTAAGTTATAAATGGAGACTGGTCAATATTTAAATTGTGTCCCAAGATCAGCAGCTTTGCAGCATGGGGGTGGCAGAGGGCACACTTAAATCTTTTAATGAAAAACATGACTTTATTTGAAATAAGGGAATTTGATATGTTTCTATTACATTTGTGCTTTATAGCTTTCTATTGCTCTAACAGAAATCTGGAAGTTTACATGTTTCTGGCAACCATGTTGCCCTTTAAAACTTGAAATAAACAAAATTGCTTTATGAGTGACCCTTAGTGTCATAACTGGTGGGAAAAGTAGAATGAAAGGAGCTGGCAAAAACCATGAAAGTTTTATGGAACATATGCTACCAAAATAGAACTACAAATTTATGCTAGGTGACAGTCAATAAAATGCATGTGTTTTTCAATACATCTCTTATGAAAATCAAGCTGAAATTCTATGTCGAATCTTATTCAGTTCACTTTGTTGGAATTGCACTAAAAAAAAAAAAGAAAGTCCTGTCTTACAAAACTAAGCCAAGGCGTCATTTAGTCCTTCAGTGGGGGTATGGACCACAGTATTCCTCCCATTTATATTTGGAAATCAGTGCGTAAGCCAGGCATCGGCATTTCATGGCGAATGGAAAGGCGTCGCATGCCTTTTTCCCCAGGCCAGCTACTTTTTCAGTTCCTTCTCCCTGTCCTCAGGAAAACAACCCAGGATCTGAGCTCCTGTGAGAACCTGTCTGATTTAAGCTCTGCCAGGAAAACATGAAGTAGTTTACCTTACACTACAGTGCAAGCTGGGTGAATAGTGGGCTGATCCAAGGGGATAATAGGTCAGAGCGCTGAATAGAACCGCAAGGAAATCCATTCCTAAATGGCTTTCACTCAATATCCCGAAGCCCTGTGCCTGGTTTCAGATCTCTGTTCAGGTTCCCTTTTAAATAAAGCTCAGTTGATTTTTAGTTAATTTAAGAGCAGTAAGAACATGTATAAAAACCAGAAAGCAAATAGGACAATCATAGCTTCCTTTTGCAAAGATGGTTATCAGCACTATCAGACATCTCCAGTCTTCGCTCCTGGGAACAGGCCTGCAGTTAGATAGTGTCTGAGGATTAATTGGCAAAAAGCTGTCTCCTGATATTGAGTTTCTTCCTTCCCTAGCTGGCAAGTAAACACCACTCCCACCAGTTTACTGTGATCCTCTGGTGCTTGAGAGCAGTTCTGAAATGGCCCTGGCAGACCTGCCTTCCTCCCCACATTGTCACACACCTACTGGCCATTCCCAGAGACCAGCTGTGGTTAGAAAGAAAAACAATGGTTCTCAGTGACACAGTATAGAATGGCAATGGAGGAAATGACAGAGACACAGGAAACAGGGAGAGAGGTTTTCTTACACAAACAAGCCCAGGGAGGAACAGACTAGGAAAACAAAGGTAAAGCTGGAGAAAGCAGCCACTGATCCCCTGGGAGACTGTGGTCAGTGCAGGGACCTCTGAGAGCAGCAGAGTCAGGGACCTCGGCGCCTGTGGCACTTAAGTGACCAATAAGTTTTAGGAGTTCCTGAAGCCTGAGGCAGCAGAGAGGCCAAGAAGGAAACGTAAGAACATTTTAACCCCTGGGTTCAGAATATCCGCGAGGTGTCACCCTGTCTCTGTAGGGGTCAGGAGCAACGCTGCCTTGCCCCTTTCTGCCTCCTGTTTTGCCTCTCCATGTGACAGAACAGGGAATATCCACGGCTGTGCGCGCATCTCCTTCCTTGGCGTTAGGACTGATCTCTAGAGTTGCCTGCTCAGTTGTTTTCTTCTTGCCAAAAGCTGGAATTCCTAGCCTATTTAATGATACTGTACTTTTATTCAGTTCTTCCTGATTCAAGAGCTGCCTCTCTGGGACTGAACCCTGCCTCACTGCTCCTGAGTCTGCATTCCCATAATACCTAGTAGACATCCTCCGTACAAAACCTGCACGCTCTCTTATCATTACTTGCCATGGCCCTAGCACAGTGACCACATTTAGTGGTTACTCAGGAAAAGTATGAAACATGAAGTTAATTGAACTTCCTGCCTACACTATTGCTTCCAGGTAGAACTTTCTTTCAGATGAGGGCCAGGCAGTGTTCAGATAGAGCAATAGGAAATTCTTTTGGGGTAGCATGTCAGGAGCAGGAGAACCCTGCCATTTCCGATATTCCTTTTTGGAATTAGTTTTGCAAGGTGTTGCCCCACTCTCACCCCTAGTGGAAATGATTCAACAAGGAGCAGCTCCAAGGGTGGCTTAGGGGCACAGAGATGGCTAGGCCTACCTTATAATTGCCACTGCCCTCTCTCCTAAACTACCATGAATAAAGACAACGTATTTTTATATGCATTATATTTGTGTGTGAATATTGCTGTCTTCTAAATGTGGCATTATATTTAGCATGTATATTTTTTTTCATATTTACAATTCCCCTGAATTCTGCCCAACTGTTCAGTGACATCGACACACTCATACATGTGTGGTGCGGCTATGGAGAAGGAAGAGATGCAGCAGCAAAAGAAGGTGAGACCTACTTCATAATCTTTTATTCTCCTCATGAGCCCTGGAGGAGGATGCAGAATTTTATAGGAGTCCTCAGTAAATAGCAACCAGGTAGGTCATAGCCTATGGCCCATGGTGGAGCTAGAAGGAGCCCTCAGCTCCAAGAGCAGTGGTCAACTAGCTGACTTAAAAGCAGGTTTGAGACAAAGTGAAGTGATTCTAGGGTAGAGAAAAAACCCGCCATTGGAGTTAAAAAGTAATTACATGATTAGCTGTTTAACGTATGTCCTTCTCATTAAATTACAGACTCCACGTGGGTAGCAACTGGGTCCAGAATTATATCTTCAATAAATATTTGTTGAGCAAGTGAATAGATACATTAATAATACTATCAATTTTTAAAAAATAGATTCTGATAAACTCATTTACAGAAACACGAAAACAGGTCAGTCTGACTTGAGCACTGGACAAGACACTAAGAATAATGTAGAGCAAACAAATGATGCTTCCCCATTAGGATACGCTTCTCTGACAGCTTCCCAAACATCTAGAGCTTACTCACAGAATTCATCTCTGCAAAAAGTTGTTTTCATTCACCATGCTTAGAAACAGACCCTGCATATGTTGCTCATTTTTACTGAACTTATGAATGACTTCTCTATTTCTCTCAGTTGGAATTATCTCTTCCATTCATCTTTCCAAAGGATATTTAAGATTCTTAGAAACTTGAGCTCATTTATTTCTCAGACTCCCAGAGCATGTGCAACAATGCTAGTTTGGTTGAATTTAAGTGAATTTTTACAGTTAGGACTCATCTCCAGATCTGGGAAGGTGGCGATGGGTCTAGACTTGATAGTAAGCTGATGAACACAGAACTATTTTCCAAACGTCTGGAAGTTAATAAAGACCTCTCAGTCTTGGACAATGACTTATTGGGAAGAGATTTTAAAACTAGAAACCTGAAGACAACCTTTACATTTTTCTCATTTTATAAATAGAAGTAGAAAGTAAGATTTAGCTTCTAGTTTTAGTCTACTACTTTGTTTTTGGTTGTCTTAGGAAATTCCACCCAACATCTTCTTGGTTTTGTCAGTATCTGCCCTATCTACCACATAGAATTTTAAAGAGATTAAAGATATGAAAGTACAATGAGAAATTTAAAGCGTTACATAAATGTAATACCTTTGGAAAGCTAGATGGATGCTGATTCAATTTTCTAGCACCTGGGAAGTAATTTCAGATAAAGTAAATTATAACTATTCTTTAAAAGGAGAAAATATACGTATAGTTCTCAGTATAGTACCAGGCTCATAGTCAGTACTCAATAAACATTAGTTATTATTATTTTTTCTTTTATATCCTGGAAAATATAATCATTTCAGAGAACTACACTGACCAATGGCACTTGAAAATAAACCTATCTTGGTTTATACTGAAAATAGTATGTACGTGGTATATCTTTATCTTGATTAATATACAAAAAGCCAAAAAGCCATATTTTCAGGTTGAAGGAATAAAATCCATGCATTAAGACCTGAAATTAATCTCAGAGAGCAAATTTTATCCCTCAATAAATTTTTATCTTTCTTTATCTGCACACTTTGGGTTAAAGTTTTGTTTTAAGGATCAGATATAAATGATACTCTATGACTCCAATATTTAAATTATTTTTCCTACAAGTCCAGAATTTTGGAGGAGCAGAGATAATGATGATACTTTCTACTTATTCATAACATTTAAGTAACTAAAACACAAAGATGAGGTAATTTTAACCAAATAGGGCTTCAAAAAACAAATTCATTATTTAAAAAAACAACAACTCACTTTTATAAGAAGTTTGCATTAGTATCTGTTTTGCTTAGATGTATTTTATCCCCATCCATTTTTTATCTAACGGCAGAAGCTACTAAATGGGGATATCTATTCTCTAGGTTGGGACACGCAAATGTCATGCAAATGTGCAATTTTAAAAGTGATTCCAAAGGAAAATTATAAATAAATATCTATACCACTGTTACCTATTCTACAACCTTCCTCCCCAACTTATGTGTTTCTTATTTTTGTGATATAGATGGATGTTTTCCTTCAGGGCTATACTATAACTCGCAATGCTTCTAATTTGGTATTTGGCCAATTAAGTTTTACTTAAAATAGATCCAAACTGGAATAGGATGCCTTGTGAGAGAGTTAACTCCATCACTGGATGGTTAGTCAGATCCTGGATGGCCATATATACAGGATGCCGAAGAGACCATCTTTTGGGAGTTGGCCTATATAGTGAATAGAATCCTTTCCAATTCCTGAGATTTTATTCTAAAGATCTAAATTAACATAATCACATTTATTTTTTGCTTTTATTATCTATTACATTTGTGTAAGATATTTGGCCTATTCCTTAATTTTTAATGCTGCTTGTTCATTTGCTATTTATGCAGCTGCATGCTTGATATTAAACCACTTGAGAATTGTTGGTAATGACTTAGGCGGTTGTCACCAAGAGCCCTTCCAAAGACCATTCGCCTATGGAAGAGCCTCCCTCGGGGGAGATGAGTAGGTCTGCCATGATGACAGAAATACGGACCCCAGAAACTGTTCAGGGAGCTTGATGCAAGGAGGCAGAAAGGAAACAGAGATAATTAGAATGATTTAGTTGCAATTTAGGAAACAAAAAGCTAATATGGTGAGGTTTATAAAGATAACTAATGTTTTCCAAGGACAGTAGAGGAGGCACATCCCAATTGGTGACTAAGGGGAGGAGGGGGGTTGCCTTGGTTCACTGCAGCCTTGTACATGATGAAAAGTGGATTAGAATATAAATTGCTTAATAGGGGTCTGCTACTGTGACCTCTTCTCCTCACTGATACTGTTTCAATGACGTTTTGTATTTTTCTTGGGTAAATTCTGCTCATGAATATGACCCTGCTTTCATTCTCCCAGAGCCCTCCAAACTTGCATGCCTTGTGAAATTGGGTCCCTGGAGGACTGAAAAAATGCTTGACCACCTGCTCTCATGTCCCTGAGTGGGAGAAGAAGTAGCAGAGGTCAGTTGTTGAATTTTTTCTCCACCAATTTCAGAAAGACATGTGAGGAGCTGATAATCAAATCTGTAGATGAGGAGAGAAAAATTAATAGAGAAACTTGGTGGCAATGGATGTTAACTAGATTTATAGTGACATCATTTTGTAGACTTATCATTTCATAGTACATATAAAATCAAATCATTTTATTGTATACCTGAAACTAACATAATGTTATGTGTCAATTTTATTTAAATAAAAAAAAATAGACATACTTAAACCCTAAACTATGAAACCATAACATTTTAAAACCAGCAGATACCTTAGAGAATATCTTGTTCATGGATCCTCCACCCGGACTGTACATTAGAACTATCTTGGTTGTTCTTAAAAACAGTACTGTTCTTGGGACTCTCCCCCAGATCAATTAATTTCCTGAATTGGCCTCATGGAAACTACTTTATTTTTTTGAAAAAGAAAATAAGGGCTGCATTTTTGTTAACTGTACCAGGTTCCAGAGCAAGCGGTGGCAGAGAGAGGCTGGCACCAGCCTCAGGAGAGTTCCCACTAGAAAACATTTTTTAAGTCTCGTTTTTCTCCTTCATCTCATTTTTTTTTTCAGTTACAGATAGTAATGGCAATCCTCCATTTCTTCATTATTTCATTTCTTCACCTCTGCACTCACCAAACACCAACTACATTTTTGAAGGATTCTTCTTGCATAATAACTTGAAACCTCCCGGTTCTTTTATTTATTTATTTAATTAAATTAATTAATTAATTAATTAATTAATTTATTTATTTATTCTTTTATTTATTTAAAGAGCTCCTGACCCTGGAGACAAACCAAGATCATGTGAGTTGATGAAGCTCCCACATTAACACACATGGCTCTTGAGGTGAAATTGACCAAGCGAGTGCGCTCGAAAGGGTAGGAAATGTGATTGGCATGGGTTAAATGTGGAGGAGGGCATTCCCATCTTCCAGCTCTCCCTTCATTCTAACCTGGTAAACTACACTGAGGTTAACTGGGTCACATGAGAGGCTCCCAGGTGGCCCCTCCCACCTTAAGAGGAGACATTTGTGGCCCTCTGACCTGAGGGTAGCATTTTTCATCACAGAAGTGAAATGAGGCTATAAGGCTGGAAAGGAGACATTGTCATTGGTGGGTGGCTGACTTTTACAACCCAGAGCAAAAACTCAAAGCTTTCAGTCTTCCTCATCTCCTCCTCCACCACATTTCTTTTCACAAAGCAACAAATTCTGGTTGGTTATCACTTATGCTCGACTCCATTCTTCTAAGTTTGCTTTTGTGCAAGAAAATAGAGAACTGTTTTCATTGCCTTATCAGCCTCCCAGGAAAGGGGAAAGGAGCGTCTGGCCTGCTATCTGTGCCTTACTGGGGGACAATGAAACGTTGAAAGCAGGAGAGACTGCCACTCAGACCCACAGAGTGTCTGGGAGGACCAGGGAAGGAGGGGATGAAGGGGGGGCTCTGCTTAGCCTTCTGAAAACATAATAGTCCCTGGGGTGGGCTACTGCAAACAGGAAGGGTGTGGGCAGGATCTGAGTGCAGCTGCCATTCTGTTCATGCCGCCCATTCCCACAGCCTTTGATCAGCAGGCAAATGGCATTTTGTGCCCTGAGATAAATGCCTGGTCAGAGGGTGTGTGTGGCTGTAGACGGGGATAAGGATTAAAGATGAAGGTGTTTTATAGTTTGCCTTACGGATGCATGTTTCAAAGCTGGGATCAGGGAGGTGCTAGGTACAAGGGAACAGAAACATTTCCTATGGATACGTTCATTCATTCATCAAACATTTTTTTCTGCACCAAGTTCAAGACAACGTAGGGGATGCAATAGTGAATAATGCACAGTTGTTTCTAGTCTAATATTATGAATCACAAATGTGAGGAAGTTATTTGAGATGTCAGAAATTGGGGAGTGGGTAGCAAGAGGCAGAGTACTTTTTTAGCTTACATACTTTCTCTCCCCACCCCCCATAGATTCAGATACTTTCTACCCCACCTTCGCCCCTCCCCATCTTGGGATGTGTGCCTTGCAGTTGAGAATAACTGTGTACTAAATTTGCTTTGGGCATGTGAACTGGGTAAAGGCAGATTAATAAAAACAAGAGAAACTGCTGCTTGGTCTAATTGCAAAGCTGAGGCTCATGCAAAAACAAATTAAGCAAACAACAACAAAAACAACCAAAAGCTTAAAGTACACAATAGAGTGTTACTGCAGTCAGAGATGGGCATCTTAAATAGTGAGAGTAGAGAGGACAGACTCCTTCCAGTCAGAATGGTGGTCATGATTGTGATGGTGGGTGTGCAAAGAAGAGTTTCACAAAAGGCACGATTCCTAGAGGAGGACTTAAAGGGTGGATGAGATGAAATTTAGATGTGCAATGATGGGTGAAGTGGCCAGGCAAGCTGGGAAGGGTAGAAAGAATATTTTGGGGGAAAATAAAATATTGTAAATAGAGCACAGTGCTGGGGTGCACACACCTAGCAGAAAATAGCTCACTTTGGCTAAGAATGTGTGCTTACCCCAAGAGAAAGAGAGAAAGATAGAAAATAAAGTGGAGTCATTCTCTAGGGCAGGGGTCCCCAACCACCAGGCCTCAGACCAGTACTAGTCTATGGCCTATTAAGAACTGAGTCGCATAGCAGGAAGTGAGTGGTGGGCAGCGAATGAAGCTTCATCTGTTTTTGCAGCCGCTCCCCAGTGCTAGCATCACCACCTCAGCTCCACCTCAGATCATCAGGCATTAGATTCTCAGAAGGGCACCTGTCCCTGGTGCCAAAAAGATTGGGGACCGTTGCTCTAGAGGGCTTTGAATGTAGACTAAGCACTTTAAACCTGTAACTAGGTCAAAGTTGTGAGAGTTTTATCCTTTCACCCATCACTTACCAGCCCTAACGTTCCCAGAGCCTGAAGGAAGTCCCCCAGATTCTATAGTGTAGTGCCCTGCCTCTGGGCTACACACAAAGTTTGAGGGCAATATGCCATAAACACTTAATAAATGGCCTGAACCCTTTCTGACACTTTAGGCCAAGGCCTCTTACCATCAATTTATTAATTCATAAAACAAATATCTCATAGACGTGTTCTACTTGCCAGGCATTATTTCAGGTATTGGGTGATACAGCACTGAACTCCCCCCAAAATGCAAATTTTGGCCCCCAATGAGTTAACACTATAATTGAGGAGAAGCGGCCAAAAACAAATGTAGCAAGTCAGCATTATGAAGAAGAACAATGCAGGGTGAGACATTAGGGAGAGAGATGGTGTTGGTGAATTAGTTTTTGTAGGGGCTCTGAGAAGGCCTTTCTGAGAGCTGAGTGATATTTGAGCAGCAACATGTCAGAAGTGAGGGAAAAGCATTTCAGGCAGAGGGAATTTGGGAGAATTTAGTCAATCCTATAGTTGATGCAAAGAGGAGGGACATTGCTAAGTCCACTTATGATGGATACACACAATATCTCTTTGACGGTAAGGAAACAGGTAAGGGAAAGCCAGTGCTGTATGCTTGAAGACCATGCTGCCTTTGGGAGCTTTGTCCCTTGGTGGCCAATTCTGGGTTTTGCTTAGTATGATCTTCTTAGGATGGAGGCAAACAAAGTTTACCAAAAATATATCCACAGGCCCTGATTTTGGTGAGCAATCCTGGATTAGGAAAATGTTGTGGTTTAAAATTTTTCTATGACACTGAATTTGGTTTTGAAAGAATCTGAAATTTTAAAAGGATGTTGAATATTAGGGATGAGAAAGCCATTTCTCTAATTCAGTTCTTTATTAATCCAAAAAGTTTTCTTCTTTGAGGTGAAATTGAGGATAACATCTCTCTTGCCAGCCTGTGAGCCAACAACTCACCAATAAACAATTTGCTAATGTCAGAGGTTGTTTTGTTTTATTTTGGTTTTGGCAGCTGAAACCCCTGTTAAAACCCTACAAAATTTGGTATATTTCTCCATGCCCTGAGACTTCCTGCTGCTTCCCCAAACTTATGTAAATATAGTTAGAAAGGTTCAAAAAAGCATTTATGATAAGGCAAAATTTTTTTCATAGAAAAATTGGTAAGCTGAGTGATTCTTATATTATGATTCAACAAGAAAGTTGAAACACAGACATGCCCATTCATAGAGGGCTTAAAAAAGGAAAAAAAAAATACTAATAAAAAAATTAGACATAATTCAAGAGTCATTGTCAATATTAATTAGTTGGAAGTGATTCCTCTTATAACTGTTATCAGCCTTCTAAAAATATTTTTATTTCATTTTCATAAAATAATAAAGGAAAATGTAATTTAAAAGGGATATAAAAACTTCCCTTTTTTTTGTAAGAGCATTTCTTAACGTGTGATAGTACCTGGAAGATTCTTTTTCAGGAGATGATATCTGTTTGAATGCACTTTCCTGGGCTGCTGTGGGGCTCTTCTGTTTAGGCCTGTGGAACCTTAACCATGGATACGTCAGGACCTTTGAAACAGTCAGCGAATGTGTCAAGTATTAATAGACTATTCAGCTACATGCTGCTCAAACAGGGAGTTTTAAACTCTAGGAGGAAACCTATTCAGAAGAGACTTTATTTTGTTCTGTATTGGGTTCCTAGAATTAACCATGCGCACATACCTACATACCTACCTACCTACATACATACATACATACATACATACATACATACATACATATTGGCATGTATACATAAAACTCTAGAAAACATAGCTTTTATTTTTCCTCTACTCATGACCACTAATCTTTTTCTTTTTTCCCCGAATCTCTTGGAAAGTGGCCTGGGGCTGCTTTAATGCTCTCTTTGTTCCTTTATAAAGCAACACACCCTTGACCAAGAAGCTACAACCTGTGCGTAGGATCTAGGTTCTGACCAAGACTTGAGGAGCCATCTGCCTGAAGCTAGGCGCTCTGGAGGGACCCTGTGGCTCTTCGTGCTCTGACCTGAGCCTAGATGCAGGTGGGTGGGACCATTGAGCGCCCCAGGGGGTGGGAGGGGGGAAGGGAGATCTCTTCCCATCTGCTCAGCGAGTGGTGCTTTGGGTTGGAAGTAGCTACTTTTGAATAGCCTGCCTGACCTAATTGGAAAACCCAGGAGATGAGCCCTGAAGCAACTTCCCTGTCTTGGGATTTTTCTTAATTCTGAAGGCAGGTTCAGGGTAAAGCAGATACTTCAGGCACAGATAAAATCCAGTTGATCTGAATTTGCAGCAGTGGGCAGAGGACCCCTTGGGTGTAGTTCACCTTTCTTCAGCTACTTCATAGGTTTGAGAAATTGAATATACAGTTTAATCTTGAGTTTCTACTATGATTCTGTGATGGGTAGCAACTTCTTTCTCCTAGTGGTATTGTGAGGCTATAATGAGACACCCATCAGCATTTTTAGCACATAATTAGTGCCTAATGCACATTAGTTCCCTTTTCCTTATCTATAAATAGGGCATGAGCATTGGAAGGGGTTCAGGACTTGAGAGAATTATTCTCAAACCCTCCTGATATATGAACACTTGATATTAACTATTTTGGTCAGTTGTGAAATCATATAAAATTCCACTTTCTTAAAATCAGCATTAATTCATTCAACATGAATATCCACTAGACTCTGGAAAACTCTGGAGACATCAGTGAAGTCCATTCCCCATATGAAAGCAGTTCTGAGATTAGGAGAAAGCATATAACAGACAGGATTACTTGGAGTCAATCAGGCAAGGAGGATGAAGGATGCAAAAGGTATTGGTGAGGACATTTTTAATAATAATACTAGGTGATTCAGATGGAGGTGGCTCAAGGAACATACTTGAAAAAAACATTGCCCTTAAACGCATTTTTTGTAAAAGTCAAATTTTTATGTGTAACGATGGCCCTCTTAGAGTTAACTACCAAAAAGATGATTTTATTACCCTGTCTTATTATGTATTCCTACATTTTTTTTGTAACCTTAACTCTTATTTGCCAAGAAAAATCACCCTTTCTCTTATACCTTTTCCATCATCACATCTAAAGAAAATAAGCACCCAGATAATTAAATTTTTTAAGCTCTCTTAAAAAAAACCAACAACATAGACCTCTAAACTGCCAGGTTTGTGCTGAGGTCCCTGAGCACTACACATCAATATGTGTAGGCTCACTGATCTAGAGACACAGAGATACATGGGTGATCTCAGTTGCTTATCAGTGTCCAGTGCTCATTCAGATGTATTTGGTTTGAATAAGGAATAAGCATGGAATGTATATGATGGTCATTGTGTAATAATTGAAACGTTGTTTTGTTTGAGTTTTGCTGTTATAATGACTTGTTGGTTCTAGTAGTGTTTATATGGCACTGTAACAAATGGAAAAATGAAAAAATTCAACTGAGTCATACCAATGATTTATCTTCTAACTTTGCCAGAATGAGTAAATGTTTTGGTGGGTAATAGGTACAAATTTTCAGCTAGTGTATGTTATTTTTGTTATGGCCCTACTTCTTATAGATCTATTTCATAAGATGAAACCACTTTGTATACTTGCGCAAGGCTTGGTATTTACTTTTACCAAGACTTAAAACTTTACTTACAGATTAAAGCGCCCAGCTCTGTAGCATCGAGGCTTATTTGCCCCTTCTACCAGAGGTGGGATCACTGATGTAGCAGGGTTGGTATTCGCTGTTTTGATTTGTCATAGTGTCCAGAAAAAGGGTAAGTACGGTATTTCTGTAAGGTAGAGCAATTGCTAACTTCTCCTTTTCTCAAGACCCCTGCCCCCCCACCATTTAAAGTGGCCAGCGTGAGATGCAGATGGCTGAGTGATTCTGTTATGCATGGTGTCTCACACATCTTAACCAATTAGAAAGGGCTGTAGAGAATTACATGGAATTAATCCCATCCAAAAGGTCTAGGAACAGCCTCAACTACTCAAACACTAGTTACTTGGTTTACCGTGTCACAAGAGCCTCTTGATGGGATTAAAGCTGTGTAGCTCTGGGCAGTTTGTCTATTATTTCTTGTGAACAATGTGTGTGTGTGTGTGTGTGTGTGTGTGTGTGTGTGTGTACAACTGTGTCAGTATTTGTCAGGAGTTAACGTTAAGCTCTCACATTCATTTTATTCAATCTGCCAAGCCATGATGCCTTTTGAAAATGGCCACTTCTTTTACATTTATAAAAACTATGCCACTTAGTTGACTTCTCTTGACTTTTTCAAGTGTTCGTTTTGAAGTTTCATTTCATACAGGAAATAGACATAATCACCAATAAATTTAACTTTAATAACTTAGACCCTGGGAGCCTTTCCTGGTTGGCAAAAAATTCTCTACATGCTGCAAATCCTCCCTATGGGACATCCTATTTCTTATCTGGAGTTGAAAGTCAGGATTAATCCAGATGATTAAGAAAATCTTTCTAAAAGATACCCTGCATCCTCTTTAAAATTAAACTCTGCTTGGAAGTTTCCTTTCTTTTTTTTACTAAAAACATACTGTCAATAATAAAAGTAAAAGTAGATCACAGAATGTTTTTGTGCTTTCCATAAGTATTTTTTATATATTTGTGATTCTCCCAATTTATACCACCAAAAAAATGACACTAGAATTTTGAATCAACTAATTATTAATAATCAATATCCATTTGACAATGTATTCACTATACCAAAGAAGTTGCAGGAGTATACAAAGTTTTTGATTCTTTTACATGAATTACCCAGTTGAAAAGCATTCACATCATATATACTGTATATATGTGCTTGAGTGAACACACACACAGTTCATCTGCCTAGTAGAGTCTGAAAGCCAGAAACCTTTCTGCAGACAGCATTTCTGAAGGTTTCTCAGCCTTTGCTTTTGCTTTCTAAGGCATGGAACAATGTGGCTTCTTCCCAGACAGTCAGACGTGCTATAAAAAGTAACATTAACCATGGGAATTATAAAGGGAGAAGGGATATGCCATAAACAGGGATAAACATCTTCCTTTATGCAAAGCTGCCAGATCTCTTTAAGGAGAAGTTCTCCTTGTCCCCACTGCGGCCCCTCTTTCCCGTCCAGGGACCAATGAAGTGGGGTTTTTCCCTCTAAGTGACCCATCGTGAGAGGCTTAGATAAGGCACAAAGTTGCCTTCAATAGACTTCAAACCCCCATCTCTGGGACAAAGTGGGAAAGTTATACTTTTGTTACCACTCTATCGAGGAGAAAGAAACCAAGGAAAACATCCACGGGACAAAGCCTACGTTATGTGCTGGGAAACCCTGATCCTTGCCTATTGTCTCCAGTCTTATTGATATAGCAGAGGTGATTTTTTTCGGAGGTTTAGCAAAATTATCAGCAAGGCAATTTTAATACTCCATGTTTATGTGATCAGTAGCCTCTCTATTTTCTAGGGGAAAAAATACGTAAGCAACTTTCTTTAAACAAAAAGTTACAAAGGGAGGAATATAATGTTCATTTCTGAATAGGAAAGGACTCTCACTGTGAAGTACTCTGATATAAGACATGTACTTTATGCCGTTAAAGAACTTATTCTATACACGCGATGTGCAGATATACTATACTTATATTTTTATTATCCAGTATATATAATAATATACTTTATTATTTTAATTCTTTTACATGTGAACAAGTGCAATTACTAGATATGATGGCTTTTTCTAACTCCAAAATCCAAGCGGGTTTTAAATTATATGTAGTGCTTTCAACTTGTGGGAGAAATAGGAAATGGAGGGCTAGGTGGGGAGCGCCAATGATAGAGAGATGGAGCAGGGGAAGCATGAAAGGTTTGGGGGCCTCAATTCCACACTTTGACCATTAATAGACCCTAATAAATATTATTTTATTTTGATTTTTAAGCTATAATATTGGGATAATAATACCTCTCTCACAGACCTGCAGTTACACTTGTAAACACCTCTGTTGTAAAGTAGTCGTGGAAAATAAGCTTTAAAACTGATTAGGTACGAAAGGTAGATAACTGCAGAACGACTCCCTCTGAGAGGCTGAAGGAGTCTTGAGAAACCTTCACTATATTATGCCAATGAATTTTCAAACTAGAATTTATTATTCAGTCAACAAATATTTATCACTAATTCTGTGCCAGGCACTGTGCCAGATGCCAGAGGAATTCTTCAAAGTGCTTCAGGAAGCCGCAAACATTTGATTTGAACTTTATTTTGTACATACATTTTAACTGTTTGAAAAAAGAATAGAAATGACATGCATGTTCAATGGGCTATCCACTAAACTTTAACTCTTTTGATATCACTGATGTCTTAACTTGTGGTCTCAGGTTAACTCATTTTTGTATAGTCTCAGAATACAGCTTCTTCTGCCTTCTCTGAAAATATTTTTACTTCTCCTAAATATGCACTGATTAAGTATGTAATGGTGCCTAAGTTTTCCTTTAAAAATTCAGGCCTGCTCAAATGTGACCATTTAAAACTATACAAATACACTACAGTGTTATATAAATGTTGGGTCCGATTAGATGCCAACTCAGGTCTGGGGATCTTCTCAGAACATGCTCTGTTCCCAGTATAACTGCATAGTTCTGCAAAAACAAATGAGAAGCTACCTCGTTCAATGAAGTTTGGAGCACTTTCTATAAATTTCGGGTGTTTCTCTTTCAACTTTTATATTTATGAGAAAAATAAGCAGTTGTTACATATTATTGATGATTTGGTTTTTGAAATGTAATGTTCCTCCTTGCTTTTTTGAAGAGTATTTTGAGATTGTAATGGTAGAAAAAGTTTCACTGTTTCTAGAAATTTATATAATAGGATTAGGATTTTTCTCAATACTGTGCAACCAAAGCAAAATACAGCAAAAAAAAAAAAAAAAAAAAAAAAAATGAAATACTGAACCTGATTTCGAACTATTTTCTAAATCCAAATACTGGTTGTGCTTAATGATTGATTTCATAATAAATCAATGTTATAAAATAATTACATAAAAAAAGAACACTAAGAAAATAGTGTTTTTCTGTTTTTATGCCTGGGGCATAAAGTACTATTAAACATGTATGGAAAATATGGTTCTATGTATGACTTTTTCCAAATAAAGGCCATGGGGAAGAGAAAAGCCAACTACAGCAACTCTGTTTAAGACAGTGCTGTTTTCCTTGTTTATGGATAAAATAGAAACATAAACCCTAAACCTGTGGTTTGTTTAGTAACACAGACACAAGTGTCCTACAATACAACTAGATTTTGAATAGAATTATGAATAAAATCACCTCAAGGCAATCATGTTTTACTCATTTTATTCATAAGATACCTTTTGTAAAAGCATTATCAAAATGCATTCTTTAATCTTGTCCCAGGCTCAAAACCGTGTATATGTGGACAAGGGTTACATGGACTCTCTTGGTTCTGTGGGGCTTATTTCTCCTTTAATCAAAATGCCAATTTATCCTTAATTCTTTAAAAATCACAGGAAAGATCACTTGGGTGTTGAAAAGCAAAAGCACGAGCCTTATAAATATTCCTGTTGCAATGTTTTCTTGTTATGATCAACATTCAGAGTGGCGTACACCCTCAGAGTCCATTATTATTCTATTAACATCAAGGGGTAAATATCACTTCCCAGATCTTACAAACTGAAAGGAAGGAAAGAAAAAACAGGGAGTGACCTGCTGGCTGCTGGGGCTGATGCTTCCCTTAGATGATAAAGATTGTTGTCTCAAAAAGTTTTTGTGCATTTGGGAGTGGGATGATGCAGGGATGTTAGAAAAGCTTTTACTAACGCAGTGCCTTGCATGAGTAATAATGTTTAATTATTACTCTATTCATAGTCTTGATAGTTTAAATGTTGACCTTTAAATTAATGATGATTTACAGTTACTTTTTGATCTGTTGCATCTATATTAGACAATTTAAATACATGCCAATTTCAATTTAGAAACTAGGGAGGTTACAGGCCTCTCCTGAAATCTGTTTGCAAATTACCATTGGTGATATCAGCTTTGCTGATGCCACTTTTCACTTCTCAGTGTCTACTTTCCTCTATTGCCCCCTTTTCCGGTTAACTTGTCCCACAATTTTTGTTTGTTTTTCTGAAAGAAACATCATTTTCTGTTTCTAAGATTATTCCCTTCTATACTTTTCTGTCCATGTTAATAGGTGTTAATGAGACACTTTTGCATAGAGCCCAAATGATGTGATCTAAATTCTGTCATTTTTCATTTTAGAACCATTCCCCCACCCCCAACCAAGTTAAGATGCCCAACGTATTTACCTCTCTCAGAATTGGAATAGTTTCTGTGGGTCACCACTCAACTAGACTGAACATGAACTGGTTACTGAGCAGGATCCTTGATCACTCGAACTCTCCTATCCCCTACACAAGACACTCTAAACAAAAGACACTCACAGCTAATCATCTGAAAATCCTGCTGATGTGAAAACAAGCAAAACTTCAAAAACGTGTTAAAACAGGTGGAGAGGGATGTATTCTTATGCTTAACTGAGTGTACATTTGGAATCATTGTTTCCCTTTTGTGAAATAAATGAGTGGGGGAAAGAGTACCCTAGAGGTTAGATTTGGTCTGAGTTTTTGAGATGCAAGCTTGCTTGGGACTTATTCTATGTCCTTGAACAAGTCACCCCTTGTGTCTATCTCCCCAACTATGATATGAAAATAATGCCTCCATCCTGAGGCCCTGGGGCTTGCTGTCAGTGAAGTGCTTGGGAATCCACTGCTGAAAGGCGCTCAGCAAGTTCAAAGCACCGGTATTAAGAAAGGTTTATTATTTTATAAGCTAGTAAATCCTTCCCATGGATATAAAGTGATTCTTCCTAGTTTTATTCTCCACTCAGACTAAAAAATAAGAGGGGGGTGGGCTTTAGATTCTTCCATATGATCAACTTAACACTGTGATCCAGCTGTTTACGTGCACAAAACTCTCTGCTCATCCTCTTTTGATTTGCAGCATGCGCTGAGATCAAGACAAAAGAACACACTGTTCACAAGTGTGACTCATGTGAAAATTGAAACTTTATGCTCCATTTTATTAAGAGCCTTGCTTTCTTTCTGTGAGTTAGAATAATTGGTAATAAAGATAAACACTGTAAAATAAACATGAACACTGAGTTAGTCCAATAAATAAATTTGAATCAATTGTTCACCAGCAAACCTAGCGGATAAGTGAGGAATCTACAACAGTTGAAAAGCTAGTGATAAATCCAATCTATTATTTCACTAGACACTTTATTTAAATATATTATTTTAATTAATAGAAACTATGTCTAATTACAAAAAAAAGAACATGATGGTTATAGTAATTGGAGTTTTATTCAAGAGGATAGGGAGCCCAGAAGAAAAGAGGGTACCTCAGCCGCAGTGTGGATGAAGGCCAGCAGAAAGGGTAGAGAAGGCCTAACAGTCTTGATGGTACACAGGTTAGAGGGAAAAAAGGAAGAAAGGTAACATTCACTGTGTGTCAAGTTTGTGCCAGACATTATGCTATGCACCTTACATGCACTACATCATTTTATCCTACTCATAACGTTGCAAGACAGGCAATATAATTGCTTCCATTTTATTGAAACTGAGAGCTTATGTCATTTTTGGAGGGTAATAAAACTATTAAATGATAGAAAAAGAATTTCAGATGATTTCCAGGCTAACCCTTTATACTACACCCTAGCACCATTTTAGAAAATGACTCTGTTGATACTGAAAACTATTGTTAAGTTTCCGATTATAACTTGTTAATAAGCACATCAAAATACTGCTATTAGTTTTCAGCTAGGTCTAGTGTGTTTCTTTTTTCACTTCTAAGCCATGTTTGTATTGAAAAACTTCCCTTTGAATAATTAGATTCAGTTGTGTTTTAAATATGATGTCGGTAGTAAAATATTTGGTATCTGTCTCCCTTACGTTCTGATGATAAGGGTAGAGAGGAATTGAAATGAAATATGAGAATTTTAGTGAAATTTTTGTATAAGAAGAGAGAACGCTTTTTTGAAAATTATTTCAGAAAATTTTTTTGTGAGTGGTATGTTAGGAAAGAAAAAGTATAGTTCTGAGAAATTCTATGAGGAGAAACTAAGGTATAGATTGCACTGATGAAAGCAACTTTTGCCTCAACTGTTTCTATCCCTCAATGTCTGCCTTCTGAAAGTCTCTAGAAAGAAACTTTCTATAGGTCAGAGATCTGTGTATGAAAAATATACCTAATACATAAAATGTAATCTCTTAATCAAGCACAATAATGCACCAAATTAGAGCATAATAAAATTCAAGGATGCTAAAGTAATGCATTTGGTCATTCTTCTTTTTCTATCTCATTCTGATGACTAATGCAGATGGGAGAATGTTAATTCCTCAGCTAAGCTGTAAAGATTTTAAAACTCATAGCCTTGTTTTATAAGCTCGCTGAATAGGAAGAAGTCCCTAGTTGTTTAGAATCTTAATTATCTCTTTTTACTAACAAAATCTAAGCAAGTTACTACTTCCAAATCCCTAGGAATGAACAGTTGGTCTTTTGACTTCCCCAGAGTAAGTGACTTTAAATCTTTGCCAGCATAGGTTAAGAGATCAACTCTTCTCCAAGAGCCCACAGAAGTCATACTCCTCTGATTTGTAGAAAATGTTTGATTTTTTCTTCCTTTTTTATTCACTCTCTTCTACTTTCCCCAAAGCACTTTTACTCTGGATAAAATATACAAGCTTATAATGAGGCTAATTCGTTGTGTGCTGGACCTTCTCTCCTGCTCCAGCCCCACACAAAATCAAGAGTCTGATCATAACTAAGTGGCCAAACTTTCCTGGGGACATTAAGAGATGGATACTCTCAAGGTTATTTTAAAACAAGTTGTTCTTAACCCCTCTTCCAACCACATGTAAAGTGGTGAATGAAGCAGTTGTGACCCCCCAGCCTTGCAGAAAGGCTAAGCCTGATTGCCTAGAGATTTTCAAAGTGGGATAATATTAGGGTTCTCTTCAGCAGCTAAAGCAAGCCTTAACACTACCATTGTTTAGGATTGCCAGCATGTGATGATAACAAAAGGCACACTATCTTTTGGCTGTTTTTGTCTTTGTCACTATTTTAAATTCTCTATAGATAGTGAATTCACTTGTCGACTGTACATGGGAAAACTATTATCACCCTCCCCACAGAAAGCCACTGGTTTTCCCAGTTCTCTGCCCTGAAGCATACCAATATTGCCTTTTCAGACAGAGGGAGGCCCTAGAGTGTAAGCTCTGAAAGAGGAGGAGACAAAAAGAAAAAGTGACAAAAAAGAAGTGACCATGTTTCTTTTCATGCTGAAACATGACTCCACAAAATTGGTTTTACTTTAATTCATTGAAAAATAAATTCCAAATTACCATTAAGAGTACCAGTTGGAACTCTATTATCTTTGAAAAGTCTCTTTCTCAAAGGATGAAGCTTAAACACAGACTATTACAACCAAGACATTAACTGACATCCATTTCTGACTTTTATTTACCCTTTAATACTTCAAGTCTCATATCAGGCATTGTCTCCTCTAAAAACTTCTTGCAACCAAAACTAGCTAAATTTCTGTCTTGGGTCATGTTCCTTAGCAATAAAGCCTGAGAAAAGAATTTTGGTGCATATGATTTATTGAGGGTGTCCTCTCCAGAAGAAAGGAATGAAGGAAGCAGGGAGAGAGGTAAACAAGAACATAATCTCAGTTGGAGCTGTCTTTGGCTTGATCCCATGAAGAGCTCATGAGCATGAATTGCATCAGAGGCTTTTATACACCATGTCAATCCATCATCAATTGCAGATTGCTCCTGTTAGGGGGAGGGGTCGCATTACCTCTCAGGAGAGGTAATTCCCATTTTGTCAAGGGCAATTTTCCAGGTAAGAGAGCAGCTGTGAGCTATTAGCGGACAAACTCACAGTAGCTATGGGTTGAGTGCACTGGCTTGGAAAAAAAGGAACTTGGTAGAGCGCCAACATTATCTATTTCACCCTATCCTTTGTATCACTCAAATCTAGTTGTTTCTTATGTGAATTCACTCCTTCTAGGAACAGATGTTTCAAGATCTGGTTAGTTAAGGAGGTGATGTTTAGAGACCAAATGATATCAACTGGCTGAGCCATTCTACCCACTGTCACTTCATGCCTGGTGAATTAAATGGAGCTAATAGAGACCATGACCTATTCACCCATTAAGTCTTTGAGGGTGGTACCAGTCCCTACTTTTCCATCTGGGAATGTGATATCATTTTTGATGTAAGTTTCAGGGAATATTCATTTGTTTTTTTTTTCTTACTATAACAGCTGTTTTTTTACTAGTCAACTTAATGTTTTTTCCAAATGTTAAGTATACCTATTGTGATTATAAATTTAGCTAGTTTGGAAATAACCACAGGTAGGTTCATGGACCCTGTGGACCCACTTTGAGATGGACCTGGGTTAGAACTGCTGACCCACATATAGCCTTTCTCTAATGGAAACATCCATGATGGCACTTTGGATCCTTAGGTATGGTCAACTTAGATCTCTGATTCAGCAACACACTTTCTACCTAAATAAATGGCCACTGATTCCTTTGTAGAAAGACAGGGGAAATCACTACTATATAAACTTTTCTGGGGTTGCAAGAGCTTTACTCATAGGAACTTGGCCACCATTTCAAGCAATGGGTTATGAGTCTGAGAACTAGCTCAAGTCTGTAAACTGAGTAAAGAATCATGATTTTCTATTAAGGGGACTAACCTTGTCTTCTACTCATCTATTCATGATATATTTTGATTGATTATAGGTGTTAAGTGAGTCTTTCCACAGTACATGTTTTTGGAGAGAAGGATCCCGCTCTCTTCCTTCTACTATAAGGCCACCAATTCAATCATATTAGGACCCAACCCTTATTAATCTTAATTATCTCCTAAAAGCCTTATCTTCAAATATAGTCACATTGAAGGTTAAGGCTTCAACATGTGAATCGTGAGGGATGGGTATCATGATTCAGTCCATACTACCTGGGGAGCATTTAAGGAGAGATTTAGTTGTATATTTTCTTCAAATGTGTTATAAAATTTTATTAATTTTTTTAAATTTGGATATACTCTTTTAGGATTGTCAAATTTAACAAATAAATATACAGAATGTCCAGTTACATTTCACTTTGAGATAAATAGCAAAAAAAATGTTGGTATAAGTATGTCTTGTACAGTATTTGGTGTCCTGTATTTTCTCTGAAATTATTTTCATGCTTTAAAATGATCAATGCTATTTTTTTTAATCCATATAAGGGATCATATTCTATGTATTTGATATTCTGTAGAACATCTAGCTTAGGTATTAACATGTAAATAGTGAAGTTAAATATTTTTAATTAAAAAATTATTTTAAATTTTTTGCTACATTTAACATTTATTGCCACCTTTAACATTTCTGTGGGTAGGCACACAAAAAGCTATTTCTCCTCTTTTTTTGCCAAATTTGTAAGCCTCTGTTACTATTTGACTAAAAATGTTTATTTACTCTAATCAGTTCCTGAAGCATCAAAACATACACTTTTTTTTCACTTTAAAATAAAAGTTTAAATGGAGGGAGTCTTGTTTAAGAAAAAAGCATTCTCAATGCTTTAGGAATTCTTCATGAAACCTTCATTATAAAGTAAACATTTAGCTTTCCTTGAAAAATTTGTACTCTTGGAGAACTTTTTGTAAATACTCAGAACAATGTGGCAGTGGTGTAGGGCTTTCAGAAGACGTGTTGGTTGCACCTCTCCACATTAATTCTTTGTCCCAAGGCTGCCATTCACTGTATTTTAGGCAAGGATAGTTCTTATCTCAAGAGTAGGATTTCAACTGTTAGAATACTTTGTGACTCTCAACCACTTTCGCTGCCTTAAAGGCTTTGTAACTGTTCCTTGAAAAACACTCAAGCCAAGAAGGTGGCACAATTAGCATTTGCCTCAATACTCTCATAGAAACTCTACCCAAGATAATTTTACACTCAGTCATAGACACATTATACGATTTTTTTTCCAAGGGATTACCTATTGGAAATGAGATCTGAAATGTATCTTATACGGTATGATGGTACATACAAAGTGCTAACGTCTTAGGAGACACAATGTCACCCTATCTATGGAATCTAGCCGCCCAACGAAATATTCAAGCAAATATTTATTACATGAAAGCATCTGATTTGAATGTCAGTGTACTCTAAATTACTTTACTGGTCTCCAAACTCCTTTTCAGATACCTTAAGATTGCTTTTCTTTTTCTTCTCACCTCTAAGTCCATAAACAAACTGCATTGTCTGGCTTATCACCTCTAAAAGAGTAAGCTCTACTTGAATGACCCAAACTCCTGGCTAGTAAATGCTGAATTGTAAGCTGTTGAGGATGAGGAACATAAGAACATAAAATTATGCCTTCCTCTTTTAGTTTCTGTAGAAATTTGAACTCCAAATGTTTTAATAGTTTCAAGTGACAGCTGCTTTGCCATGCACTTTTCTTGACTAGCAGTGACTTTCGAACTCTGCAGTCCCTGTAGGTTTTAAGCTTCATGAGGATAAGAAGTTTTTATTAATTTTGCTTACTTCTCTGTTTCTAATGACTGGAGCAGTGTTTGGTATATAGTGTAGTCCCTTTAAATATTTACTTAATATATGAAAAAATAAAATACAGCAAAAAAACTTCTTGGTTTCACCTCCATTTATAATCATGAACAAATGCTTGGTGAAGTAAGAGGGATATTCATAATTAGCACTAATTTCTTTTCTGCTGTCAAGGTGGGTGTTCATCAGGCATACCAACTCTTTCTAATTGATGTTTTGAAAATTCCCCTTGCCAAACATTAGTGACTTTTGTCCTGCCATGTTTACATACCTGAGACCAAGTACAGGCACTTTTTGAAGTTAATTAAAGATTCACTTATGTTAAACATTTCCGGATGATAGCAAGAGACCAAGCTGGCAGACAATAGAAATAATCTCTAGTACTTCCTTCTGTGATTTTTCTCAGACAGGTCTTGAAGGATCTGGTCCTAATGGGATTGATAAAGTAAGATAATGGCGATGAGGAGATTCTGTGCTACTGCCTACAGCAAGGGAATGCAAGTGAAATCAGAGACAAAGATCACCCACTTCATCGTTGCATATCTGAATGTACATTATCCAGGACAGATATAAAATTCCCTGACTTCCTCCTAACACCCAGTGCCTTTCACTTGTTTGTGGTTGTATATTCAAAGGCTAAATTTAATACCAGTTCAAAAGATAATCCCAACAGATTGCTTCCCAACTTTTTAACCTGAAAATTTCTTTATTTATTTTCTCTAATGATCCACTAGGTTTTGATTTGATCTATTTAAAAGCTGAATTTATAAATGAATAATTTTCCATTTTAATTTTATTTTAGAAACTCTGTTTATCAGTTTTTCATCAAAAAGTGATATGCTGTTACCACAAGGTGTTGATTTAGTTTAGCCAAGAGCAGAGAGACTGGGCATTAACCCTGAGGAAGTTTATCATGAGTAAACTATGTGACTATCTTAAGCTCTTTGACTCAGAGTTGTTTCTGAAGACCCCTGTGGGTTCCAGGTTGAGAATCACATTAGGCTGCATATTGGGACCAACTCAGAAGCTTAAAAATACTGGTGCACAGGCTCTCTTCTAAACCAATTAAATCAAAATTTCTAGGCCTGGGAGTGATTTTTTTTTTTTTTTTTTGGAAATAATAAATTCATATGGTTAAAAAGACCAGCAGTATAGAAGAGAGATTTTAATGCATAACTAGGATTAAAACCACTACACAGTATAGCATATCTAAAGCAAATGTTAAAAACAAAACAAAGGAAGAAAAAAGAAAAAGAAAGAAAAAAATTTGTGAAATGTCCGCTTCAGGAGCTGCATCAGAAATTGTGAGCAAGGCTTTTGGAACTGGGGATCTGTCCTCTCTCATGCTGACAACTTCAGAAGGTGAAGGCGAAATGCCCCCTCTTCTTCAAAGCACTTTCCTTCCCAGGGCACGTCTCAATAACAGAACAGGGCACTGCCAAATTCGACAGGGAACAGGAGAGTGAGCTCCAACTCAAGATGTCTCAGGATTAAATTCCCTGCATTCAATTCAATATGTGCAGGCACCACTTATTTCTCAATTGGTGGTCCTCACACTACACAATCTTGTGTTTGCAAAGGGCTTTCTCTCCTTCCTACACAGCTTTGGAGTTGTCCTATCTCTCAAGTTTGACTATTGCTAAGAGAGATGATTGCTGCTGGAGAAATTACCTGTAAATGGGAAGATTGATTAGGAGAAATGAACAATAAAATGAATGAACATTTTATGAAATGTGAAGATTCTCTGATTCAATGTGTTTGCAAATGTCTTGCAATACAAAGAGGAGACTTCCATAGTTTCACTTTGATAAATTTAGTATATTTTGTAGTACCTTATTAATTTCAGAAAACAAATGTCTATGTTTTTTTCACTTATCATGTTTTTCTAAAAGCCAGGCATTGTAAGGGACCTCAAAAAAGTCATCAGGTTCAGCCTTCTGGCTTAGTTAGGGAATGTAGAAATTGTTCAGTGACTATTATCAGTTGCAGCTTAACTGAGAGGACAAAGCAAAGGCTTTGGAGAAGTCCAGACCTGGGCTTGAAACTATGTTCTATTCTTTGCTAGCTGCATTGTTTTAGACAAATTACTTAATTTCATAAGGCTCAGATTCTGTAAAGTGAGACTGATAATATCCATCTCATGAAGTTGTTACAATTAAATAAGCAATATTTGCAAAGCTGTTAGTACTGAGTCTTGTTGTTTAGGAGCAATTCACAGAAAATGCTATTCTGATACAAAAAAAAAGTAGATGACATCACCTTTTCTCAAAGAGTTTTAAATCTTTGGAGGGGAAGGATTAATGCAAAAAGAAAAAAAAAAAAAAAAAAAGAATATCCCTGTCCCGCAGGAATTACCTCTCCATGTCACACTGGTCTCATATCTATTTCTAAATTTCCCAATTAGACTGTAAACTCATGGGCTGATCATTGTTGTAGCCCTTATTTTCTAGCCCTTATTTTCTCCATATAACCCACAAATTTAAATGACATAAAATGGATTGTCATACACACATGTTCAAATTGTATGCTTTTGAGACCATCGTGGCTCTCTGAGATGAAAAGGAATTTTAAAAATATATATTTGTAGAAGGTAGATTAGGTGATTTGATCCATATGGAGGCAAACATTTAAAAAGAAACTGAAGTTTGGTTAGAATGCCAAGCTGAATTGTAATATGTGTATTTATATTATGCTTTTTAGATCATGAGACCAAGCTAAATAGGGCAGTCTGTATAATGGCATTTATATGTCTAATTAAATATATAGCAAAAAAAATCTTGGAGATGGACAAAATGATCATTAGGACAAGTCTATTTTGTCCAAGCACATGGGATTTAAATTCACTCTTGAGTACGTAGAATAGACTAAATTGATCATTGTTCTGTGTGAAATGAGTTTTCTACAGCCCTGTTGACCGAATATGCCACTTGTTCAGGGTGAGATTTTATCAGAATTCACAATTGCTCCACTGTTAAAAAGAAGCATAATTTTTCTATGCACAGGATGAGAGTTTTGGTAACTGCCTTGAAAAAAGACATTGTTATTTTTTCATCACTTGGTCCGCTATTATTTCACCATTTGCCATTTCTTCTGACAATGATATTCTCCTATTATATATTTAAGCTTCTCATTTTTAGTTTTCACTTAATTTTTTAAAATCAGCATTCAATGTCAGACTAAAATTATTAAATGTAGATATTTTACAATGGTTTAAACAGCTTTTTAATATATTTCCCATTACTACTGCCATTTCTTCAGACTGATCGTATTAGCATAATTCTTCACAATGAAGAATACAATGATGAATTATCTCATTATTGGACAAAAAGCATGACTACTGAAATTTGTGTATTATATTAAATTGGGAGAATTAGAAAAAATGAACTTAAAATTCTTTAAATTCTTTAAATTTAAAATTTTAAATCTTAATGAAAACTTCTTCCGGGGCTAAGAATTGAGCTGAAGTGTTTGGCTAGACCAGGGACAAGGCAGTAACCCACCTAGTTGTGGTTAGAAGAGCCAGCACTGAAAACTTAGCCTATGTGTTGGGGTATTGGTTACACACAGGGGATGGAACAAATAACTAAATATATGGAGGATAATGGGAGCCAAACTTCTCGCTATTAGATTAGTGTTACAAATATGGAAATAGAGGCCAGAATAAACCCTCGTTGGAATTTGTGGTATTAATGGAAACACATGGTTGTTTTCTTTGATACAGATAGAAATAGATAGATATAGCTATAGGTTTAGGTATAGGTAAGATACCAATTATATTAATCTGCTTGGGCTACCATAACAAAATACCACAGGCTGAGTGGCTTTAACAACAGAAACTTATTTTCTCACAGTTCTGGAGGTTAGAAGTCTAAGATCAGGGGTTGAATATGGTAAATCTGGTGAGAGCCCTCTTCCTGGCTTGCAGACAGCTGTCTGCTCTATATGTTTCCATATGGATCATGGCCTTTCCCTGATGTGTACACATAGAGAAAGAAAATGCTCTCTTAATGTCTCTTCTTATAAGGGCATTACTTATATTAGATCAGAGCCCCACCCTTATGGACTCATTTAGACCCAATTATCTCTTCACAGGCCCCATCTCTAAATACAGCCACCCTGGATGTTAGGACTTCAACATAAGAATTTGAGGGGACATAGACATTCAGTTCATAACTCCAGTATATACCAATGAACATACCTGGAATCCAGATCTTGGTTCACTAAAAGGAACCAAGACTCCTTAGAGAAATGGCTGATTCCAGGGCTGGAGCAAAGAAAAGTCAAGGTGAGTCTAGAATACCTTATTGAGCCAGATAGTAAAAAAGCATTCAAATGATAATACATAAACTATCTTGAGTGATCTCCCACTTGCCAAATCTGGGACAATTTAAGCATAAAAGTAAATAATGAAATAATGGATTATAACTCATTAAAAAATAGAAAACTATCTATAATTATCTCTATAGATAGAAGATGGATAAAAGAGCATAGGAAAACTCTACCTCAAAGTAGAAGGAATGATGGAATTAGGAAATTATCACTTTTCAGGTATAACTATAATAATCAATTCAGGCAAAAAAAAAAAAAAACCATTGATGGGTGCTAACTTATGATAGTTTGATGAGGATCAGAATACTTATAGTGTCAATGTATATTCTATCAAAATACTTGTTATTAACTTACTAATAAGTAGTAAAAACATTGGCAGACATTTATTAGCCAGGTGGTAAAAGTGAACAGCACCCATAATGGGACAAATTGACATCACATGCTTCCTCATATGCCACTCCAAAAAGAACACAGAATCCTGCTATGGTATTCCTGACATAAAGCATACTCTGGATATGATACTGAGGAAAAAAATTAAACAAATCCAGGTTGAAGACCACTCCACAAAATAACAGTCCTGTAGTCAAAAGATATCAAGTACATAAAACATAAGGAAAGACTGAAGAACTCTTTCAAGTTGTAGGAACTAAAGAGATATGGCGACTAAACACAAGTAATCCTTGATTGGATCCTCAGTTTATAAAAGATACTATTGGAACAACCACTAAAATTTGATTGGAGCTTGTGAATTTCATGGTAGTGATATGTTAATGTTAATTTTCTGATGTTGATCATTGTTCTGTGCCTAGGTAGGAGTGTCCTTGTTTTCAGTAAACAAATACTAAAATTTTGGGGGGTAATAGAACATTATGTCTGCTACTTTTAAATGGTTCAGAAAAAAATATGTATTATTGTATGGAGTAATGGTATATGTATATATATATATGTGTATATATATATATGTGTGAGTATATATTTGTATATCATATGTATGTTGTATTTATGTCATATGTATGTATATATGTGTATGTGTGTGTGTGTGTTGTGTGTGTGTATGAGAGAGAGAAAGAATGTGGTAAAATGTGAACAATTGGCTAAACTGCATGTAGATTGTATTAGAAATCTTCATATCACCTTGCAACTTTTTTATATGTTAAAATTGTTTCAAAATAAAAGGTTAAAAAGTTAATGAATTTCAGTACAAACAATATAGGAAATTAACTTAAATCTATTACCTAAGACTGAGAATTAACAAATGTAAAAGAAGTTATCCTGAAAGAACATTCTAAGGTGTGATATATTAGAAATACTTAAATATAATAAATATTCTTTGGGGAGGAATCATAATCTATTGATAATGAACAAAAAGGTGAAATGACATCAAGACATGTCAGAATTTATGCATAAAAAAACCTCTTATTGTAACTTCATTGCTGAAATTATATACGGTTGTTCTTTTCTCTTTCTACAATAGAATATACTGAGGTGTGGACTTTTGGAGAAAAGTATTCCTGGACTTGCTTGAATATCAAATGTAATTATTTTCTAATTTTTCTGAGCGATCCAGGGAAATTTTGCTGGATTTACATTGTGATGGAATTAAAATTCTATGAGCATCAATTTATTTTATTTAAGAACTTTTTTAGTTCTAAAGCAATATGATTTTGTCTCAAAAATGTAGTTAATAACTGAATAAAAATGTAAAATGAAAATTCTGAATTAAAAAATCAAGCAAATGAGGATAAATATTCTTACATAGAATTTCCAATTCATTCTTAGTTAAAAAAATGCATGGCCTGGAAGAAAAAAGAACATGTGTTTACAAATGACTGCTTTTTGGTGTCTTTCATTTGCAGTTCATGGAAAAAATAAACTGGTACCTTTATAGGCCTGTTTAGCAATATAACCCTAAAGGGCTGAGTATGCATACTTTGGAGCCCTATGATTTTTATCAGCCATGTGATCCTAGTTGACAATAGCAGATTTAGCAAACTTGGTGTTTCACAGAGGTGTGGGTAGCATTGTAGGTTCTGGTCTCCCATAGATTAACTGACCCCTTTCTTTTTAATTTCATGTGAAGTTTCTCTATTAACATTGTGCCAATATTCTGGGAAAGTCTGTAAAACAAAAAGTCCAGGACGTGACTTGGACAGATTGCCAACTGTCTTTCACAGGCTGGATTTTATGAACTCTTCCATGTATGACAGTGTTTTGTTTTGGTTTTAATGTATTCGATGGTGGAGGGATACTGAACCAAACCATTGTGGTCAGGCTCACAAAGATTTAATAGAGTCCTAGGCAGGCACAGAGAGGGATTCATTAGGCGCCAAGAGTGAGATTCCAATGGTGTATATTCAAAATAGGACACTGTCGTTAAAAATGGAATTGATTGAGATGAAAATGCTTGAATTTACTAGTAGGTCATCTAAAGGCTATCTAAAATAGATCATTGCTGTAATGAAGTATAAGAAGAAGGAAAAATCATCAGAGATGAATAACTAAATATCAAACAAACATCACCACACCTCCACAAGCTTCACCAGAGACCCAGTTCCTGTAAACTTATTAATCTATAGTGGTTTTGAAATCTCTTCTTTCAGAAGCCTATTCAGTCAAAAATTTAACTGGGTGTTTATTGCCGTATGAATAATAGACAGAATTATCCATTTTCTGCTCGAATATTTTTGGAACATATAAACATAGTCATAGTCACTGTCACAATATTTTTTATTTCTCAACCGCCCACTGTTTGTAGAAAGCAGAGCTTAGTATTTTGCTGGAGTCTGTAATGTAGCATAAACTCTGAACTTACTTTTAAGAAGCTTGAAATTCATCTGGAGAGAAAGCTCTTATAAGAAAAATAACTATGATCTTTAACATTCTTTAATCATTTGCCATTTGCCAGCACTATATTAAGTGCTTTACATGCATTGTTTTATTTAAAACTAAGCAACCATATAGATAGATATTATCTTTATTCCCTTTAGCAGTTGAGGAAATTGAGATATAGAGACATTAAGTACCTTCCCAATATCTCAGCTGGTAAATAGCAGAGCCGAAATTTGAACAGAGGCATGTCTGGCCCCATGTCCTTCCTACCTCCTTACCACTGCAAATGGCATTAAAACTCTCCACCAAGTTGTATGTGAACAGATGCAAACGTGGTGCCAACTGAATCAACAAGCTTTCATGAAGACACAGAATAAAGAGAGTTTGTTAATAATGATGTTTTGGAGATGAAGTTTGAATATTTTTCGTTGATTGGAATGGATATAGAATGTTACCAAGGAACATAGTGAGGAGACTAAAACATAGTAGTGAGTATATTTTATTCCAGTTTTTACCACTAAACCTAATCCCCTTCATAATCTGGCCTTCCTTCATCCCTAACCACAGCACCTTCCATCTCCCTACTTTTGTCCTGCTCTATGCTAAGAGTTACTGCCTGAAAACTGAAATAAATGGGAAAGGGGTCTTAGTGTAGATTTGAATTCTGTCTTTTTCATCTGAGGAAGTGTCATTATGTGGATAAAGGGATTTATTTTCTGAATAAATAGCTTCTAGACTTGACCATGTCCACTTTCTTCTCACTGGCCCATTTTCCTCCACCTTCGACCCTAGCGATTCAGGTGATGGAGCAAGTCCAATGCCTTCGCCACCTGCACCAGGTTATCTTACCCTTTGAAATCTGTTGTGCTTGCATTTGTGCTCCCGCTATGTAGGCCAGGTAGCTCAGCCCTTTTATGGGGCTCTTTATCTGATCTCTGGGGTCTGTAATGAATCTCTTCCCTTCCTTCATACTCCCTTTACTCTGCCCAAACCTATCTCCTCATCATTCACTTCATCTTGTTCTACCAAATAGGCCTCACTCTTTCATCTAAGCATTCCCAGGCTTCATCCAGCAGTCTCCACTGGGAAAAGTTCTTTCCTCGCTTGCATTCCTTTTTAGACTCTCCTCATTTTGAGTGATAATTGCTTTTTTTCTTTTTTTATACAGTGACTCTGACAATGAAAACCTCAGACAAGATGTTAAACTTAGTGATCATTTATGTGCTTGCTGGTATATTCATTATTCCCTGCACTTTCCTCTTGTATGGTGGGGTGTGTGGTTATGTTCCTTGCATTGTTATGTGCCCACATTGAATTTAAGATTTTAAACTTCTAGGAAGCAGGAACCCTGTCTACTTTACTTCCTGTTAAAATGTTTTGAGCTGCGCTCTGTGTATTTGGGCAATTGAATTCTATTTGGCTATTAGAACCAATGGAACACAAGTTAAAGAAAAACAAGATAATACTAATTTTGGACTGCTTTTATGGAACTCATTTATTTTTCTTTCTGGGTTTTGGCTAGCATATGTGAATTTTATGGTAGAGTCATAAAAATTCTAAATAGTTAAATAGACTAGTCTGAAGTGGTGAAAATTCTAGATTACATTTATTTAAAAATGAAAACAATTGTATCACTTTCAAGAATGTATAGTGATATGGATCATTTACAAAGTATTAACAATATTTATTCAAGGAGATCTAGCACAGAGTCAGGAGGCCATACATATTACATTGAGCATAGAAAGACCTACATTTGAATCTCGATTTTGCCATGTAAAAACTTTATGTTCCAGAAAAAGTCCTTCTCCTCTCAGACTGTGCATGTCTTCTCTCAAGTCACTACTGAAGATTCAGTGAGAAACTATAAATAAAGCACTTCACAAGTATGTGTTGAGCAAATGATAAGCATTCAAAAACTTTTAGCTAATAGTCATATTTTAATTTGCTTTTTAAAAAAGATGCTTCAAAAGCACTTAATTTCTTTCTTCCTATGATCTTGATTACATTTGCAACTCAAACAACTCTTTCTTCATAGTTCTTCAGTTCTGTGTCTGAATGATCCGTATATTCTTGTTTAGAGATTTAAATTCATGTAAGGTAGATGGAATAAGAATAAGTGAACTTTTTTCCTGCTGCTTCTCCATCCCTGAGTCTCCTAAAACCTGGCTTGTGTGAGCAGAGGATTGTAGAGGCAGGAAGTAGTAGGTCTGGTGGCCTCTCTTTTGCACATCGTGGTCTATAGTGGCATGTAGAATCAAGGCCCTCCTGCCTGGAGTCCCTCTTTCCTCTTCTATTCTCGATTAGCCTGCAAACTACCTCAGAATTCCTGTCAAAGCAGGCCAGCGGTGTAGAAATGCAAATAGGAGTTTATCAAAGAAGAAACAATGGTGCAACGCTGCAGAGGGTCTTTGTCATAAGTGAGTATTTAGGGTGTTTTTGCTTTTGTTTTTGTTTGGTCTTTTAATTGGGAAGGGGAGGGGGGCGAAGTGGAAGAAGGGGGAAGGTCTGTAAGATGCCTGAGGATTTTATAGGCATTTCCACCTTGGTACAGAGGGGTTGAGGATCTTGTTTCAAAGGGTTTAGGGTATAACAGTTGGGAGAACAAGTTGAATTCAGTGCTAACCAATAAAAGAGAAATGATTTCTGATAACTGGATTAGCTTCTCATTTCTCCAGAATGGCAACTTTCTCACAATTATTTAAATCCCACTACTGGTGGGTGACAAGACCCACTATGTACAGAGCCACACACTGCGGTGCCTTTGCAGGCTGAGTATTTTGTTTGCGAGAACACCATTAATTCAGGAACTCTGGAAGGTCTTAGGCATCTGAACAGCTTTGCTTGTTTGTTTACTCTATTCTGGAACAATCACTGAAAGTTTATTATCTTTTTTAGCACAGTTTCTTACGTTTTATAAAATTTTTAGAATAAGTGAATTTTCCCCGTTTCTTTGAAATGTACTGTACACTTGCCTGATATTTTCCAAAAACAGTTATTTTAAAATGAAAGCTTCTTTTTTTTTGCTTTTTAAAAATAAGTTTAATCAAAATCTAATTCACATACCATACAATTCACCTATTTAAAGTGTACAGTTGAGTGGCTTTTTAAATTTTCTTAAAATTTTATTAGTTTCAAGTATATAGTGCACTGGTTAGATATTTATATAGTTTATGGAACCATACCCCTGATTACTCTTTTTCTCCTCTGGCTCTCCACCTAGAAGTCTTCTTAATGACTTTCTATACCTCAAATAGATATGCAACATTGAGAACTTGAATTTCTCTTTATTTTTTTTTATTAATAATATAAATATTTTTTAAAAATAAATTCTTTAAAATAAATTTAGTCAATAAAATAGGTGAGTTACATTGAATAGCTTCCAGAGTAAAAGAAGCATTCTGATAGAATGGACTTTCAAAATATTTCTCTGTCTTTTATATTCATATTCCTTGGTATAGATAAACATGTAAACATTTTTCATTCAAGTTCGGCTCAGTGACAGTGAAAACAGACAACAGTTAGATACTATTAGGTAAATGCAACTCTGTAATTGTCCATATGGGTCAATTTGCTAAGGAGAACTATCTTACTTAACTTACAGTGTACTTGATGAATGAATGAATGAATGAATGAATGGGTACCTTCAAAATTGTTTTACTTTAGAATCTGTGGAATCATTCCTAAAGGTATTGTAGATGTTGGGGCATCCTATGCATTTTTTTGTCCTTCTCCCAGAGTGATTTTTTAAAAAGGCAAATCTAATCATGCTGTTTTCCTTCATAATGGTCTCTCTTTGCATGGAAGATAAATCCAAACTACCTACAAACAAGACCCTTTGAGAGCCAGCCTCATCTTTCATCTTTTTCCCTATTGCCTCCTATGCCACATTCCTGTGGACTAGTTTGTAGGCTTGTGAACATACCCACAGCTCTACTCTCTGTATGTAAGCCATTCCTTACGAGAGAGATGGCATCTCCCTCGCTTTTTCTCCCTACAGCCTGCTTAAGGACTATTTGCTTTTTCTTTGCAAGTTGGTTCAAGTATCACTTCCTCTTTCAGTCAAATCAGAACTCTCCTGCTTGGCTTTCCATTACCATCACAGTTTTGCATCCTTCTCTGAGTACGCATCATGTTCTTAGGTTGCACCCTATCTTCCTAACTGGCTTGAGCTCCTTGAAAAAAGAATCTGGCCATAATATTCATTTTTGAATCTCAGTGCCAGCCATTTAGTAAATTCCAAAAGCATGTGTTGCTGAATGATTGATTAGGTGACCAAAGAAAGAATTAAATTATAAATGATATTCTCTTACAATAATAGCTGATGATTCCCTGCCAATAAATATCATCAATACACATTTCCTAGACTGTCTCCAGCCCTTCCATTTGTGATACTGCTGCAAGTTTCAGGGAATTAGAAATAATTCAGAGCTGATGGACAGAAATTTATCATTTTCTCTAGGGTTCATCTAGCTTTCTGTGATTTGCCACCATAGTTGTTGGCTCACTACTAATAATAACAATTTTTTTTAAAAAAAGCAACTAGGAGATGTTGCTGAGTGTTAAAAAAATTCTAGTCTTCTTTGACCTTGAGACTTAGAAATCTCCATATTCAAGGACAATGAAACCACTACGACTGGACATCCTGGGGCTGATTCATTCAGCAGAGGAGTAGTTCCTTCAGAAATCAAAGGACTCCCAAGGCTTGAGTGTGGGTGCTTGAAAACAGCACAGGTGTGTGTGCGTGTGTATGAGTGAGTGTGTGTGTGTGTGCGTGCGTGTATGTGTGTGTGTGTGTATGTGTGTGGGCTTATATATTAAGAAGAGAGTTATTTTATATGGCAGAAAGCAAGAAAAAAAATTATAGATTTAATGGATTTTTACTCTTAATATGTCCCAAACTGAACTCTTGGTATCTTTCAGTTCCCAAATTCCTACTTTCCCTGTCTCAACTACTGGAAACTCTATTCTTTCAATTACTCGGGCCAAAATTTTTGATGTCATCTTTGAGTCTCCTCTTTGGGATTCAACCTCAACGCAACACCTTCACAGCTTCAAACCACCATATATCACCTTGATCATTCTGGTTGTCTCTACCTGGAGCTTCCATAATTGCCCAGCTTCAGTATATTTTTGACATAGTGGCCACAGCAATTTTGTTAAAACATAAGTCGGTTCCTACCACTCTCCTACTTAAAACCCTCTAATGGCTTGGCATCTTATCCAAAGTAAAAGGCAAAATCTTTCCTATGGGCCACAAGCCCCACAGTATCTGGCCCCAAGGACCACATTTCTCCCTGTATCTTCCTGGCTCGTTCTGCCTAGCCACACCGGGCTTCCCCTCTCCATTCCTTGGACCTCCAGACACACTGTCGCCTTGAACCCTTTGCATTTGCTGCTCCCAGTGCTTCAAATTTTCTTCCTTGCTTGGATAGATCCCTTACTTCCTTCAGATTTTTCTTCCAAAGCTACCTTTTCAGTGCAGCATTTCCATATTTAAATTTCACTCTCCATTGTCACTTTATAGCCCCCTTCCATTTTCTCCTCAGTACTTACTAAAAAATGAACAGACTTTTCTCTGTTGTGTTTACTGCTGTATCTCCAGCACTTAGAACAATACTTGGTACATAGGAGATGCTCAATAAATGTTTGTTGAATTAATGTTGGCTATCTTAGATCATTATTTCCAGGACTTAAAGAAGTATAATTTTTCTTTTTGCTGAGATTCATAACAGTGTGTTCAGCAGGAGACTTTGAAAATTTATTATGGTCTGTGGGTGGGAGAAAGAAGGAAGAGAGAAAAGTTCTTATTTCTTTATTACAATTTGTAATCTTAGGTGGTTTTTCTTAGGTGATACGTACTTGTTTTTGGTCTCCTAGAAAGCCCATTATCCAGATCCTTTGATGGGTCATAAGGCAAAAGGAGGGAAATTCAATGCAACAGTATCAGCATCAAGGATCATATATTCCAAGATGCAGATTACACTGATTTTTTTAAAGGTTTTCTTAAAGTAAAATGTCTACTCTATATTTAAATCTGCATTTTTAAAAAAGCAAAATATTTGAGCATTAGTAAACGTTTCTGTAAAACAGTAGAGTCATAGAATGAAAACTCCAAGGGGTATTTCTGCAGAGGCTAAGAGGCATGCTGGGAAGAGGGCAAACAAACCTCTGGAGCTGAAGTGATGGGAACACTGAGGAGCTCCGGGCTCCCTGCTTAGCCCAGGGCCACTGTTGCTTCTCACACCATCTGGGTGTTTACCAAGGATGTCTGGGGAAACTGACACCCTAAGGAAATTTGCATCTCAGTCTCTGGACAAATTGCCAGGCAGTAAATGAGGTATAGAGCCACAAAGGCATCTTGGCTTGGCAGAGAGGCTGTGTGCTCACTGGCACTCCTGGTTTCCTGCTTTGGGGCTGGGTAGGTATTCAGAACCACTGCCCTGTCTCTCCTCACTGATCATGCAGCTATCACTTATCACATGTTAAGGCGATACATTTGGACTTCAGGTTTTAGACCATGTGTATGCTGAAAGCTTTCAGTAACCTTGCGGCAGTCACAGGTTTGATAAATTCTTTGGATATATTCTTGGGCATTCTAACTTGATAATGCCTGGCTAAGAGATGCTGTTTTCTCTTATAACTGATCTTTAAGTGCCACTTAAAATCAGCTGGAGGAGAAAGTATTACAGTGGACCTTTGGTTGTGGATTAGTATTTCGGTCTGAAAGAGTTCAACATTTTTGTCCCCTCAAAAAGATCCATCAGTTTTTAATATTTAATGTATGTGTATGTGTGCGTATGTATGTGCCATAAAATTAAAGATATGTGTGAAAATCCATTTTTCGATTTAGAGGAATAAATTAAGGGAGGATTGAAATATTTCATTTATTTTTATTTAAACCTGAATGTCTTAAAACATAAATGAGCAATATTGTAACATGTTAAACTTTTTCCAGGATCTCACTACTCAATTTGAGCAAACATTCACTTTTTCCTTTACACAAGTGCCTCACATTTACTCATAGGCCCTCCACTCTCTCAGAGAAGAGAACTAGACATTAATGTCTTCCAGGGAAAAGTTTGGTAATTTTTATTTCGGAAAAGAATGAATTTCAGAAGTTATCAGAATCTTCCTCAAGTATGCGATGGATTGCATGTGGCTAAGGAATTCTAAGTTGCTCCAAAGAGGAGTTATGACAACAAGTGGAAAATAGGAATAAGCAAGAAGATTTTAGTACTAATGTTGAATAATGTTGTCTAAATGCAGAATAGTTTTATTAGAAAGCAGTGAGTTCCCTGTTTCTGGAAGCATATTGATTGAAAGATTTCATAAATACTGGAGAGGAGTGCTTTTCAGGTGCATATACATCCAATTCTAAAAATCCATGGTTGAAATAAGATAAGATCAGATGAAGGTTTTTGTTGTTTTTGTTGTTGTTCTTTGTTTGTTTGTTTGTTTGCTTTATGATTATGGACATCTCTTTATCCTGAAATTCTTTTAATTGCTATTTTGAATCCAAATGAAGGTGTTAGCCCTTTTTTCTTTGTTAAGCTTCATCTGGCTGTCTGACTGTCTCTCTGGTCATGAGCTCCCCTACCCTGGAGAAATTTTTCCAGAAGTTCCACACCCACTTGCCAGGGGTGCTGTAAAAGGAATTCTTAGCCTGGTGGAAGGTAAGCAGGAGAAAGAGAGTTGGTGTGAAACTTTTGCAAAGCCATAGAGCTTCTAAACAGTGCAATAGAGGTTTGTATTTGAGCCCACTCTTTTATGGTTCCCCTCCCAACCCTTTTACTCTGATGCAAAATGCTGGCACAGAAGCAACTAAATGTATTAATCAAATCAGTCAGATAAGCAGTTCCGTCAATGATTTAACTGATTTATTCATTCGGTTGACATCTTTAGTTTACTTTGCAAAATTGGACAGTTATTTTGGGGCCTTGTAGAAAAATCCAAAGACACCTCTTCAGTTCAGTTGGCAATGTGATGAATTATTTATGGACATCATATTAGAGAGTTTGACTCGGCTTTTAAATAAGAATATAAAAACCTAACGTGTGGTTGTGTGTTGAGGAGCAATGGTAAGAGGTAGGAGGATAAATGAAAAGAGGCTAGCTATTCCATTGGCTTGAAGGCCAACAGAATAACTTCTAACATTCTTAAAATCAGAAATTGCTCAAGTTGTAAAAAAATCTTAGAAAACATTTTCATTCAGTTCTGTCCCATTACTGAAGAGTGAACTGTGCCCCAGAGAGTTGAACTGACCTGCTCACAGGCACACCTTGATTGATGACAGTGCCAGATGGGCCACCTGTCCTATGACTCCTCATGTAGAATTCTCTCTACCCTCGACCTGCTCTGACAGATAGGCAATCCCCAAGGAAAGAAAGTGAAAGCTTGACAGAAAGACTCTAAATTAAAATAAGTGCAGAGTTGTTTAAACTAGTGACATCTCTGACCTTTCAAAGGTCTTGGGGGTATGTCCAATTTTTAATTTATGCTTTTAAGTCAGGCTGCTTTCAGTGTTTCAAACATCAACACAAACATTATATCTATCTTGGCAAAAAGATTTGCCAAGCGAATATTTTGGTTCTGCTTTTGTTTGAGATTCTGCCTTAGTCCACATTCTTAGTCGATAAATACTTTATCAGGAGTCACCAAGGTTCTTCCTCTCTCACAGACAAGCATGCCTATAAGCAGAACAGTTTATCTCTCAAAGAGCATCCCCTAATTTGGTTCTCAAGGGGAAAATGCAAGGCAGAATCTGCTTCACCTTCTACAGCATTCTCAGCCATCATCTACTCTATACTGCTCTATAAAAGTTGAAGACAAGGAACAACTTTAAGTTACACATATTTTTTTCTAACTAATGGGATCTCTGTTTCCAGTGTTCCTCACTCTCCTCTCCTCTCTGCAGCTCTGGTCCCAGGCACTACTCTATTTTAACTGGATGTTAGGTTAAGTATTTAAAAACTCAAAGATAGAGAGAGCTTTGTAATGATTGCTTTAAGAGTTGCCAGATTCTTATCTTTGAGGACAAAAGAGTAGAACAACATGCTTGTAACTTTATTTCATTCCATAAAATGGAAGTTGCTTGTCAATGGCTTGCATTCTCAGTCTACATATTCCTTGGACCACAGGCCTGGCTACTACTTCTCAGAGAGCATTGAGAACATTTATTTGGCAAATCCATGTTGACTTGGTTGGTTACCTTTCAGCCACCTAACTGCTGCTCTGAGCCAATGAGGTCCCAAGTTTGGATTATGGTTTCTGAACTCACAGGAAAATTTGGCCTAGTTGAAAACTATTTGATAAAATGTCTCCTTGAACTAATTCTATCTCCTTCAGATGAATTATAAACTTCACTAACCATAATGAATTGAATTCACACGCTACAAAACCCCAACATGGTTCAAGTCTGATTCTGGAGTATAATCATCTAAAGTTTAGATTCTAATTAGAGTTCTGGCCAGAAAGGAGCCTGCCAGCCTGCCAAAGTCATGGTATTTAAGAGCTCAAGGATCTGAGAATGGGAAGCTCATTGGATATTGTAAAACATATGCATTCCATTTAGAATCCTTCTCTTGAGCATGGCTCTGACTCCTGTGCAGAAGGAACATGAAACTAACATACTCTTCTCAGCTGTATAAATATCATTTGGCAAAAGATATGAGCTGCATGCCAATACTCAGAATACAGCCTTTAATCTCCATCATAGCCTCAGCAAGGCAGTCTGCATATATTTGACCTCCTTTCTGGGCTCTTTTTCTTCATTTTAGCCAATAGCATTAAAGGTAAAAAGGGAGCTGATGAGAGGACTCCAGGAGAGCTACCATAATAGCTTCAGTGATGCAAAGATCAACAGTGGGTCAGGTCCTCTGCCTACTGTAGGCACTGGAGCGTTTTCCATGATTTTTGATTGAAATTAAAGAACTGTATTTGAGATACTATCCATTTAAGTCCAAATTAAGTCCTATTTTTCAACCCTCCCCATTTTGACTGGTTCCCATTTGGGCTATATTTTTCTTCATCCCTGAACTGAGGAGGACTGTGCTCCTGAAGTCTCATCTAAGCACAGATCAAACACACAAGTATTTCTATTCAGCACCCAGTGCAGAGATTATCAGACTTTCTAAGTTCATGATTTCCTTTTATCTCAGTTAATTTTTTATGATATAAAAGAAGTTCCAGTTATTAAGTAGAATGGTCCAAACAACTTAATAGTAGCATGTTGCTCAGTGTCCAAAATAGACATGTTACTATGTTAAAATACCTTGTGATACCCTGTAAGTCTGATGTGGCATCCATGGGCCCCTCACACCACAGTTGGGTGCTGTACTGTACACAAGGGAGGGATTTGACATGGTTCTCTCCTGTCTTAAAGGAGCTAAACAATCTAGTAGAGAAAATAATAAAAGTAGAGTAAACCATGTTATACACAAAGCAAAATGGGAAGTTATAATAAGAAGGATATTTTATTGCAGAAAATGGAATCCATTCAATCTACTTTGAGCAAAAATGGTTTACTAAAGAGTACTAGGCTGCTTACAGAATTTCTAGAAAGGCCGAGGAAGCAACATTGGGTGCTACTAAGCCAAGAAAACTGTCCAACCGTACTGCAAAACTATTTAGTGAAAATCTCACTGTCGTGGCCTTTCTGTCTTTCACTCGCTCAGCACCTATGACCTGAGAGACAGTTGACTCACAAGAATGAAACACTCACTTAGCATAGCATTTACCTCATGATAGTCCCACAATGGCCGCTTCTGCCTTCCACATCTCAGGGAAACCCAGACATTTACTTGGGGAACCTAGATTATAGGTAGAAACCCTTGCTGAGAAGGATTTTGGCATTAGTGGTCTTTTAGTTTTTTTCAGTACAAAAAGGAAGTCCAAAAGAAGGCAGGGCTGAGTGCCATATGATTAATCTGCTGTATCTGCTATGGGTCCAAATGAATACAATGGTTGTTAAGAAAGAGTAAGAGGTCAGATTTCATCGTGGCACAATAGAAATCACTCTATCCATCATGGACATAAGAGTTGAACTGAGCCTGGGTGAATGGTGGTATCTCAATAGACAAAAATCTGGTGGCCAGTCACAGTGGAAAAAATAAAACAAGCAAAGGTGCAGAGGCAGGAACATGTAGGGTAAGTTGAGATAGTCATTTGGAGAATACTCAAACATATAAGTAAGGAAGAGGCCTAAGGTTGAGAACTTGGGTATTGCCAATGTGGTGAAAGTTGGAGGAATCTCTAAGTACATGATAAAGGTTCCCTGAAGAACTTTAATTAAAAAATAAGTGAAATTTTTAGAAATAGAAATAGAAAATCCTCAGGTGCCTTTTCTTCTCTATAGTCTCTCCCCAGGTGACATCCTCTAACTCCTATGGCTTTGAAGGTGTCTAAATGGTGAAGACCCCACATTCCTGTATCCAACCCAGACTTCCCTTCTGAACTTTAGACTTATATATCCCACTGTCTACTCCACACTACATAGATATGGATAGGCATCTCACTAAATGTGTCCATAATGGAACATTCGTTTTCCCTTTACCTTTTAGACCTACTCACAGTCTTCCCATCTTGGTACCCTGCAGATTCAAACTTTCAATTCTCAGGCTAAAAATCATGGTGTTATCCCTTACTCTTCTCTTTCTCTCACTCTGCATATTGACTATCAGCCATTCCTGTGAATTCTTTAAAGACATCCAGAGTCTGATGCCTTCTCATCAACTTCTCCACTGCTACCCCATTCTAAACCACTATCACTTCTTGCCTAGATTACTATGATGGCTCCTAATTACCCTTCCAATCTCCATACCTTCTGTACACAGCAACCATAATGTTTTTACAAGATGAGCCAGGTCATGCTGCTCCTTTGCTTAAAATTCTCAATGGATTCTTATCTCATCAGAATAAATGCCAAAGTTCTTACAAGGTTCTGCATGGCCCTACACTATTTGGCCTTGGCTACTTACCTTTCCACCTCCTCCTCTCCATCTTGCTCACTGTGGTCCCACCTCAGGCATTCTGACTATTCCTAAGACATCCCCAACACACTCCTGCTTCAGACATTTGCACTTGCTGTTCCCTCAGCTTTAAGCACTTCTAGCGGATAGTTTTGTGGCTCTCTCACTCACTTTCCTTCAGTAATCTGCTTAACTACAACGTTATCAGAGAGGATTTCCATAATTGCTCTGCATGAAATAACACTGGACACTTTCTATCTTCTTTATTTGCATTTATCACCATTTCCCACATTACACATATATTTGTAAATTCTTGACCCTTCCCATGAACTAGGACAATGCCTGGCATAGAGTAAATTTTCAATAAATATTTGTTAAATGAATATAATCAATCAAGGAAAAATTCATAATGAGGAAGTATTGTAAAAGGAAGAAATTTTCAATAAATTGAGAGATGATTTTTTACTTGCATATCTCCAGGTTCCCATCCTATCATTTGATCCATGAAAAATTTGCCAAGGAAATAATGAAAAGTGTGTATACCATAAGAAATAATGTGTTCATTAGCACTAAATATAGAATAGATGGTTTGGAGTCCAATAGGTGGTCAATTACACCTCCATATACTGAGATAACCGCTAACAATTTACAAAGCTCTTTCACATTTATCTTCTTACCGTACCTTTATAACATTGCAGAGAATCAGTCTGATGTATTATATCCACTTTTAAAAGGATAAAAATGAGGTTTAGCGAGATAAAATTACTTACTTTGGTCACACTGAAAGTGAGGACTCCAAATGTATCTGAGAAGCTCCCAAGTTTTTGGCCTCTTCCTATCAGATCAGGCACATGAACTCAAATTAAAATGCTTTGCAAAGATTGGAGCCTGTTACCTATACCCTCCCTCTGTTTTTCTTAGTTGAAGAACTGCACCAAAGTAATCGATAACTTTTTGGTTGGTGCAGCTGCTGAATTCAGGAGAAACTGACCTGGGATTTGTAGTGTGTGCTTGGTGTAGAAACACCTTCCACATTAGTGCCTGATGTGTGATTGCCCAGCGTTCAGTTCAGCAGTGATTTAGAGCACAACTTTATTCAGATTCATTGAAGGATACATCCTGCTGGTGGAAAGGAATCTGGTGAACGAACACGAATGAGGATTTTGAGGAAGTTTCTTTATCGACAGCTGCCACACTGTTGTCTGATGTTTAAAATGACGTGTATTTGTGTCTCTCCTGTCCCTAAGAGTGAGCAAGAGAGAGAGAGAGAGAGAGAGAGAGAGAGAGAGAGAGAGAGAGAGAGAGAGAGAGAGAGAGAGAAAGGCTCTTCCCCACCCCAGCCCGGCAGACATAAGCCTGGATATAGCAAACTATGATTTCTCTGGGAACTGGAGACTGAAGTCTGAAGGCTGAAAAACAAGTGGTTCTGGAAAAGTTAAGATTGCCCCTGTTTCCAATTGCTTGACACATGAGGACAACTGAGAGGGACATATTGTTTTCATTTAGAAAATGAGAGACTGAGAGATGACAATGATATGGAAAGTGTAATTAGGGAGGGTTTAATTATTCCTTTCAATAGGTAGTTCAAATACTAATGTATATGCTATAAAAAGTAGAAAACGGGGTTTTTGACATAACAAAATATTATTCAGCAGCATAGAAATATTTCTGAAAAAAATTATCAGCAAGAGTTTATAAATGAGGCATGCCCTACTTTCTCAGGACCTCCTGTACATAAAATGAATAGAGGGATTCAAGCAATTATCTGCAAAACTGAAATGTTCTACTTTACCTCAATTACTGGAGCTCTCAGGTGGACGGTCTCTGAACCTAGGTTATCACTACAACTGAAAGTTTCTATTTGCTTTGCATGGGTAAATATAACCATAGTGACTGTGTGTTTTTACTCCCTGCAAAAGAACTTTTAGTCCAAACTCCTCACCTGAATGGCTTTTTCAAAATAAAGATGCTCACACCTCAACCCTAGAGATTCTGATTTAGTAGATTTGGATGAGGCTGTTGAAATTTAATATGAAACAACTTGCAGGGTTATTTGGATTTGGGGGTTTTCAGCTAATGCGGGGAAGCATAAAACCACAGTGCCCTTCTCTGGCTCTCATTTGCTTTCTTAGTATTTTCCTAGCAGTTTTGAGCACCAAACAATTCCAGTTATTTACACGGTCCAGTTACCTGGATTTCTATCTGTTAACATGGTACTATACTTGCTACTGGATTGTTTTGTCCTTGGAGTGTGAGAATTTGGCACAGAGTGGTCTTTGCAGACACCAGCCTCTCACATCTGCAACTTTAATATAACATGACTCTACTCTAGTGAGAGGACACATCATTACTTCATTTTTTCTCAACCTTAAAAAATGTTACCTCATTTCCATGTTTTTTCCTCTGTCTAATATTTCTGTTCCCATTGAAGAATGGGGTGGTCATGTCCTCCATGGAAAAGAACAAACAAATAAACAAATAAATAAATGGGTTCATTTATCTGCCTCCTGAGAAAAAACAGATCAGGAACAAGGGTGAAACTTTGAATGGGATTTCAGTCTTACTCAAAAACAACAACTCTCTTTACTCAGCAAAGAGCACCATATTCAATCTTTTCATGGAAGGATTTAGTATTTTCAAAGCTACATATCAAAAACCTTCTCTCTCACTGGGGCATCAAAGAAGAGGGAATGAGCACACAGGCTTTCTCAAATGAAGTCTTTACATTACAGCCTCAGATGTGCTCTCTGGGGATCACTGACTTAAACCATGCAGAAGAGGGTGAGGGGCCATCATGCCATTTCCATTAAAAGCAGTTGTTGAAGCCCATTTCCCCTTTCTTTCTCTTCCCTATTTCTCAGTAATGCTTGCATTCCAACAAAATGAGCCTTTGTGCAATAGGCCAGACAACATTGTTCTTCCCCCTGATGCCAGTTGCTTTTCAAGTAGATGGTGGGATAACTAAGAACATTTGTTACTGGGGCACAGTCTCTTCAAAACCCATGGAAACAAATTTCTCTATGTAACTTAATTTCTTTTGGGAGAAGACCTGTGGCCAGTTAAAAGTCACAATCACTCCACTGGCACAACTAAAGTGGAACAAGAATAGAGGCTTTTCCATTTATCACAGAGTGACATTTGATTGACCTTATCCTTTGCAGTAGAAAATGCAAAAGAAGTGTAGCAACTTATAAATATTTGTATATATTTTGTTATTTTTCTTTGCGATGACTTGTAACAGGCTGTGGTAGGCAGACTTCTAAAATGGCTGCCAACGGTCCCTGCCTCCTAGCACTCATGCCTTTGCATAATCCTCTTCCCTTGTGTGAGCTGGACTGACTGACTTGCTTCTAATGAATAGAAGATAGCAAAAGTGATAGGATGTCTTTTCCACAATTATGTTACAAAGACTGTGACTTCAGTCTTGCTAGCACTGTCTCTTGTAGGCACATTCTGTTATGTTGTGAGATGCTCTGTGGAGAGAGCTACAGGGCAAAGACTAGAGGGAGGCCTCTGGCCAGCAGCTCAGGAGGAGCTGCTGTAAGGAGTTAAATCCTGCCCTCAACCACAGAAGTGAACTACGATGAACATCCTTCCTAGTTGAACATGGAAATGACTGTAGCCTTGTGAGATACCCAGAGAGACTCAGAGGACTCAGGTAAGCCATGCCTGTATTCTTGACCCAGAAACTCTGAGATAACAAGTGTTTCTTAGGCTGTTGTTTTAAGATAATAGTTACAGAGCAATAGATAACTAATGCACATACATTGTTTTTATAAATATTATCTTTGAATATACACACACAGAAAAGTATACGAATCATATAATAACCATATAAAATAAAAAATAGAACACTGTCAGCATCTCAGTAGTCTCTGTGTACTCCTCAGGCCATTAACCTCCTTCTTAGATCATTATTTTTATTTCTATCATTATAGCTTAATTTGCTTGTTCTTAGGCTTTATATATTTGGAATCAAGAATTATAAACTCTTTTGTATCTGCCTTTTTGTTTCTAATCATTCTGTTTTTAATAATAATCCTCATTGCTTCAAGTAGCAATATTTTATTTATTTTATTGCATATACCAAAATGTTTTAATCCATTCTACTGTTGATTGATGGTTGTTTTTTGTTTTTTTGTTTTTATTTTTTACTATTTATTAGAAGCAATGCTGCTATGAACATTCCCATACATATCTTTCGATCCATATACTTTTGATTTCTGTTGGAAATGAAATTTGTGAATCAATGGATATGTATTTGTTCTGCTTTAGTAAGCACTAGTGAATTGTTTTTCAAGGTGGATATATCAATTTCAGTTGTATCAATGGTGTATGAAATTCCAACCACCCCTCATCACCAACCATGCATGGTATTGTCAGGTTTGTTTTGAATTTTAACCAATCTGAAGGATATAATGGGGAATCTCTTTGCAGCTTCATTTGTATTTTTCTAAAAATTAATGACATTAAGCACTTTTTCATGCTTATTGATATTTGTATATTTCCATTCATAAAATATCAAGGTATAATTATATCCTTTTTAGTAGAATCTTATCTTCTTTAGTGTAATGTTAAAATGCATTTAAAAAAATATATGGATATTCAATTTATTTGGCACCATTTATTGTGAGATCATTATTTCTACTTCATTATAGTGACATTGTATGTGTTTCCTGAGGCTGTTCTAGCAAAGTACCATGAGTGTGCAGCTTGTAACAACAGAAATTCATTGCCTCACAGTTCTGGAAATTAGAAGTCAAAATAAAATCAGCAGGGCCATGTTTCCTGGAAGCCTATAGTAGAGAATTCTTCCTTGCCTCTTCCAGCTGCTAGTGGTTTGCTGGCAATATTTGACATTACTTAGCTTGCAGCTGTAACACTTCTATCACTGCCTCTGTCATCACACTATTTTCTTCGACTATGTGTATATCTGTACTCAAATATCCTTCTACTTATAAGGACACCAGTAATACTGGATTAAGGGCCCACCATAATCTTATAAGGCCTCATCTTAACTAATTATATCTGTAACCTCCTGTTTCCCAAATCAGGTCACACTCTGAGGTACCAGGAGTTGGGACTTCAAAGGGTATTTGGGGGAAAACAATTCAACCCACAATAGGCATTTTTTGTTATAAATTAAGTCATTATATATGTGTGAGCCTGTTCTTTAGGTTTTAATTCTATTCCCGAGCTTTCAATTTATTTTCATTGGACTATTTGTCTATTTTTATGTGTTATAAGGACACTATCTGAATTATTGTAACTTTAAAATAAATCTTCAGTCCTAACAGTGTACATTCTTTAATTTTATTACTATTAGTTGATCATCATTCTATCTTGATTTCCCTATGTGAGATAACTTTCTTTCTACCTGAAGAATTCTCATTATTATATTTTTGCTGCAGGTATGGGTATGCTGGTAACAAATTCTGTTTTTGTTTGTCAGAAAACTTTATTTTTCCTTCAATTTTGATAAATATTTTTTACAAATATAGAATTCCAGATTGGCATTTCATTTTTAAGCTACAATTACATTATATTGACTTCTACAATTTCTATTGAAAAGTCAAATAGAAGTTTTACTATTGCCCTTTCAGAGGTAGTGTGTCTCTTTTCTCTGGCTGCTTGCTAGAGTTTCTCTTGGTCTTTGATATTCTACAGTTTTGCTCTGATGCCCAGGTATAAATTGCTTAGTATTTACCTTTCTTGGAATTCCTGTAGTTTCTTAAAGTAGTTTGATGCCTTTCATCAATTTTGGATATTTAATATTTAAATGACATATTTAAATGTGCAATATTCGATGAATATTTAAATATATGTCTGCCTTATCTTCTTTCTCTTCAAACTGGGGAGTCCAATTACACATATGTTAGAACTTTTCTCTATGTTCCATCTGCCTTTAATGCTCTTTTTTTGTATACTCCATCCTTCTTTCTTACTGTGCTCTAATCTTGATATGTTCTAATGACATATTCCAGCTCAAAAATTCTCTCTTCTGCTGTATAGAATCTTCTATTAAACCCATCTAATAAACTCTTAGGTTTTGAAATTTTATTGTTCAGTTGTAGAATTTTTTTTTTTTTACAATGTGTCAGACTCTATGCTGTGTGCTTTATATTATCTCATTTGAATCTTCACAAATACCCTCTGATAAAGGTACCATTAGTACTCATATTTTCAGAGGAGGAAAACAGAGGCTCCGGAAAAGATGAAAAGGCCCAATGACACACAGGAAAGAGTTGATGTTACTGGAATTCAGATCCAGGAAGTCTGGCTCAGAGCGAGCTTTCATAGCTACTAAGTCACGTTGCTCCTAGGGAGTACATAGTTATGATAATGATGGCAGCTGACATCTCTATGGTTTTACTATATGCTTGATATTGTTCTAAGCACTTTATATATATTAACTTATCAAATCCTCCAATGACCTTGAAGTAGGTACTATTATTATTGTCATTATGCAGATGAGAACACTAAGGCTCAAAAAAAGGCAGAACTTGCCTCAAGTTTCACAGCTGCCACCAAGGTCGATGCCCTTAATTACTATATCAAATGCCTCACAGTAAAATTAGGGCAGAAATAACACTTGGAATTGAGAAACAGCACCGGAATGGGAGAGAATGGCATTTTAAATCTGATTACTGAAGAAGTAAACAGAGTGTTTAAAAAGAGTGCAGAGAGAAAGGTGCTTTTAGAGAGGCAGAGTGGTAAAAATTTATGAGTTTGATATAGGATAAAGAAGAAAAGACAAGGGAAATATGGAAGACAGGATTCATTAAATAAATTATGAATGCGCCACATAGAGCTTGAGAGAGAGCATTCTTTGGAATGTGGTTTGCACAATCTTACTGTGGGGGACATAGCTGTCAGCAGCACGGTAAGGAGAACCAGAGGCTGTTTAATGCTGAGTCCTGGCAAGTCTTTAAGGTCAGGAGGTTCTGATCACCATGGTGGTAGTGAAGATTTGGCTGATAATTGCTAGGTTTGAAAGATAAGTATCAAGAAGGCAAAGATGTGGTCAAGATGGTCCATAGGGGTCCAAGGGAAGCGGTGGGAATCTGGAAACTGGAACCGAATAAGTGGGGGTAAATTTTGTTAACTTTGAGCTGTAATTACCAAACCACTTCCCAGGCTTTCTCAAAACATGGAGATATATATTTAATAAGTGTGTTGGGGACTTTACAAAAGGCATTTTGTTTGTAATAAGTGACATTAGGCAAACTTTTCCTGTCAGCAAATAGGACTGCCATTTCTATTCCTGTGTTGCTGCATGTAAATAAATCTCTCCTTTTATGTAACCCATTTGAGATTCCTGTAAACGCTGGGGATAAAGAGCTTGTTTTTCAGTTTTCTTGAGACAAACCACATGAAGAACCCAGGCACCAGAATGGCATCTGGGCCCCTCCCCCTGTCCTGGAAATGCAGAACTGAAAAATGACTTGCAGTAAAAGGATTAATAAAGGAATCCATCTCTGCCAATTAGCCCTCCTCAAAAAGGCAGAGTAGCAAATATCCTACTTCTCTTTGGCAAAGCACTCTGACATTTAGCATTCTTTATTGTTAGAAATGCCCAAATTTAAACCTTCCTGTTAAAATGAAGCCACTAAAAGACATAAAGGAAATTTAAATGCATATTACTAAGTGAAAGAAGTCAATTCGAAAGGCTATATATGCTGTATGATTCAAACATATGACATTCTGGAAGAGGCAAAATTATGCAGACAGTAAAAAACATTAATGGTTGCCAGCGATTGGGGTTGGGGTTGAAATGAACAGGTGGAGTACAGAGATTTTTTAGGGCAATGAAACTACTCTGCATGATACATTATACATATAATGGTGGATATATTTTTATTATATACATTTGTTGTATACATTATAACATTTGTATATATTATATCTATATATAACACTATGTACACTATATACTTTTGTTAAAATCTATAGAATGTACACCAAGAGTAAATACTTATGTAAGCTATGGACTTTGGGTGATAATGATGTGTCAATGCAAATTAACTCATTAGAATAAAGTTACTACTGTGGTGTCAGATGTTCTTAGTGGAGAAGCTGTGTCTGTATAGGAGCAGTGGATACCTGAGAACTCTCTGCATTTTCTCCTCAATTTTGCTATGAATTTAAAATTGCTCTAAAAAATTAAGTCTATTTAAAGGAGAAAGATAAATTAATAAATTAGAATATGGGCATAAGAAATGGCAAGTGGTGCTATTTGGGGTGGTTAGGGAAGGCCTCTGTGATAAGATACCATTTGAGCAGAGACTGAAGGAAGCAAGGGAGTGAGCCACTGGATTCCAGGAGGAGGGAAAAGCTGAGGCAAAATTCTAAAGTGGCAGCAGGCCTGTAGTGTCAGGAACTGCATGAAGGCAGGGAAGCTTGGGGGAGACTGTAGGGGATGAAGTCATGGGGTCAAAGACAGGTGACATGTGGGGTCATGTGGGGCCTTCTGAGTGAGAAAGGAAGCCATTAAGGGTCTGGGGCAATAACATAATCTGGCTTTTACTGTAAAAGTCTCCATGGTTGCTGTGTGCAGAAAGATCTGTTGGGAGGCAACTATGAGAAATTGTTGAAATAGTAGAGGCTCAGAGTAGGAGTTTAACACGAAGAGAGCAAAAGATGTTTAGTGGATATGTTTTATGGCATGTTCAGCAGGATTTGGTGATGGATGAGATCTGCAGAGTAAGAGAGAGAATGGAGTCAATGGTGTTTTCAAGGGGTTTTGCCAGAGCAAATGGGTCAAACGGAGGTACTGTGTACTAAGAAGGGAAACAACAGAGAAAGAACAGGTTGACGGGGCACAATTAAAGTCTATTTAACATTGCAACAGGGACAGCTCACTGGCTACCAAATCTGTACTCCTTTCATAGAGCAGAGTTGTATCAGGAAGCAGCTGCCCATCTTTCACAATCCCCTTTGTGCCTTGGTATAGCTGTGTGGCAAGTCCCCCCGATACAATGTTAGAAGAAATGATGTGTATCTCCTATTGGCTGTAGTTTTTAATGAATAGATGTGCCTTCTTCATGCTCTCTTTTCATTTCTTCAGCTGGATGCAGAGCACATTGATGGTCCAGAGAATGGTGAGCCATGAGCAGTAATGATCTTGGTTTCCTGAATCACCACCTGGAAGAAGCTTCCTCAACAACCCAGAAACACATGCATTAAACAGTTACACGAACCAGCCATAAAATTTTATTGTATTAAGCTGCTAATGTTTTCAGTGTCTTCTTCCTCTTCTCTTCTCCCTCTTATTCCGCTTCAGCCTTCTCCCAGAATTAACCTAATGAATACAGAGCTGGAATTGACCTAATACAGAGATATAAATATTGAGATGCCTACTAAACTCAAAAGTAGAGGTGTCAAGTTGGCCTTTAGATACATGGTAGGAGATCAATGAATAGTCACTGAACCATGGCACTGGATTGGACTTTATCCAAAGTTTTAAGCCAGGTAATGACAGAATCATATCTTGTAACTATACTGTAGATGCTTCTATTTCTTTTCTTAATGGAGTTATTACCAGACTGTTATTTCAGGGAAATGTGGAAGATGTAGTATAACTGAGCTCTAAAAATTCTACATAACAAGACCCTTCATTAGAGCCTATACAATGAGAGATAAAGAGATATGTAGTTTAGTCAGCAGGCCATTTAGATGGTAGCAAAATAATGTATGTAGAGAATACTGATGGACCGTTTGCTGTCTTGCTGGGTAGAAGCCATGTTGTCAGGGGTCTGGCTGTATCCACTTCTTCCTAACATATTTATCTATGTCATAGATGTAGATACTGAAGATAGCCTCATAGTTTCTACAGATGACACAATATGAAAAGTTTTGTAATTCACTGTATAGCAAGATTAGAATATAACATTATTTAACAGATTTTAAGGGCAGTCTGAATCTAACAAGATAAAAATGAATAGGGCCTCCAAAGGCAAATGCTCAAACACAGAAGGATGGAAACTTAGCTTAGCAGAAACATATGTGAAAAACAAGGGACTTTAAATGATAGTTTGTTAAATTTGAGCAAAAACAAAACAATAGCTACCATAAAAGATACGCCACATTAATCTGCTCTAAGAGAACCAGAGTACACTCATCCAGGAATGGGATAATCTCTTTCTGTACTGCACTTAACAGCTTACTGGAAGCATTAAATGCTGTGTAGCATTAGAAATTTCACATATACAAAAATAACATATAATGTAAATGCACAGTGAATGGCATTCTAAGTGGCACATCTTAAAAGCAACATAGACAGACTAAAGGATGATATGTACAAAATAATATTTAATAATTGTTGAACACTTAATACATACCAATTATCATGCTAAGTACTTTACTTACATCCTGTCATTTAACCTTCCTAGTCACTTATGTAGGCATTATAATCCTTTAGTTTACACACAAGGAGACCAAGGCTCTGAAAAACTGAGTACCTTACACAAAAACACACAACTAATAAAAGATGGAGCCAAGATTTATATCCAAGCAGGTTGACCTGAAGACTTGCTCTCTTATCCACTTCCCTATGGAAATTAGGATGCTGTTCTCTGAAGATTAGATGAAGGAGCAGGGAATGCTGGCAGATTCTCAGGTGGAAGAAGGATTAAACTTAGGCCCAAAGATGAATGTGTAAAAGCCATAAGGAAGCAAGTTCCACCCAAATTAAAAAGATGATTTTCTAACAAAATGACTGTGTAAGCTAATAAATATTGTTTTGGTAGATGGTCCAATCATTATTTTAAGGTGTTCAGTAGAGAGAATATAGAGGGAATGGTTTAGAACTGTATTCTCCCCCCCACCCAAACCATGGGTATTTCCCAATTATTAGATTGTAAAATTAGTTTAATGGGATAGTAACAACATTATTTTTTAAATGAAATAGAAAAAGTAGAAGAGAATTATTTGAAGTACAATATTTGTGAAACTTTTGATGTGTTCCATGTATTTTTATGTGCTCACTGGGTTCTTAAGATGTATTTTGTGTGAGTCATTAAGTAGATGTGAAAGCTGCTGGCTTAAATAATTGGTCTCTAAACCTTGTATGCTCTTTGAACCAGTGCTGGTCCTTGATAAAGCTATCTCTGGTATTTAGTGAATAGAGATAATTATAAACAATATAGTGTTTTTTGTCAAGTTAGATTTATTCAATTTAAATGATCATCTTTTAGTCTGAGATTATGTCCTTCTAAATATAACATTGTTAAAATATTCTGCCTTTTTCTTAAAAGAGGGTCGGTAATGTTTCCAAACATGGCCACAACAATATTGCCCATCCCACATGATCCTTTGCAGTGTGACTGTGTGACCACCAACAGGCAGAATCTGTTTTCCCTCCCCTTGAATCTGGGATGACCTGTGACCTGTATTCAGTAACAGAACAAAGCCAAAGTGATACTATTTAACTTTTAGGGTTGGGATTTAAGAAATCTACAGTTTCCACTCTCATTTCATAGAATGTTTCCTTTTGGAAGCCAGCTACCATCTGGTGAGGAAACCCAAGTTGTCATGTGGAAAGGTCTACCTGGAAGAAAAACAATGATCCTGGCCAACAAGCCCAGGTAATTGCCAAGCTGACATGTGAGTGAAAATCCTATCGATTCTTCAACCATTCTAGCTGACACCGTGTGAGGTATCTATTCTTACTCAACCTAAAAACTTGTGAAAAACAATAAATTGCTGTTAAGACGTTAAGTCTTGGCCTAGTTTGTTATGTAGTGATAAATAAAGAAACCAGATGGTAACAATAGATCCTAGCCAATTGTCTAATTATTTGTCTTAGTGTCCACTCTTGGCAAAAATAAAAATGGACAATTGATGTATGTTCCCTGCTTTAAAAAAAAAAAAAAAACTTGTTGGTTCTACAAGATTTAGTTCACGAGAACTGCTGGACTAGATGACCTTCCTTTCAATTTTGACATGCTAGGAGATATCTCTTCATTTGTGTATCCAAATACTTTTACTGCCCTTGCCAGATGGAATAAATGGTACTTCCCATTGTCTTCTCCTAAAACTGGGACTCTATAACTATTTTAGTGTTTCTCACCTCAGGGTACAAGAATCTGCACTTTCACTTGGTGAACTACATAAGGATGGGGAGCTCTGTCTTATCCATTCTTGTTTCTTCAGCATCTTTATTAGTGCTGGGAATGTAGTGTGTTCTTAATAACCTAGTGGAACTGCACTTCATCTTCTTTTTAAAAATCTAATTCTTTCATAACATCTTTTGTTGATCTCAATTACCGGCGTGATCGGGGAGAATATACTGTCATATACAGAGGTGCTTATCTCATGGAAATGTAATATGAGGAGAGTAAGAGTGTTGAAGAAGGGGAAATCACCATGATCATGTAAAAAATTGGATAGTCGTAGTTGTTAAATATGTCCCCCAAATATCAACTTACTTTAGCCCCAAAAGCAAATGGGCATAATTCTACATCAACATTAAAGAACTTCTGCAAGAAACTGAAGCAAATGATAATTAGCAAGAACCAGTTCTTGCAACCTAAACCTTCCTGTTGACAGAGAAGAATCAACAAATGGAGGTTTGCTCTGCTCATGTATATTCCTGGTGATGTGAATGTATTATATCCTCTTCTCTTGTCCTATTTTTTACATGAAGCCTAAAACAGAATAATTTTATCTAATATTCTTAGACATTAAATATAATCGAACCAATAGGAATCGAACCATTCAGTGATTATCAAGAACCACCTACTGATTGTACATTAGTTATATGATTTAATCACTTTGTTTAAACACCTATTTTCAAGTTATTGAATACATGGTTGAGCAAAACACTTACTATCATTATTCACAACTTTGAGTTCCTTCCTATTGATACAGGGTTGCTAACATCACTTGGAAGACTGCTAGAAGTTGACTTAGTGGGGGGAAGAGGGCATGTGATGAATGTTATGAAATTCATTTTATGTCCACAAATATTTCTCTTAAGAAATTATGTTTGTGATAATGATAAACTTGACTTTACCAGTGAGTGTACCAGAAATGTTTCATTTTCAGCTACATGGATTTACATGGTGTTTGGACAACCAAGCTGCCCAAAATACTGCGTGTGTGCAAAACTGTGTTAAATCTACCTTTTTCCTTAATTGAAAGTGACTAACTTTTGCTGCAGTTTTTAAATAAAGATCTTTTGTAAAAATTAAATTCTGAAAGTAAATTGCAAACTGTTAAGACTCTTTCATCCTTTATTAAATGCCAAAGATCCACTGGGTTGATATAAAGTTTTAAGATACTGAGAAGAGGAGGATTATAAACTGGAGAACACTTTAATTCTGTGGTTTGGTTCTATACTATCAAGAGATCTGAGAGCATCATTACAATGTTCCTCCCCAAAGAATTTATTCATAAAGAAACCAAAAGGAGAGGAAGTGGGGAGGCCATTGGGCAATTCTTATTTTTATAATAGACCCTAGGTTAACTTTGACTTTCTTGGATCTGATGATTCCCCATCATAAGAGGAAACATCTTTAAGAAATTAGGAGCCTTGCAGTGGTTGAGTATAGGAATTCCCTGTACCATTTGAATGAATTAAACAAAGCATATTCTCAAAAAAGGAAAAGGAAACATTTTCATTTCAGATGTTTAATTTTTCAAACTCTCAGCCACATTTTATTTGATCTTAGGATTGCTGACGTGCTGAATTTCCAGTCTGGTCCCATGAATTTGGAGGTGGAACTTTGTAAATAGATTTTTAAAGATATTTTCTTTTCTTTTATTATATAAATTCTGATTTAGCACATAACGATCATTTTGTGTTATTAATAAATACCATTATTTTTTGGTAATATTCTTTTAACTGGATGATATTACATATTTTGTACATTGAAATTAATTTTGAATCAAGGAGAGTGAAAAATAATTCCAGAAGAAGTGAAAATGAAGCTAAAATGATATCTGTCCTGAAGCAGTCACCAAGGAGATTCCATAAAAGAATAATACATAAAATGCAAATAAGTAAAAGGTAAGTGTTCTATGGTTTTTGTATACAAAAAGGCTCATGCAAGATTCTCCTGCAACTTAAAAAAAAAAGGTAGACAGAAACCACAGCTGTTGAAAGAGAAATTCTTTATTGGGAATTAAAAGTAGGATAACCGAGCAAGGTCTAATTGACCATCATTTTCATGAGCACTAAGCACAGACTAGCAAGTACTTCAAGAATTGAAGACCCTCAGAATCCTTGAGGTTTTCCTGGGTCCTCCACACATGTTCTGCAGGCTCCTCCCTAGGATGTCCACCATCTTCATTTTGGTCCCTTCCCTTGCTTCTCTCCGGCACTGGCCTTTCCCATCATCATACCCTCTCAACACAAAATAGCTACACAAATGCTAAATTCATCTAGTACCACATTCATAGGGAATTTGAATTTGGGTTTCCTATTGACCTCTAAACTTTTACTTGGATCCTTGATTTCTGTCAGCACAGATCCTTTCCTGTAATGCCAGTTCCCTCATGCCTTATCTCTTCCTGTTCTAATTGTTTCACAGATTCCTCCTAGAGGCCCAGAAGTCACAGAATTCAGTCCAGCCTCCATTCTCCAGGAACGCCAATCACGGTGAGGCTTCCAAAGCTCTGGTTCAGCCCCCCTACATCTTTAGGAAACTACCACAGTTTCTGAGACATGCGAGGAGGGACCCAAGCCCTCACCCTTGAAGCATCATTTGTATGAACTGAGAACTCTTATTAGAAAGTAATTGAAAGTTCTAGGCTCCCCAGGATTATGTAGTGATTCTACTTTCCATATTCACTACCAAATTTTTACCATCCCAGTGTTCACTACTGTACTCATATCTTGTGGGCCAGAGCCTGTATCCCTTGTACAGATCACTTAAGCCATAAACAGCTCAGAGTGTGTTTTGGAACTAGCCTTTCCTGGGTTCAAATCCTGATTCAGCTACAATCTTAATTTGAGCTGCTGTAACAAGATACCATAGACTGGGCAGTTAAGCAATAGAAATTTATTTCACACAATCTGAAGACTGGAAAAGTCTAAGATCAGGGTCCCAGCAGGGTCGAGTTCTTTGAAAGTCCTATTATTGGTTTGCAGATAGTCATCTTCTTCCTGTGTCCTTACATGGCAGAGAGCAGAGAGAGAGAGAGAAAGAACAAACTCTCTTATGTTTCTTTTCAGAAAGGCACTAATCTTTACATGAGGGCTCTACTCTCATGAACTAATTATTGCCCAAAGACCCCTGCTTGGAAGACTGTCCCATTTTCCTCTCTTCCAAGGAGAGCTAGGTGCCCATCCTATGAAGTCCTCATTGGGTCCCCTCACATGGACCTCACAATGCCCTCTTCACACTCATTACAATGCAGTATTATGTTCCTCTCTCACAAGTTGGTGAGCTTTCTAAGGGAAGGGACTGGTAACCTGGAATCATATTTGGTGCTCAGTAAATATATTTTGGAAGGAGAGATAAAAGATTAAATGAATGAAGATCTCTATTTCTAACATGTATGTAGTATACATTGTCCATCCCTTTTCCCAGGGATTTATCTGTCTGAGGACAAGCCAGCTTTGGACCAGTGAGACATAAGGTGAGACATACTTGAAACTTCTGGGAAAGAGAACCCAGTTTCTCTGCCTAGTTGAGTGTGAAGAAGGTAGTATTGGCCCCAGTCGCTGCTGGTTGCCAATTCATGATCTCGAGAAAAGTTGGCCTCAGTCCTCTGGATACCAGAATGGGGATATGAAGGAACCTGGGTCTTACATGATATTATTGAGTCATTGAATCAACCAGCCCTGAAGCCTGATCTCCCTCTGAACTTTTGTTACATGTGAGATTACTATAAATCTATATATTTCTCTCTATATATCTTTCTTTCTTTCTTTCTTTCTTTCTTTCTTTCTTTCTTTCTTTCTTTCTTTCTTTCTTTCTTTCTTTCTTTCTAGCTATATGAAACAGAGTATTTTGTTTACCACTAGTTTCCAAAAGCATTCATAAATACTTCTCCTTCGCAGGACACATTAGCATTTAGTATTTCTGAGAGGTCTTGTGGGGAAGATATTGGTTCATTTTTTGAGTTTAATCCCTTGAACTCTTGAACTTCTACCTCTTTTTAAATACCAAAATTAATAACATCATTTTGAGGAATGCTGGAATAAATATGTTACTCTTTTCCTTGAAATATCTTTTATATTTCTTGCCACCTGTTTAAATCCTGATCATGTGCAAGGTCTTTCTGGAAATGGACTGAGTTGTGAGTGGCACGTCTCTCTTCAGAACAACTATTCCATTTATAATGTGTTGCTCATTCAGCTTCTACAGTCCTTATAGCATCGTTTCATCACATGTCTATGCTTTGGCTCACAACAATAATACAATTACATGAAGATGTAAGCCGTGTTTTTTTCTGCTCTGCATACTTCTGAGGCCCCAAATTCTAACTTAAAGGTCAACAACCCAGTCTGCTCTTATTATTTTCATCACTTACCCAGATAAAGATGATGTGACAGGTCTTAGTATGTTTTCATAACCTACATGCCTGACACATAACATGAACTCCATGTTTATTGGAACCCAGCAATGAGTAAGAAAGTGGGTCCCGGTCCATGTCATCCTGCCCTTGCAGTGAGAAGCACTGAAGAGGAGCAGGCAGCATTCTGTTTGGCCATGTGCTCCAGGAAAGTGTTAACCAGGCCTTGAATTAATATGGTAGTTAAAGGAACAGAAGAAGAGATGAATTCACAAGTCTTTTTAAAGACTTAGTAAAGGGCAGTGATGAGCTGAAAACTACTTCATGACCAAAAGCATAAGGAAGAGCAGAACAAACAAGTTGTTTTGTGTAATTCAGGTTTAAGTTGAAATAATAATAGAGTTATAAAATCTAACCTGTCTTTCAAGGCATAGCTCAAATTCCACCTTCTTCTCAAGCTACTTACAGTTACCTCAACCATTGGTGATTTCACCCTTACAGCTCACTTTCATAAACCTCCAAACTCCTATTCTCCTACAGCACAATGCCTTGTAGTGTACCTCCATTATTAGTAACTACATCTCATTATTATAAGACATTAATATCTTTCAGTCACAAAAAGTTTTCACAAGCTTTTTATTTGTAAGTTCGATAGAACATTGTTTCCTGTAGCAGAGCCAAAGCACCTTGTATGTTTTGTCTAAGTAATCTTTGTAGCTTCCTGATCACTTTTCAGCCTGATCTCAAGTTCTGAACTGAGGTATCTCAGGGAGAAGAAGAGGGAGCTAGGGCTTAAAACAAGTTCAAGAGAGTCTTATAATTTATTCAATAGCCTAAAAGGTCCTTGGCATCTGCAATATCTCTTCATAAAATAGCTTTGCAGCACAGAATAGTCCAGGTGTTCCTTACCCCTCCTTCCCCCATTAAAACACCAACAAGCAACTGATGAGGGAATTTGCATGCAACCATGCACATAAAGTGCTCACTTTCTTTGGTGGTATCAAACAACTATGTATGACCAAATGAATCAGCAAAGAGAGATCATAATCCTTTCCTGTAGCAACCATCCAAAAGCAGAGCTGGAGAGCTCCAACGGGCTGCATGAAGACCCCTTGTGCTAGACGGAGGCTTGTGAGAAGAAAAAGGAATTAAAAGGAGAAAGAAGTGAAGGAACAACTTGGAGACATTCAGGTGGCCTGTCAGGAATTGGAATAATTAACAAGTGCAATGGAACCAATTAAGTTCAGGAAGGAAATATCTCAACAACTGCATAGGGCTGCAGCCCTATGGAAACATGCATCCTCATCTCTTCACCTGAAGAATTTTTGAAATGCATATCAAAGGAAACTAAAATGTGTCTTTTAATTCTCTTGGCTGAAAACAACAAAAGTGTACACTGTGATTTTTCTTTTAATTGTTGGGCAAAGGAGAGATGCAGTTCCATTATGTCTGTTACAGCCCCTTCTGTTTGGCATTGTGGTAATTTGCTGGGATCTTTGTCTCTATGTGAGGGACACCACATACCACCCTGGTTCCCACCAGAGTCAGTGGTCTGTTTCCTCTTTGTCTTCCTTCTGAACTACCACTGCATGCCTTCTACCTCCCCAAAGTGCTGTCTTGCATTATTTAACTAAAAAGATGCTTTACCAGCACCAGCGTTCTCAGATGTGGTTCACTCAAATAGCATCCTACCAGCAACTAAACAGTAACTGGCATCCATCAGCCTCTGAGGAGCAAGTAAGTTGAGAGAGAAGAGACCGCTTCAGGCTTAAACAAACAACAATAAGAACATGTGCAGATTCCAAAAGAACACTCACCAAATCTAATAAAGACGGTGCCACAAAAGGCTCTGTCAGTGGATAATGCTGGAGTTCTTTTGTTTTCCTCTCGGATGGTCTTATACAGATTTATCTCTAGAAGTCATGGTCCCAAATACACTTTCTGTGAAAGTGAGTCAATCTGCCTTTGATCGTGCTGCCTCTTGGTGAGTTTAGAGCTGAGACCGAGCAACTAGGGGGCCTGTTATAGTACTGCTGGAATGGAGACAAGATTGTGAGCTCCAGCCCATGGAATTGATGGAATTGTTAGGTTCAGTGTCTCTCAGTCACCCCACAAATACCTGGCCTGGCCCACAGGGCCCATTGGGTTAAGCACACTGGCCAAATTTCCAAGTTGCAGTGCCTGGAGAAGAGCCTTAAAATCCATGCTTCACTGATCCAAGCTTCACTGGTGGCAGCTAAAGAACTTCATTAAAATTAGGTAGTAATTGTACCGACAGAGTATATATAGAGAGGAAGGAATATTGGTGAGCAACTAGAAGGCTTCACAGGGTTTCACAAGAAATATCTGAACTGAGTCCAGAGAAAAGCAAGATAGCAATGTCGCCCTGGGGAGATAGAAACAGCATACGCTCGGAGATTGGGACATGAAATCCTGTGGCACATTCAGGTTTTCTAGTATTCACATATGTGTGTGTGTGCGTGTGTGTGCGTGCGTGCATGTGTGTGTGTGTGTGTGTGTGTGTTTGTTTTTAGACAAAGGTGCAAAGTTGACGAATTTTAGACAGTGCAACAAAGAAAACTTTAATTTTAGACAACATCAGGAAGGGAGGGCAAGTTTAGCTGTTTGGGAACAAGACAGGAGAGTTTCACTTGAAGCTTTTTCTGATGTCATATTTTCTCTCTTTTTGTTTTTTGTTCGTTTTCAAACTCTCAGATTCTCTCTGTCTATTTTTTAAAATACACAGTTGTCATAGTGGAGGAGGAGGCAGGAGAGGAGAGGGAAAGCAGTCAGGTTCAAGTGACTGGAAAGGCAGGTCTCTGTGTGGGGAGGCCCTTTCACTCTTGCGGGGAGGGGAGGCCAGAGAATGAGCGGCTTCTCTTCTCTTTTCTCTAGGAATGAGCCTGCAGCAACCGAAGCAGCTCCTTCCCACAGTCATCTGAACGCTGCCGACGGCCGCCCCTTGCCCCTGGTTTCCCACGCTGTGCAAGCACAGCACACTGGGCTGTTCACTTGAACGTGCCCGAGGTCTCTAGAGGAAAGGCAAGGGGCAAAGGGAAAGAAGTAACGGTCCCCGGAACTGCACACAGGCCTGCTACTTGTATCAAAATGAAACTAAATTCTCAGTCAGCAGGTATACGGAATTAATAGGTGTGGGAAAGGGAGTTGGGAGTGGGAGTTTCTTGACATTTTCGGAACAAGTAAAGAGCAAAGAAGAGTAAAGTTTCTATGTGGTCATCAGCAAATGTCAGTTTTTCATCATGCTTTTCTGTGTAAATCAGATTTCCTGTCCTTGAACGAAAATTACTTGATCCTGTTGGGAGGCAGTTGCTCCTGTAAAGCCCTGTGCTGCTCAGCAGATGCCTGGGGTGGGGGTGGGAGTGGAAGTGTGGGGCCAGGAGGTGGCCGCCCTGACTCCAAGTTAGGCTGTTTCTGGGTGAGCAGTGGCAGCAAGAGGTCCTGTGAAAATTGTCTGGGCTTGCCTCTGCTGGCTGTCCTCCAGTAAGAACTGCTCACAAGCCTATTCTCAGGCAGTCTCATTCCAGAGGGTCTAACTGAGAACACAAAACGCTGGACTTTTTTTTCTACCCCCCACTAACCTCAAAGAGATCCTTTTATGGACAGACCCGTGCCTGCCTCTTTAAAAAAATAAAAATCCTGTTGAGAAGTTGACCTCTCTTGACCTGGGAGAAGCAACAGGTGACCCCCTAGGAGAGTGGGCGGTAGTCAAAGCAGCTCTTGTCTCTGGGGTCTCAGGGGAACCAAAGACAAATAAAGCTTTCAGCCTGAAAGGACGCAGGCGTTGCCTCAGGACATGCCTTTGAATTTGATGATGTGGGACTCCTGGCCACACAGAGAAGTTGTGGCTGGTCTTTCAGTTTTGGAAACTCACTGGGCTTTGTGTGAGCACGTTGGTAAACAGGAGAGAAGGATGTGTAACTACCTTTTGGAAAAAGTTTCTTGGCTTTTTATTCAAATATACCCAGAAGCATTTGGCTTAAAAACTTACCCGCAATGCAGTCTCCTCTATGGGTAATTGTGGAGAAGAGATTCTGAGTTAGGTCCCAACTTTCAATATCACTGACTGGATGAGAAATGAAGCACAGTTAAAAGGATTTTTCTTAAAGACTGTGGTATCTGGGATTTTTCAGATCTTCAGGAAAGCGTTAATTTGATGTTGTTAATTTATTATGCCATAATTAAGCATTATAATATGAAATGAAATTAAATGAAATGAAATTCAGAATTGTTTTCAGCTACCACTCAAATGTCAGCAACCTGAGGTATAGATCTTCATTTAGGAAAGGACTAGTGGTCCTGGATCTATATAACTGAAAACCAAAAGATTTGTTTTGGGGGGTACAAATACAACTGAGTCAGTTGTAATGGCCTTTTTTAGCCAGGTATTTAGATATTCATATTTATATTATGTTTAAAGTGATTAAAAAAAAAAAAAAGAACAAAGCTACCAAAATGCTGGGTTCTTTTTCTATTATTAGGAGACTCAGAAGGGAGGAATCATTTGTCCCTTTGGTGTATTTTTATTCTACTTTTAAACATTCATTCATTTTTAAAATTTTATTGTAGCCTAATTTATTATGTATGTACATATATACACACATATATATCTGTGTATGTAATTAATTATATATAATATATAATTGATATGGAATTATATATTATATAATAATATTATTACATATAATAATACATAATTAATTTACCACCCATTTAACACTCATACAGTGTCTTGTACTAAATTAGTCATTCCAATTTAGTGTTACAAAGCCAGGAGAAGACACAATGGTTGTCACAAGTGATCTCCAAGGGCCTAAGGAGAAAATAGAAATTGTCCCACACACTGAGTTCTCAAAGACTATAGAATTAAGGCAAGTATTGTTTCACTTGACATAACAAGTGTGACTCTGGGACTTGGTGTTAACCCAGAGCCAGTCAGAAGTGCAGTCAAGCTTCAACTCCAAGTCATTTGATTCCTCCTCTTGTGCTCTTCTGGACATTGGTAGGGAACCTAGAGGAAACCGTTGGAATTCAAAACCAAAAATCATTAAGTTCTCACAGTGCTTGCTTGCATCTGAACAACTGATACCTGGTCTTGAGTGGCTGGTAGGCCCAAGGTCATTCACTAATGCCCCGTATCTCTCAGTATCTGCATTTGTGAAATGGAGATACTTAAAACACAAATTATTCTGCACCTACGTCTCAGGGATAACATAATAATGATAGTCATTTACATAGAGATTGTTTTTCACTGTTTACAAAAATGTTTTATATACAAAAGAGCTTTGGAAGGAGAAAAAACTTACAATTGCAAGTGATTGTTATGCTCCTTTTCTTAGAACTTCTGTTTTCCCAGCAAAAAGGATGGCTCATAGCTGTCTCAAATATTTAACAGGAGTTTGGATAGTCAATGTCACTTCGTTTTTTATGGGCTAAAGAGATGTTCATTTAAAAAAATTAATTGAGCAACTATTATTTGCTATGCCTTGTGTTGAGGACAGGAAAGGTGAGCAAAACTGGATCCTTTATTTCAAAGAACTTATAGTCTAGATGGTGAAACAGATTTAAAAAATAAAATAATGTTTTTTGTAACAAGTGCAAGAAAAGAAGTTGAGAGAGCCTCAGGCTTAGGACAGTTGGAGAAAGCTTTTCTAGATAAACAATGAAGACAAACAAGGGAGTAATGATGGAGAGAAAGGCTGGAGATGGAAAAGATACTTCTGAGGTAGATGAGACCTCAGTGTTTGAAGGTAGGGACTATGTGGTACTTGTTTCTGTTTCCCCAGATACCAATAACTGCACCAGGAACTAAAGGGAGAAGGAAAGCAGCTTTGGTATTTGGTTTTGGATACACTGGGTTTAAGATGTCTTAGGCCACACAGGTAGGTTCCTAGTAGACAGTTAAAAATTTGAAGATCATCTTTTCAGAGGAAATAGATAGAATTAGGGAGTGAATAAGATGATGTATCTAGATCATCATAGTAAAAAGGAAAGCGGGTCAATGAAAGTACCCAAGGACTTCAATTTCTGAGTAGAGTATTAAGGAGGCATCCACAGTGCAGATTAAGAATGTGATTATAGGAGAGAAAAAATCAAGAGAGTGCAACTGCTGACACTAAGGAGGAAAAAGTGGAAGGAATGAACTTGATAATGTCCAATGCTGCAAAGAAGTCACATAAGATAAAAACTGAAAAAAAAAAAGTCACTTGAATATAACAATTATAAAGATGTTTGTAATCAATCTTAGGAAGAACTATTTTGATGGAATGGCAGATAGAGAGATTGTACTGCAGTGAATGAGAAATGAGTTGGAGATGAACAGTTGGAGACAAAGTTATAGTTGCCAATTTCAAGAAGTTTGACTAGGAAACACATGGGAGCTATAGGCAGAAGAGGAGGAAACTATGGAATGCAGAATATTTTTTAAGATAGGAGAGATTTCAGCAGGCTCATAGGCTAATAGAATAGATCCAGCATGCAGGGAAATATTAAAGATATAGAAAATGAAAGCGACTTGATGGAGCAAAATTCTAGAAGAGACAGTGTGGTAGACAGAATAATACAAAAATATTCATGTTCTAATTCCTGGAACTTGTGGACACATCACCTCACATGACAAAAGGGGACTTTGCAGATGTGATTAAGGATCTTGAGACAGAAGAGATTATCCTTGGTTTTGGATTGGCCCAGCGTAATCAAAGTGTCCTTATAAAATGGAGGCAGGAGGCTCAGAGTGAATAGTAGGTGTGATCATGAAAACAAGAGGTTGGATGATGCAAGAGACATGAACCAAGAGATACAGGTGGACTTTACAAGTTAAAAAAGGCACAAAAATGGCTTCTCCCTTCAGAGTCTCCAGAAGGAACCAGCCCCGACAACACCTTGACTTCATGCTAGTAAAAGTCATCTTGGACCTTTGCCTCCAAAACTTGGACCTTTGCCTCCAAAAATGTAAGAGAATAAATTTGTGTTGTTTTAGGGTCCTAAGTTTGTGATAATTTGTTATAGCAGCAATAGGAAACAGACACAGGCAATAATAGTTGAATCAAAAAAGCAAATGTAGTAATTAGCTGCAGGAAGGCAGAAGGAGAAACAGAGGAAAGGGGAACAAATTAAACATATGATGGGATGCCGATACATTTGCAGGTACATGATGAATGTGTACATATGTGTGTTTTACATAGAGCAAGGCAGGGTCAGAGGCAGGGAAAATGAGTTTCTTGAAGAAAGTGGGGTGATGTAATATAGTCTGTTTTCTCAATGAAATATTAAGTAAGAGTATTTTCCAAGAGATAGAAAACAGTAGTATGGCAAGAATTTAGGTGAAATTAGTGAGAAACTGAAGTACTTACAATGGAAAACTAGGGCCAAGGTGGGAAGATTTCCAAACAGCATTTGAGATAACAGATAAATTTGAAACAAATTATAATACAATCTCTTATCTTTTGCAGTTGAGCAATTTTCTTCAGCAGTTCTCAATAGTTGCAGAAAAGGCAAATTGTCAGATTGAGGTGAGATTAAAGTATATAGGTCACGGGTGATAGTTAGAAATTGGAGGTACTGGTGAATGTAGCTGATGTGATTAAAATGGAGATAATTTAGTTAGAAATTGATCAGTAGGGGGCCAACAGAAAGAATAGTCATAGGAACTGAAGTTCCAATAAAGTAAGGGAACATCAATATGAGAATGAAATAGATGGATGTAAAGGAAGTTGTGAAATTATGCAGGAAAACTCAAAATAAGGATCAATAAGATATTGTGAAAGACATTGATGGAGTTTACTCAATTTCCATATACTTCTAACTTCTTCTCTGGTCCTTTTTTCTCCTTTAACAGAGACTTGATTTTGCTCAGGTATTTTTTCTTGTTGTTCAGGTAATCAGCAAGCTTAAATCCCTCCTCAGCTTTAGAGGTCGAATCACAATTATCTAAGCCACTGATTCTCAAACTTTAGTTTTATCAAAATCACCTAGAGGGTTTATTAAAATGTGGATTCCTGTGATCTATTCTTGGAATATCTCATTAACTAGGTTTTGGGTGAGGCTTTGAGAATTTGCATTTTAAACGAGTTTCCAGGTAATGCTAATGCTGATGGTCTGCGAATGGTACTTTGAAAATGATCTAAGCCAATCATGGTGGTCTCATTCCCCATATCAGTTTAAGTATGGGCATGTGACTCAACGCTGGCCAATGATAAGTGAAGGGAAGTCTTCTCTGGGGTTCCCTAGACTAACACGCAGAGTTACATGGGAGAGAAGAGATCCTCTTCGCCGGGGCACATTTTTACTCATGAGGTCCCTAGAATGGCTCTAGCCACTCTGAAGCCATGAGGAGAGACGTTGCCTAACTCAGGATAGCCCCAGTCCTTGACAACGTTTGTAAGCTGCTAAATTGACCCTGGAACCATACTTCCTCTGAGCTTACGTTGTGTGAGATAATAAATCCATTAGTGCTGAAGTTCCTTTTAGTTGGACTGTCTGTTACTTGGAGCTGATTGAAATATCATTTTACCTACCTGACAAGCATAAAATTTAAAGAAATAGACTATTCATTGTCTGATAAAGATTGTAGGAGAAAAGGCATTCTAATTTGTTACCAGTGAAAAACAATGTTTTAAATATGTAATTTGAAAATATTTATTAAAATTTAAAATGTATAAATATTTTAACCTAAAAATCTTTCTGTCTGGAATCTATCTTATGGAAATAAAAATGCCAATATAAAAATATATATAATTAAGGATATTTGTTGTAGTTTTTTGTCAAATCTAAAAAAAAAAAAGAAATAAAAAGCAATAACTGGGATATACTTTAGTAGTCAAATATTGAATCAATTGTGATATATCCACTCTATGAAATATTATGCAACCATTTAAAATTATGAGTTAAATTCATATTTATTGATCTGGGGAGATGTCAATAATGTACTGTTAATTTGAAGAGAAATATATTTAGTATAATCCTGATTTTATAAAAACAATAAATTCCCCAAACCTTTATACCTTTGTTCATACGTTCATATAAGGCATGAAAAAAGATGTGGGAAGATGAATAGTAAGCTATTCACACTACTTCCTATAGAAAAAGTATATTAGAAAGAAATAGAAAAAATTTTTAAGTCTTCTAATATAATACTAAGTAACAGGATACAATTTGCAGACCTCTATTGACAATATTATTACAAACATGTAAAAACTGATGAATATATGGAAAGAATTGGAACAAATGAAAGCACTCATTAGGTAATGTAATATGAGACAAGTTTTATCTTGGATATCAATTATGTTTATTGTTTTGTATTAAAGTAACATTAAAAATGTGGGCTATTGAAATTTAAAAATTCAGATGGCAAGGCTACAGATATAACAGTGCACATGGACTGGGGAAGTGAAGTGACAGTGACGTGAATGTTGAAAAGCCCTGGAGGTGAGGAGATCAAAGGTCTTTCCATCTGCATGGAAGTCACCACGGCAAAGTTAGGCCTTGGAATAAGAAGGATACCTGAGCCAAAGTCCTCAATAAATTAGACAGTTATTGAGAAAGTGGTAGACAGCAGAGTAGAAGGAAGAAAGATGATGCCATTGATATAAAACAGAAAGAGTTTAGCATGAGGTTATGAGACTTTAATGAAGGCAATGTGGGCATTTCATGAAATGGCCAATGATACTCATGAACCTTTATTACCTTTTACCAACCTTTTCCCTTGCTCCCAATTCCTTCATTTCAATACCTGAGGGGAACTTCAGCTCAATTTAGTTGTTCTTCCTATAGGTTCCAAAAAGCCTAATTCTATCATTGAGCCTTCTTCTGTGGTACTCCCACATCCCATATTTCTGTCCCTTCTTCTCAGCCAATACACAACCTTCAGAATCAAACAGAAATTTCTTCTCGTTTATGACTTCCTTGACAGTTCTGACTCCAAGAATTCTATTCCGTAAAAGAAGTATATTCCATATAACACAACTTGAAACAGTATCTTCATCACAGAGTGCCATCTATTACTTTTCTGTAAATCCTGTTTCACAATAGCAAGTTCAAAACTTTATCATTTTATTTAAGCCTTCTACCATATCGACTCCCTGTTCTTTCTTTGCTCCTTCATTTCACAGAGAAAATTGAAGACATCAGTTGGAAAATTCCCCACATTTTTTCCTCTCTCCTCATAGTTCTCTTTTATGTCTTCTCATTTAGGAGGAGGAGGCCCCTTCAGATGTCTAAAGACACACACCCTCTGCTGGTGTCCAGTTCTCTTCAATTACTTTCTGAGCATCTTGATATTACAACATCAGTCCAGGTGCTAGGTTGAGAGTGATAAACTACACAAAGGTGGTCCTTGTCCTCAAGGAGGTTAGAATCTGGTAAAGGGTAGGTATTTGTAATTACAAATAGGGTGAGTGTAATGTGGAGATTCTTTCTCCCTCTGCCTTTTTTGGAAACTTCCATTGACTCCTGCTGTCTTCATTATCTCTGAAATTTTGCTTTCTATAACATCTCCACAGTCAGCATTTACATTTGTTATCTAGTCTTAAAAGTAAGATCAAATTTTCTTTACCCTGTATTTCTTTCTAAATGCAGCCCTATATTGTCCTCCATTCCACAGCAAAACTTCTAGGAAGAGTTGCTTATAATCAAGGTATTTGGTTTCTTGCTTCCGCCTGCATCTTGGCTCTGAGGCACTTCTCCACCTCTACCACCAGATCCCAACATCTCTTCTGGCCCCAAACAATAACTTTCATGTTGGTGAACCCAATGCATATATTTTTAGTTCTTGTTTGACCTCTGGGCAGCATTTGTAACATCCCTTATTATTCCCTATTGCTCCAAACTCTCTCTGTTTGACTTCAGATACTCCACATTCTCCTAATTCCTCTTACCCTTTCTGCTTTTCTATTTCCACCTCTTTTGCATGTTCATCTTCAGCAATCAGACCTGTAAAGTTAAATTCTCCCCTCTTTTCATGTGATATCTTTCACTTAGACAATTTCATCTATTCCTAAGCCCTAAATTAACACCTCCAAATGATGGTTTCACATTTATATCTTCAGCTCACATTTCTTCTCTGATTTTCAGACTAGTTTACCTTGTGCAGTGTACTCTGGGAATGTTTCTCATAATCCTCAATCAGCTTAAGGCCATAAAGTGTGCTATGTATCACCTTATATTTTTCTACCTACTTTGTTATGATTTTATTATCTGTATTCTTCCCTGGAATGTAGGCAAGATCCCTAGAACTATGTTTTATTTATCATTTTATCCACAGTATCTAGCGAAGTGCCTGGTTTGTAATTAGTATTTAGTATGAATTGATAAATTTACTGATTTTAATTTAATCCATTGTGGGAGCCATTTGTTGTAAAGGGCATCAAAATTAGTGTGCCTTTCATCTTTTACAATATGATGATCCTTTAATGACTGATATTTTTGTGAAATACAATAAAAACAAATTACTAGAAAAATAAAGCTAGCAAAAACAAAAAAGACATACAAAAATGAAAGCCATGATTTTTCATTTCTAGATTCAACAGACTTAATATTACCCTGTGGGGTAATTATAAAGATTCCTAAATAATTACTCTAAATTTCTGTAATTTTTCTAGCACTGAATAGTCACAAATAGTTCACAAACCAGCACTACACAGCAGACCATACTGTGAGTAGTGGATTGGATGGCAGAGCTAGTATCTGGCTCTTGATTTTTTTTTTTTTTTTGCATCTTTCCATGATCACTTCATTTGCTGAAGAATAGTAGATAAAAGTCCTTTGTGTTTTTGCAAAACAAGTAAGGAGCTGATTGCCTAATTGTCACGCTGGTCAATAACTTGAATACCTCCAGTAGTTTGACCCTAAAGTTGTTGTAGAAAATACAGATGTCATGGATGGTGCTCTGAGGTGGTGTGGGGAGCATCAGTGTGCATGTGTACAACCCTCTGGCTGTACCTGCTGGAGTTTTTTGCTATGTGACTATTACAGGATCCTCGATACAGTGACCACAGATGGTGCAGCCTTATCCTTGACACTGAGTGCTTTAAAGCCAAAAACTTTCTGAAGGAAGATACCTACATTCTACTATTTATCAATACTGTCAACAGAACTCCTAAAATACTACAATTTATGCAGCCTTTAGAAAATTCTTACATCGTCTCTATTAGACCTACAGGAACTGCAACTTCTCATGGAATTACTGTTTCTTTTCTAGGACCAAATATTCATGGACTTTAAAAGTTCACTGCAGCAATATCTACTGTTTTCTCACATATTTTTTAACATTAAAACTATGGGGAAGTTTCAACCTCTTCCCCTTGTCAACTTTGGAGTATTTTTCTGTTTAACATTTGAAGAACTAAAAAAAGCCCAGCCGCATGCTGGAACCTCAGTTTATCTCAGGCAGAAGTTGCTGGACAAAAAGCTTGGTTTTCAATGTCTTGTTAGGGTTGCCAGATTTAACAAATGTAAAATACAAGACGCCCAGTTAAATTTTAATTCAGATAAACAAAACATTTTTTTTAGTATGGGCATGGGACATGTCCCTTGCATGAGGCCATACTTACACTAAATATTTATTCTCTGTTTATTTGAAATTCAAATTTAACTGAGCATCTTGTATTTTACTTGGCAACCCTGACTTGTGTAAATTATTTATTTAGATGGGTCCTTTTTCCTATGCTACTGCTGTGGGGTTTTTGTTTTTGTTTTTAGACTCTTTTCTTTACTATTAGGACACAGTTTTTAAAAGGCTGCCTGCCAATCCTCAGCTCATTATCAGTGACATCATTAGCATCACCATAGCTCTAAATTATGTTAAAACAGGATTAGAACTACTGACAAATTGTAAAGGCAAGAGGCTCCCAAGGAAGTTAGGATCAAATTATGATCAAGAAAGGAAAGGAAGGAAATGCCAAACTTAGCTTGTAGATAATGCTCAGCATAGTGAATGCTCTGTAATGCAGTCAGACACAGAATACCCCTGGGAGGCGGATGGGCACTCAGCCTCACATTTCACAGATGGAGAAACCTGAACACAAAGGGAGTTAGTGACTTCTCGAGGCGGCAGGAAGCAGCTGTGTAAAGGAATGGGGGAAAAGAAGAGAAAGAAAATCTTCCGAAATCCAGTCTTACCTGGCAGGGCGTGGAGAAGGCAGACATCACTGAAATGTGGATATTTTATTAAAATATTTTTCTTCTAGACAAGTGGGAAAGTTTTGTATCTACCATTCCATCCTTTAATGTACAAATCACAGAACCAACACATTCTAAAATTTGAAAGGGGCTTTAGGGAACATTTATCCCAATCTCTTCATTATACTGAGTTTGACTTTACCAAGTTATATAATTTATGGGACTCTACCTGTGTCTAGGCCTAAGAACTTCTATGTCAATGTTTTTATATAGCTGATTCTAAATTAATAATTAATCATAAGCTATAGAAAAAAACAAGGCAAGTTTACTCAATCAAGGAAAGTGACCTGAGTGAATTGGGGAATAAAAGTGTCTTACAATGTTCCACTCTTTTTAGTAAGTTTAGAAGCTGCCATCTAAGGATAGTGTCTGATCTTCTTAATAAGGGGTAAATTACAAAAGGCATATAATTATGACACACACAAATATGAAACAAACACGTGTCTGAGAATATAAATTGGTGCAGCCACTATTGAAAATGGTATGCAGGTTCCTCAAAAAATTAAAAATAGAACTACCATATGATACAGCAATTCCACTTCTGGTTATATATTTGGAGGAAAAAAACCACGAACTTGAGAATATATTTGTACCCTCATGTTCATAGTAGAGTTATTTACAGTAGCCAAGACATGGAAACAACCTAAATGCCCATCAATGGATAAAGAAGATGTGGTATACATACACAGTGGACTATTATTGAGCCTTAAAAAAAGAAGGAAATCTTGCCACTTGCAATAGCATGGATGGACCTTGAGGGCATTATGCTAAGTGAAATAATTCAGACCAAGAAAGACAAATATCATGTGATCTTACTTATATGTGAAATCAGAAACAAACAAACAAACAAATAAACCCATAGTTACAGAGAACAGGTGAACAGATTGGTAGTTGCCAGAGTAGAGAGTAGGTGAGGGGTAAGCAAAATGAGTGAAGGTGATCAAAAGGTAAGAACTTCCAGTTATAAAATAAATAATAAATAAACACATATCAAAGAGTTTATTTAACTCATTAATTAATGTGGAAACAGTAAGCTGTTAACAAATGTTTTAAATGATCATTTGACATGCAGAGATAATATTATCCAGCTGAGTGCTCCGGACTGAATTGTGTCCTTACCCTACTCCCACCCAAATTTATATGTTAAAATCCTAACCCCTCATATAACTATATGCAGAGATAGGGTCTTCAATGAGGCAATTAAAGAAGCCCTGATCCCATAGAACCAATACTGGTCCTTATAAAAGAACAAAAGACACCAGAGACTCTCTCTCTCTCCACCATGTGAGGACACAGTAGGAAGGCAAGCCATTTGCAAATCAAGAAGAGATCTTTCACCAGAACCTGACCATGTTAGCAGTCTGATCTCAGACTTCTAGTCTCAATAACTGTGAGAAAATAAATTTCTGTTGTTTAAGCCACTCAGTCTATGCTATTTTGTTATGGCAGTCTAAGCTAAGACACTGAGAAAATCTATTTGAATTGCCTGGAACAGGAATCATTTGCGTAGCTATGGACAGGAACATTTGCAGTACTATCATTTGCATTTTGGTACAAGTTAACATCTCTCTCTACAAAGTTGCAAGTTCCTCAAAGAGGAAGGTTTACAATCCTAAAGGATTAGATAACTCCCATAGGCAATAGCACTCCATGAAAAGGATATCCAGTAATCTCTTTTGATCTTATTTAAAAGCCTTCTATAGTTTCCTCTCACAATTTTTATGAAGATACATCTGTAGGAAAATATTTTACTCTTGTTACTTTGAGCCCTCCTTCATGTCACTGGAGGTTACTCCATCCTTACCACACACCTTTTGCAGGCTTCTATGAACAGAGAACCCTACTTCTCTTTTCCCTCATTTTCAACTTATACTCTCACCACTCTTCATCCTTTCCTGTAATTAAACATGTTAATTATATTTCTCTGTAATTTCTTTGCATAAAATGAATATGAAACATCTTTCCATTGGAAGATTAGAACACTTCTAAAATCAATAATAAATTTACTTAGGAGAAAGAAGAGGAAGACTTTTTTCTAAATGTGCCATACTTCTCTCTCAGGGTTAAGAGGAGTCTCAATAGATAATTTTGTCCTTCATAATTAGTTACCTAGAAGATAAAATTTAATTTAAATTATTCAAAAAAGATAAAAGTTCATCTTGTTTCTAGATAATTCATACTAAACATTTTATAACTATGAAAGAAACACAAATATTGCCATTATATTTATCCTTAGAGAATCACAGATTTAAAGTTTGGGAGGAATTTAGAGATAGCAGAATATTTTCCCACCAATTTTTAGTTCCTTCTATATTAATCGTCAGAGAATGTGAAACTGCTTAAATATTTTTAATTAGCTCAACACTTCATGAATAATTCCTTTCCATTGTTAGACAGCTCCAAAGATAATAGTAACTCCCCCTCAGCCTAAAATACATTAAAAATATATTACTATGTGAAAAGATTTTTAAAATTTATAAGAATTTATTTGTTATTTATATATTATTGCTCATGTATTATAGCACATGACCAGCTAAAAATTGTGTATATTAATCCATTTGTTGTAATGGAACTCTTATTTGACACTTTCTGAATTTATATCATAGAATGAGAAGCCTAGATTTTGGGGAAAAAATCGTGTGTGTGTGTGTGTGTGTGTGTGTGTGTGTGTGTATTCACCTATATATAGTCATATATATATATATATATATATATATATATATATATATATATATATATATGTATATGGGGGGAAGCCTAAAACTGTACCTAGGGAAATTTTAAAAATGCACCCTCCAAAAGTAACCAATGAGGTTTTTTAAAAGTGTGTCTTTATAAACTCATTTTTAAATATATTTTTATATATCCACTCATTGCATTTTTTTTTTTTAATGATCAAATTTTTTCGTCTTAGGCCAGTAGGATCTTCTTTAAGTTGACTCATAAGTCCCTTCAATACAATTCTGTTAGTCTTAGAAAACTTTCATGCTTTTTGATATGACATGTTACAGTTTCATTTTTTACAACCTGCTCCAGATCTATAATCAGCCATTTCTTCAAGCCCTGGTTTCCTTAAGAGGAAAATAGTATTTATAGTCTATGTACCAATGAAGTACATATTTAGAATAATATTAACATTACGGAACCAACTCATTATTCTAATAAGTGGGAAAGAATGAAAATGAATCAAATATTTATATTGCTTTTCACGAAAAAGTTGTATCTCAGAGTAACCAAATAAGGGAACATTCTTCTTTATAGATTTCCAAAAAATAAATACAGAAAGAATGGTAGAACTAGAATATTATCATTTTGCAACCCCTAACAAAACAATGGATTTAAACAATTATGACCTAAGTAGAAAGTTGATGAATAATTTATAATAGATGGATCAGACTATCAATTATTAATCAATCAATCATTTATAATGATATAACAAAAAGATAACCATAAATTATGTTCCTCCTATTATGATATAATAGGCAGTAAATGGCACTACCTGTAGAATGTCTTTGCCAAAACAAAAAATAAAACAAAACCAAAAAACTGGAACCTTATCAAGACTCTAGATTAACTACCAATTTTAGAATAGTCTGGAGTCAGCAGAATATGTTAAATGACACAACAGGGACACAATTCTACAACCTGCTTCTTTAAGTAAAAACTTCAAAGAACTTAAAAAGAAGGCAAGAGAACTTATAGACTATGAGAAATTTATGACATACTAACTAAATGAGTGCCTAGACCTTGTTTGAGTCTTGATTTGAACTAACAAACTGTGCAAAATATTATGTGACAATCAGGGAACTTTGAATATTTTTGACAATATTAAAAAGTTGTTGATTTGATCATGGTATTTGGTTTTATTTTAAAAAATGAAGGAGTAGATCTGAAACAAGGTTGAACATGTGCTGACTGTTGTTGATGGTGTGGATGGATTCAAGGGGTATCATTCTCTACATTTTGTAATCTCCCTTATTTTTGTATATATCTGACAATTTCCACAGTGAAATATGAAGAACATTTAAAATTCATGTACTTTTTTATTTAGCAATTGTATTTCCAGGAATTTACCCTGAAAATATACTTGCATATACATGTAAATAATTATTGCAGCAGTGTTACAATATCGAAAGGTTAGAAAGTATCTAAATGTTTATCATTAAGGGACTGCTTACATAAATTAAATATATTCATACATCAGAGTCATTTAAAAGAAAAAGGCAGCACCAGATAAATAATTAGGAGTGATATTCAAAGCACAATGTTAGCTGAAAAAAGCAAAAGGAAAAACAATTTTTATATCTTTATATCATTGACTCTGGACATAAATCAGGGACTACACAGTCCCAGTACTGTTGGAAGACATTTTGTTATCATGAGGAAAGCTGGTATGAGAACTAAGTTGATACAAGGATATAACTGAAAGTATGTCAAAAAAAAGGAGCTATTTTATTTTTTTAAGTCAGCTTGATTTGCATTTTCTGTACTTGCAACCAAAAATAGTCTAATGAATGTATCATTTAAAGGTCTGGTCCTACGTCACCAGAAGATCACAGGAAAGGATTGGGGCTGGCACATTGGCAAAGACATAAACTACCGCCCCCTTCCAAAAAGTGATAAGTCAAGGAGAGATATTAAAACTATATAGTTGATAGCAGAGCACACTTCAGAGCACTGCATTTTTATAAACGCCTTTAAAAAGTCACTAGCATAACTCTTAAAACAAATTTAAATATATTCAGATGAGATATCTAAGATTCCTCTCTAATTTTCTGCCTAAAATATTCCTATTCATTCTGATGTCATAACACATAGGGTATTGGTCAGAATTATAAATTTACTTTTGAAACCTGAAATAAGCAAAATTTTGTTGTCTGACTTTTGTTCTAAACTCTCACCCAACCTGGTCGTGTGTTTGCGATTTAAAACAGCAAAGGGCCAAGTTTCAAGTACAACTTATTTTTCTCCCTGGTTTCAAGTCCGGCAAAAAACAATGTGTTAAGTCCGTTAAAAGTGAAAGTTGTTGAGGTCAACTGAGAGGAATTCAGATACGAGATTTTCCAACCCTGTGGCCGAAACATCAAGCTTCATAGAAAAACCTCTATTTCAGATCATTCCATTTGGTAGCCATGTTTCTCCACAGACTTAAAGGCTTTGCTTAGTTTTTGTTTATAAACTAAACTTTAAACTAACAAATTAGAGCAGGAAGCTCATCAAAAGCTAAGAAAGTTTAAACAAAAAGATCTCAAGATCAAATTATCAAAGCAGACCTTTAGGATGTTCATTTAAAGTAGTTTATACACAGTCTCTTATTTGACTTGTTAGGTTCCCATATGCTCTCAAGTGTAAGAAAGGAATCTCAACAATTTTTTCCAAAAGTTCATCTAGGCCATTAAATTCTCTGAATTGAAATTACTCTTTCATTAATCAGATTCATAGTCCTAAGAGGACTGGGTTTCACACTCATCTGTAGAAGAGACAGATAAACATCTTTATCTCTGACTGTCAAAGTTAGGGCAGAAGTTGTAAAGAAGGAGACTACCGCAGATGAAGGGCTCTGATTCCAAACCCAGGAGACAGTTGTCTTGTCTCTGCTCCAAAAGAGAGTTGTCCTGAGAAATAGGTGCCTGCCCAGGTGAAATAATCAATATGTACGAGAGATGTATACCTTCATACACATTAGCTGTCCAAAGAAATAAAGTAAGGAAATCAGGAGCAAATTTCTTTTAAGCCTGTGGTTCCCAAAATTTATAGTCCATGAGAAAACTTTGAAGAGTTTGTTAAAAATACCAACCCCTGTGATAGCCCCTCTAGAGTCTGACTCAGTAGGTCAAGGATGGAGTCTGATACGTAACACTTTTAATAGCTTCTCTGATGATTCTGATTCCAGTAAGCTGAATCTCTCTTTCCCTCTCTCTGAGAAAATTTGCTTTAGACTGTGGGCTCTAACCCCAGATAAATTATGGAATAAAACATGTTGTGCCACTTGGCATCATGCAGTCTTGGATTCCAACACTCTTGGCACCCCCTTTATATAAATGTAGTTTTCTAAGAAAAGAGACAAGACAGAACTGGGTTTATGGCCTGGCTCGACCTGCACTATCTGTGTGATAGAGCATAATCTACTTAACATTCAGTCTTTTTATTTATTCGCTCAACAAATATGAATGAAGTTTCTGGGCATAAAATCTTTAACAAGTCCTTACACAGTTCATCTTAAGTAGAGAAAGCAAACAAACATAAACAAAGAAATTAGTAAATTTCAGAGATTGGTAAGCAAGACTTAAAAAATAAATAAAACAGGGTAATGAGATGGAGAATAACCCAGGGGTGAGAGAGGGACAGGCTGCTTCATTGGATGAATAGGTGAGGTCTCTTAGGATGGGATGAACAGTTGAGCAGAGAGCCAATGATGTGAAGGATCCAGCCATGCAAAGCTGTAGGGGACTGCATGCCCCAAATAAGCTGGTACCGCCAAGGGAAAGGGAGAAACCAGTAAGAAGACCAGTAAGATTAGAGCAGTAAGATTGAGCTAGTAAGATTGGATCAGGTCAGAGAAAAGAACAAGCCAGATTACGCAGGGTCTTGGCACCATGATAAAGTGCTTAGGTTCTTTTCTAATTAGGGTGCAGAGCCATTGAAGCATTTTAAGCAAGCCAGTTTCCTGTCGTAAAGTGGTTAGGGTATCTGCTTCATAAGAGTGAATCATGGAATACTTGGTTCTTGGTAAGTGTTCAATAAGTGGCACTATTGCTCTTCTTTCCTGGATAAGAAAACTGCTGCCTACCTCTTTCTTTGCTCATCAGCACCATATTACCCCCACAAAGTGTTTTACCTGTCCTGTATCTCATCATGTCACAGTCGACTAACCAGTAGAAAGCTCCTTCTATAACTGTGTGTGGTATGGAAAGCTCCTGGAGAATGTATACATGGTAAAGATGGCTTCCCAGAGGCTATACAACATCTCTGTTCTTTTAGAGTAGAAGAGATTCCAATTGGAAAAACCATCTAAGGGTCTAATAGTGCAAAGTTGAAAATGTGAGTTGAGTAGGTATCTGGGGTAGGACAGCTCATATCTCCCCCGGCCCTCAAGAGATGCCCTTAACCCCACATGTGGGTCAGGCAACAGCCGCATGGTTTCCCTACTTTCCCAACCTGAACCAAATTAATTATGTCATAGTTTTATCTTCTATGAAAATACATAAATGTTTCTAATACTATCTCATGTTGTTATTTTAAATACAAATTAAATATGATTGGTTCAGAAGAATCATTTGTGGTTGAAGTAGTCTATCCTTGCCAACAAATACTTTTTGAGGGCCCATAACCAGCCAGGCTCTAAATTTATTTAGTATAGTGGTTTAAAAAATTTTTTTTAAAGGCAGGGATGACTTTCTTCAGACAAAATCCATCAAGGCAATCCAATGTGAGAAGTGGCCCAACATGAAGCATCTTTGGTGAAAGCAGTGGTGGGACCTCAGGTCTGAGATGAGCCTCTCAGATTAGCCATTGCTTTCCAAGGGAATTCTTGAGGAACTTCAGGGATTTGCACACATTTGAAAACTAGTATCCTAGGTGAAAAGATTCAATAAGCCTCAGATACTGATGGAAAGTAAATAAACAATGCATGGAGACAATGTCCCGACTGTTCTTTCCTCATTTCAAACTATTCAAACAGAGTTCCTCATTTCTGACGTTTCAAGCAAAGTTCCTACAATCTACTGCTCACATAGCTGTCCTGGACCCTTTATTTCCAAGAAGCCCCATCCCTCTTTAATCACTCATCAGTGCTTGAATTGATGGTATCCCATCAATAACATCTAGGATATAAAAGACTAGAAATCTCACCAGTTGCAAGGTGCAAGACTCCTTATCAAATGTGCATGAGGGTTGGCCACCCAGCCCCTAAATATATCCACAGTGAAGTTGGACTGATTTAAGTATGTTAAGAAATAAACGGAGGCATATTAAAATTTCAAGAGTTTATTAGAACAAAAATCTATGTGAATCGAGCAGCATTCAACCAGAAATTGTTAGGAGCCACACCCACAGGAGCTAGGAGGAAAACTCTTGTGAGAAGAGGTGGAAACAAAGCAAAAAAATTATTTGCATTGTTAAGCATTTGCTTTATTTGGAAAACCCCAGCAGGCTCTTTGTGATTGGTTGTCCTTAGGTTTCAATTCCTTAACCTTGAGGCATTTACAGGTTTAGATTTGGGTTTGCTTACTTAGGCTGCCAAAACATTAAAACCACCTTAGTCTAATGACCTTCTTGTTTAATTAATTTAACAAGTAAAAATACAAAGAAGTAGAGAGTGGTACAATTAAAAAAAATCTTGCTTCTAAGATGGTTTGTAGTTGGTAATCAATAAATGCTAAGCTTTTCTTTTCTGCTCATTTCAATTGCGCTCCACAGGGTTTCCTATCTGGGGCCTGCAGGAATGGGGGAAGAAATGAGGGAGGGCTGTGCCGATAATTGTAAACTGTATATACTCACAGTTTTCCCATGTATGCAACTGTTGTTGACCAAAGAAAATATAAATTCATATATATATTACATATATATCTATATATCTATATATATTTTTATATATATTTACATGTGTGTGTATGTGTATATTATAATAAAATTCATCTCCACTCTTGTAAAAGGCCAAAAAATAGATTGATATTAAATGGTCCTTCAACTGCCAAAGAGTGAGAACAGCTTCGGGATTTAAAAGACTCGAAGAAAAATGCAGCCATAGTGCTCTGGCCCCCACTTTAAATCTTGTTGACTTTAGTCTCTTTCCTGGGAGGCCTCTCTCCATCCCTCATTATTGGTTATCAATGGGTAGATAAGGACAATAGCTTTGCTTTTCTTCACTTCGCCTGTGTGGCTTCCTGGCTTCCTGCTCTCTGTCCAAGCCCCTCCAGTGTGTTCCCTGAGCAGGAGGGCATGTCTCTTGAGTGCAGCAGCAGGCAGGCCACTGAGTCACAGGCTCTGTGGTGGCGCTGGCCCTCACCCCGTGAGAGACAGCCCCTGTGGCTGCATCTGATTGCTAATGAGCTTTCTGGTGGCCAGCCTTCTCATCAGCACCATTTGTTTTTACAGGCCGCCCTTGTAGATTTGACGCTTGTTTTCCTTGCCTCCAAGGCGCTCCGAAGTTTTTCCTCTCTGGGCCTGGCTGTCTTCTTTTCTTTTGAGACTGTGTGGGAGCTAAATTTAAACTTGATTAACAACATTTAGTCCAAGGAGGTCAGGATACCATTTTCATGTTAAATGCTGTTCTTTCTGGTTCCCTTTTGTTTTGTTTTAAGACACAATAGGCCCTCACAATGAGAGACCCTCTGATTTTGTTGCTATGGTGTAAAGGGCAAAACTCAGCATAAAGTGTTGGGCTGTTTGATTCTGATCAGAGATGGAGAAGGGAACCAATATCCTTTTTGTGAAAACATAAACTAAGCTTACTTTTGACAGCTATAGTTGAAAACTTCACAAATACTATTAGTGATAACATTGTGACTCTTCTGAGTAACCTCTACTTAATATTTGGGATCCACCTTGAAGTCAGTTGCTCAGGGAAATTTCTTCACTCCCAAGACATGTCAGGTCCACTATTAGGGACATCCTCTTGCACCCAGGAACATTTCTTTTCTAGCATTTCTAAGGCCTGATTAAACTATTATTCACCATCTGCCTTCTCTACTATATTGTAAGCTCCATGAGAGGAGGCTCAGCTTCTCTGGTTCCCCACCAAGAGGACTAAATATATAAATGGACAATGGCCAGACCACATATTACAACAAGACTCTTACCCTCAACCTCTGCAGCAACCAGTTTAGAAAGTAAAACTATAATCTCCAGATGGTGAGTAGAATGGTCAGGGCTTGGTCGATGACTGCTAGCTTCTCTAATTTTGTCCCTATTTCCAACTCAGAATCAACCAAGGAAAGCAAAATATTCTCTCAGAACCTATCACATAAGGTATCACCCCACTCCTAGTTAGCCCACTTCCAGCTTCCTCATGCCAACAACCTCTAATCAGAGCTCACCTGAAGCCTTCTCTTTTTTTCATTATAATGCTTTCCCATTCCCTCACATGCTTTGAAGTCTCTACTGAGAGAAAACAAGAGATAGTGGCTGACTCCTTTGCTCTTAATAAATAGCCTCTGTTCTCATTTGGATTGTCTTTGTTTATTTCCATACCATATTATTGCTTATACTTAAGATAGTGTGTAGCACATAGCGGGCACTCAGAAAAGATTAATCGAATGAATGAATGAATGAATGAATACACACCAGTTCATTGCTGGATTAAAGTTAAGTCTTCCTAAACAGGAAACTTAGGAGCCAAGAGGACCTGGGTTTTCACCTTAGGTCTTTAAGTACCTGACTTGTGGCTTTGGAAAAGTCATTTAAAGGGTCCCAAGCTGTAAACCAGGTTTGGGCCAAATGATTCCCACATTTCAAATATCTCTCATAAAACCTCTCTCTATAACCGTGAGCTCAGGACATCCATCTAAAGTTCCCCACATTTTGCTTAAAGAGCAAATGTACTAAGTGTTTCTTCTATAATCTACTTCTGGAAGGAAAGAACAGCTTTTCAGAAAATGAGTTTGTAGGAGTAGACTTGGATGGGAATAGTTAAAAAGTTGTGAGAAGGCCTTAGTGGCTAACAACAACTTCACGTCAGAAAAAAAGTAAAAGAAGACAGTTCAATCAATATAAATGGAGTTTTGAGAGAAGAATAAAGAAATTATACTCTGGGGAAAATTCTAGTTTTGTTAACATTCTCTAAAGTTTAGTCTAAAATACAGTACCATAGTTTTGTGTTTAAAAGAAATTTCAGAGTGATTGTTTTAATTGCAACATTGTAAGATATTAAGATTGACTTCTCAAGGTATCTATCTTATCACTATAAATATGTAGGAAAGGAGAGGGGAGAGAAAGGAAGATAAAGGATTTCCAGAAGTCTAACTTCTTCCCAGCACAAGCTCACGCAATCTAGATAGAGGTTGGAAACATTACAGTGTCAACTACTCTTGTGTACTCATCCCCCACACAAAGTCCCACATTCTGCTCATACGATCCTTTCTTAGCTGGCACGCTGTTCCCACAACTACTTTACCTCAGGGCTCTGGGATCCCAGTGATGGTCACTTCAGCCCTCTGAACTGAATTGGTACTGAATAAAATCACCTGACACGTCTCACACAAATTTTTTAGAAAGCAACCACTTTCCAAAAGGGCATCCATCAAACCGTTTAGCATACAACCTTAAGATCTAGCCACAATCTAATTATCATAGTTCTCTTGCCACTACTTTTCTTAGGACAAGGCCAAAATACAGGCTTGTAATCAACAATAATCTCTCCAGAAAGCCATATTGGCCAGAATGCCCACCATCATTGAAAAATGTGATGGTTCATAAAAAGGACTCAAGGGAGAATAATTTATTTGGCAGTCAAGAGCACAAACTCAGTTCTAATCTTTACTTCTTAGAGGTAGAACAAGGCAATCAGGCAGAGGGCTCAGTGAAATACAAGCAAGAGCCTGAAAAGAATTACACCCCAGTATCTTTTTGCCTGTGGAAGAATTCTGTATGTGTTTGTTACATGGAAATGCTTGCATTGTTTCAATCAAGAAATCTGAGACTCAGAAAGCATGGGCAAATATGAGTGCAATGGGGGTAAGGAGATAGGGGAGATATCAATAAATGTGGGCACACCACAAGGTCCAGTCAGAACATTATTTTGGTCAGGAAATATGGTCATGTGGTCACTCTAATCACACAGATGAACTCTTCCCCCTACCAGGACCCTCATGAGCATTACTCCAAAAACTTTAATTTTGTTATATATAGTTATATATAGTCTTATGTATCCAATGATTCATATTTAAGTTTCACAGTTGGTTTAAATATTATTGCTGGCTCTTCAGTATCTTGAGGTTAACCTTTATATCTAAAAAGTATTTTTTCTCTTTCTTCCTTTGATTATTATTTGTGGTTTTGAATAAATGTTACTGACTAATTTACATACATTTTGCAATCTCAGAGAATTACTCATGAGAATAATGAAAATGTTATGGGTACCTTTAGTATGACTGTGAAAAAGAGTCTGGCCCACATAGATTGTGATGTCTTATTTACATGACAGAAAATGTATGTTTTGAGGACAAAGCTACCAATTTTTATCCCATTTAGTCATTTGTTTTTAAAATATTAAATATTAAACTTAGTAAAATTCAAAAAGGAAATAGATTCAAGATATTAAGATAGCTATTGACTTCTTTGTATTTTTGTTTTCAACTCTATTTTATTAATTAGTGCATGCTTTGTTTATGATTGCATAGCACACAACTCCACAATTTGAGGGCTTGAAATTACAACTACTTTTTAACTCACAATCCTATAAGTTGGCAATTTGGGCTGAATTCAGCTAGATGGCTCTTCTGGTCTCAACTGGGCTCATTTATATGTCTGTGGAGAGTTTTTATGCTGGCTGAGGGGTGAAAGTGCCAAAACTCAGAGTAGTACATTACTTCCACTACATTATATTGGTCAGATCAGATGACATGGCAGCCCAAATTCAACAGGTGGAGAAACAGACAACTCTTGATGAAAAGTGCTGTGGGGTCATGTTGCAAAGGTGCTTGCATATAGGGATGGGCATAATTGTGAACAATTGATAAGTTTTTTTAATTAAAAAAATTTTAATAATACATGTTTATAATAAAGTTTCAAACATTTCAGAAGGATATCCTTTGATATACTAGCTTTACATTGCGCCTTTTTATATATCATTCTAGCAATATATATATTTATATATTTTTTCCTCTCACAAATTATTATTATACATACTGCTCTGAATTAGCTTTTTACTCAAAAGTCTTTGAGGGTTTTTTCCCCTAATATTACATATAGCTCTAACTCATGTTGTTTTAATGACTGCATACTATTCTCTTATATAAATGTTATATAATAACCAGATTCTATTATTGATGGAGTATTTTTGTTTTTCTTTTCTCTTACAAGCTAGTTTTGTTGAACTGTACTCCTCTCAAGTTCATTTTTTGAAGTTCTAACCCCCAGTACCTCAGAATGTTGACTGTATTTGGAGATAGGGACTTCAAATAAGTAATTAAGTTAAATGAGGACATTAGGGTAGGCCTTGATCCAATCTGACTGGTGGCCTTATAAGAAAAGGAGATTAAGACACTCAGAGACAGCAGGGACCATGACAGGAAAACCTAGACACACAAGAATGTGGCTATCTGCAAGCCAAAGAGAGAAGCCTCAGAAGAAACCAAACCTGCTGACATCATGATCTTAGACTTTTACCCTCCAGAATTTTGAGAAAATAAGTTTCTGTTGTTTAAGCCACCCAGTGTGTGACATAATGTTATGGGAACTAATACACAAACACTGTTACATTGAATACTTTTTTTACATATAGCTTTCCTTTTCTGTGTGATTATTTACAGAGTTTCAATTCTCTGATGTAGAAATACTAGGTTCAGGGATCTGTACATATTTTATCTTGACAAATACTGCCAAACTAACCTTCTGTAACATTACACTAATTTACATTTTCACCTTTGTATAATAAAAGGATACACAATTGGTATTAACCTAATATCCACACTATTGCTAATAACAATCCTCATCTTTGACACTCTGATAGAAAATGGTGTCTTATTGATATTTTAACTTGCGACTCTTTAATTACGAGAGAAGTTAAACTTATTTTTATATGACCTTTGTCTATCTATATCTTTTTCTGTGAACTGCCTATTCATGTCCTTGGCTCAGTTTTTAAGTGTTGTCTTTTTACTATTGATTTATAAAAGTTCTTTGTATATTAAGAAAATTAGCCTTTATCTGTCACGTTTTTCCAGTCTCTCCTGTGTTTTTAAAAATGTCTTTCTTTTTTTTATTATGTCTTACAAGCTTTTCATATTTTCATGCAGTCAGATTTGTCTTTTTTTTCAGTTTAGAATCATGGTTTTATATCATCTTTAGAAAGTCTTTCCCCATTTCACATTTATTTTTTTAAAATCTAGTGCTTTTATGGTTTTCTTTCTCACAGTTAAACTCTTGTAGTACTTGAAAATCTATGTGTTCTTTAAAAAATACATAAAATGATTGTTAATCGTCACAAGTGGCTTGTGACAAAAGCAAAGAACAGAAAGTCAAAAATTTAGAAGCCAAGTGCTGGCTCCAACACTTTATTTCTTCCAGCTCTAGTCTTCAATCTTTTGTCATGAACTGAATTGTGTTCTCCACCCCTAACCCCCTGCAAATTCATGTGTTGAAACCCAAATTCCCAGTGTGATTGTATTTGGGAAAAGGGTCTTTAAAGAGGTAATTAAGGTTAAGTAAGGTCATAAGGTTGGTGACCATATCTGATAGGACTGAAATTCTTAAAAGAAGAGGAAGAGACACTAGAGATCTCTCCACGTGCACACCAAGCAAAGGCCATGTGAGAATCCAGAGAGAAGGCAGCCATCTGCAAGCCAGGAAGAGAGATCTCACCAGGAAATGACCCTGCTGGCACCTTCATCTTGGACTCTAATCTTCAGAATTGTGAGACAATACATTTCTGTTGTTTAAGCAACTCAGTCTATGGTATTGTGTTATGGCAGCCCAAGCAGATTAATACACATGAAATGGGATAATATATTTCAGAGGGATTTTGTGGAGTTCAGTTTAGATTTTCAAACGAAGGAAGTTTACAAACAAACAAAAAAATACCACAGCTAACTATGATTAATATTTAATGATAATTAGAATTAGTAATCATATATATGTGAATTTAATAATTGGATTAAAAGCTGCCCAGGGCATGTTAACAGGGTAAGGCTTGGTGTAGGAGTTTAGTAGGATTTATTAGCTAGTGGAGAATGTCTCCCTACATTGCTGTTGTTACTGACTCTACATACAAAGCATAGAACCAGCCTAGCGTCAGAAGGATGAGCTGAGGAACATTTATACTTTGTCTTATGATAGGTCCTTGGAGTACAATATTTTATGTCAACATGGGACAAATGACCCACTAGATCATACTCCAAATTATAAAAATAATCATCGAAAACTGAAAGGCTTTGCTTCCAATACAACACTTCAAAGATTAGTAAATTACATGAATAAAAGTTGAGAAAACTCATAAAGGCAGATGGAAGAGGATTTTCCAAGATTAAAAAAAAATTAAACCCAGTTCAGCTGATAAATATTTTCCTGATATTTTCCTATTTTATTCCATTAAACAACTTACAAGAACATTTACTGTTATGTTTTTCAGGTATCTGCCAACTTTCTCACAATCTTGTTGTGATTATGAACTTAGAGTTTCTGGACCTTATAATATAGTTTAAAAGGTGGTTTCCAGGCTTTATCTTGAAATAGAAAAACATCCCCTGTTACTGGGTGTTTTATTATATTTCAAGTAAAATTCAGTTGGCTCCTTATCAAAACTTGAGGAGAAAACAGAAGTTCTATGGTAATACAAATAAAATTGGTTCAACATTTCCCTTTCTATCTGGGTTGCCCTAGAGAATAATTTGGGTGAGGCAGCATCTGGATTTCCAGATGGCAACCAAGAGCAGCCTTTTGGACACCTGCATGGAGATGCTGGCCTCAGGGCTGTGTTCGTCAGTGAGCAGCACTAGCTCAATGAGACATCTTCCCTTTCCCAACCTGCCTTAAGCCCAAGAATTCTAGGATTTATGTGGCCCCTGGGAAGAGGAACTTCTGTCCATAAAATAAGGAAAGTCTCTCTCTCTCTCTCTCTCTCTCTCTCTCTCTCTCTCTCTCTTTTCTATTTCAGCCATTCCCCTTGCCCCCACTTTTATATTCAAGTACTATAAACTTACCAACTTCTTCCTTCCCCCTGAGAAGAAAAAAAAGTCAGTTCCAAAATGACATATTGTTCAACCTCATTCTCTCCAAAGAGCTCAAAATATATTTTTAAAAAATTCCTATTTGCCTAGCTCTTGGGAAGACAGATGGCAAGATTAAGTTTGTAAATAAGAAAAGCTCCAGAAGAGACTATCCAGAGATTTTCATGAGAGAGACGATACAGAGCTAAACTGGGATGTTTGAATGCTTTTCTCTATATTATATCCCATTACACAATTCCTGTTAAAGTATAGTCTCTGTGTTCTTGTACGTACAAATCACCAAGAATACTTCTTACAAATTAAAAATTGAGGTAGTAAACATAAAGAAAGGATGTATTATAAAGCAGCATTTTCCAACCCCTGGGCCACGGTCCAGGACCGGTACCGGTAGGTGGCTTATTAGGAACCGAAGCTTCCTAATTGTAGCCATGCCCCAGTGCTAGCATCACCACCTCAGCTCCACCTCAGATCATCAGGCATTAGATTCTCATAAGAGTACTGGTCCCTGGTGCCAAAAAGGTTGGGGACTGCTGTATAAAGTCCTCAATAGTGTACTTCCAGAATTTCTAATAGAATGTGGGCAAAGGGTGGATGTTATGGTGTTTCATCTCTATTGCCCACCCAACCAAAATTTTAAAAATAGACAAACTAATAAAAACACCTCAATGATTTATAAAGAATGACTTTTAAAAATAAAACAAGTTGAGATATGCATGTGGAAGGCACTGGGTCTTGATGGAAGGATGGGGAAGGATTGTGGTCTGTTTGACATATAAGATCCTTGGGATTTTTAAGCCCAGCTGGTGAAGCCATGGCCACAACTGCTGGTTGTTTCCATGAGTCATATTAAAGCACAGTTATCAAAGATACTATGCCTTCTGATTAAGTCTGCTTATAAATATATCATATCTAGTTCTTTCTGGGGTTCCGGGAAAATTTGATTTGCTCTTTTAGTTATTTTAATGAAATTCTGACTCAGTCCATGATTCTTGGTATTATCCCAATTGCTAATAAAAAGAATTAGGAAAAAGATCTTTTAAATATATAACATCAGCTCCTAAATATACATCAGTATCTGAGAAAAGGTCTTATTGACTCTCTGGGATGAATTTGTTTATGTCTGTATCTATCTAAGAGCCAACACATGGTCTTAGAAGGAATTATCCTGACTCTAGGATCAAAGTGTACCTTTCTTATATGTAAACTAGTTCCAGCAAGCCAAACAATCATAATAGGCTTTGCTGACTTTTAAGGAGCCCATGCAGAGATTTTAGACCAATCTTGGAGATCCAAGAAAGACAATGCTAGAATTGGGAATAGAGGAAAGCACTTTTGCAAATGAATGCATAGAAACTTGTGTGATTCTAGGCAAATCATTTAATCTTTCTAGGTCTCAGTGCCCAAGACTCCTTCCAGCTTTAACAGTTATGTTTTGTTATCTCCCCAAATTGAAAATTTTAATTCCAAAATTATCACTGAATACATAGGATGAACCAGTTATGCCCTGGAGCTGTAGAAGGTCAAAATACTGAAGAATTAGATATGGTTCCTACTTTCCAGGATTATGCACTAGACAGGATGTACACATGAGAAACAATGCAATAAAGATGCAGGTTGAAGACATAAAAAAATAATAAGGAGCATTATTATAGAAAGAGTAATGTTGCTAGAAAAAAATAATAAAAATGCAATTCTCAAAGGATAGATTAGATTTGAATTAAAAGGGTTAAATGCAATGTGTTCCTCCTCACTTAATTTCTTCCGTCCACTTTGGCATGTTCCCCTTGCTGGAGCCTTTCCTCCACTGACACCGATTTGCCCAGTCATTTCTAGTCTTTGAATGCTTCCTGGAATTACTTTAACTAATGAATTTTTTTTCATGTCATTCTTTTAAGACAAATCATAAAACAGAGCAATATGAAGCATATATTTACTAAATATTAGTTGATGATGGTAAAAATTCAGTTTCTAAGGTGGTAGCTAAATAATTTGGTAAACTAATCTGTTCTGAGTGTTATTAAAAAGAAAGACACACAAATTATAGATAATTTATTAACTTATAAATATATTTTATATTTTTATATTATATATATATATAACATGTATATATTTAAAAAATAATGAGCTTCTAGATGATAGAGAAAAATAATTTAGCGACCACTATATGCCATTATGGATTCAATAAGAACAAGTCACAGCATACTAAACTTTTTATTAATTAGCAAAGTTGACAGGACAGAATATGGAAAAGAGTAATCCAAAGATCTCTATATAGAAGTTTTTTTAACAAGTAAGATCTGAAAGAAAGTTTAGTTAAATTGATTTTTATGTTGAACAACTATGCTCAATGAGCATTGATCAAGATAAACCTGATGGGAGGTTCCAACCAAGTACACAGGGCCCTGTGCTCAGTTCTGTCCTGTGCCATATTTTAAAAAAGAAGTTGGATTAAGTTATATAAAATTTGGTTATTAAACTTTCAGATTCTTTGCGGCTGGGAAGAATAACTAATTTTGTTTATAGAATCGGAGATTTTTCAGAGACTTGAAAGAAGAAATAAATCTAAAATTCTATTTTATAGAAATAAATATAAAGACTTGTTTTTGAAAGCAAAAACAAAACACAGGTGAGGCTTCAAAGAGACTATTTGGAGCAATTTCACGGACAATCATCTGTTTAAATTCTGTCGTGTTACAGTGGAAGATTTTTAGCACATCATTGATGGGGCAGGAACACAGCCACTTCCCAGGGAAACTGAGTTATTTCAAATTTTTACTGAACAAAGATGTTCTGTTTTGGAAGTACAACCCAAACTATATTTGAATTTATAGAAAAATTGATTGCATCATACAAATTTCCTTTTATTTTATATTATAGTGTCCCAAAAATGTATGAAGATTTACCTTGGAAACACATATTAATTTTACTACTAACACCAGATTATATATTTTTTCCTTAAGAACTTCCCATTGGTGTGACTAAAATAGTAAACCTATAGTGTAATTTTTAAAAAACATATCGATTCTTTTTGGGAATAGTGATAAAGAGTGATTTATTTTCTTGAAATTACAGCAGCTTTAGCATAACTGATGTCTGATTATTTTTATTTTTTTTCATGTTTTACAATTATTTTATAAGTATTTTATCAAGTTAAAGAATTGAAATATCACATGTACTTTATGTGTGTATTGACTTATGCATAACATCTGCACAAGTTGAAATGGGATTTACTGTCTGGATCCTTCAGGTTATAAGCTGGGTGAGAGAAAACTATGAGTGTCAAACCTAGTCACGCATTCTACATGTTACGTGATTGGGTTTAGGACTAATATTTAGACCTGATACTTCACCTAAGCTTGCTCTCGAATTAGGGGAGGCAGCTAGTTTAACACCCAGACCAGAATGGGAACAAGGAGTGCCTGGATCTCCTTGTAGGCAAATTGACAGCCGAAGATTATGTGTGCCAAACTGGTGTCTGGCACAAGAATGTTCTAGTCCATGACACGCCACAGCCTGCACCATAAGGACTGAAAAATGAAAGGGAAAAAATTGCTTATTGAAATTCTTAGGGTGAGAAACTTGCTTTCATCATCTATAAAAGTAATACATTCTGAGAATGAAGTATAGGGGAGAACTTTAATTTTCTCACTCAGCACTATATTTTCCCCCTCATATTTCAGAAAATAATATGAGGAAAAAGAGAAAACTGATAGCATGTGTTCAATTAGATGGCTTATGATTGAAGAAAGGACCGTTTTAAGGAGGAAAAGAAAAGAGTTGCTTCCCATGGAAGAAAATGTCATAGTCCTTGTAAACAGAACAATATTTAGATTACCTGTTAGAAGCAGAAAAGCATCCACATTTACATTCATGACTGATCCATGGAAAGCAAAAAGTATTTTCACTGTTTGGAATTCAATGAGAGAAAGCCAAAAATTCCTGAAAAATATATTCATCGCACATTATTTTTTAAAAAAAGAGGTTGAAAACAATTAACTGCTTTATAACATGGCAGGATCATTAAACTATGGCAAATCCATATGATGAAATATTATACAGCCTTTAAAATTATATTTTTGACGATTTTTACTGATATGGGTAAATAATTATGCTATAGTTTCAAGAAATTATAAATCCAGTATGATCATACATATATATAATCTATATGCAGAAATGTAAATATTATATGTATAAAAAGACTGAAAGACTATATACCAAAATGTTATATATACATTTTTATATGTATAGAACTTAAAAATACATTTTATGTGTATTTTTATATGCCTATGGACAGAAATATGAGATATTTAAATCTATCAGTTAGGAAGAACTGAAAGGAACAATTACATAAATCTATAAAATTATTAAAGACAGATATGGACAAAATCAACACTATATTTTTCTCTTTTAAATTTGAATATTTTATACCCAGAAAAAAATCAAGACTGCTTTCTAGGTATTGTAGATGACTTCTGGTCATTTTGGATAATCTTACTACTCTATATTACTACAGTCAAAAGTAGTTCACAATTATATCTTAATTACAGATGATTCAAAAAGCTTTTAATATGAATGAAATTTAAAGAGCTTTCCCTTTCTGATTCACTTTTTTTCAAACACATTTGGCACACATGAATAAAATATAAAATTATTGCCATGATTGTATTTTTGTTTTTTAGACAGCTAAACATAAATTTAGATATGCCCCTGATTAGTAAATGCTGTGAAAAATTATTTGGTGTAATTCTTTAGCGCTAATCTATATGTTACTGGTTCTAAATAAAAAAAATTTCATCAAATCCTCATAACTAAAAACCTACATAAAGAGAAAGACTTCAATATGAGAATGTAAAAATAAATTGTTCTGGATTACCTTGAACTATTAAACACAGCTAAACTTTTAAATTTTCTCTGAACCCATGGCTTCACTTATTTAGTACTTTGCTTTAAAATTTTATCCCCATTAAATTTGCTTTAACCAAAAAAATCTAGTCATCTGCCTAATTTTTGTTTGTTAGGGTCTCAAAATGTTATTTTTTAAAATAAAAAATTTTAAATAAAAAGTAGAAAAAATGAAATGTGAGCTATACCTCTGCTCTTAATCTCTTTATCAGAAAAGTAATTCAACAAACTCTTCTACCTGTTAATGAGCAATCACTCAAAAATAATAACATGCTCCCTCACTGTAGACAACAAAGCTTCTGTTCTAAGACAAATATTTATATCCTTGTTTTGATTATTTTTGTCTTTTGCAGCCTGTCTTCACCTAAAGAAAGCCTTCAATTCTCCCTAAGTTTACAAAATACCCCCACTTCTTCCTCCTCATTATGGTTACCAGTTTATTTATCAGTTGTGGCAAATGCTAACTAACCCTTTACACCACACTTAGCTAAATATTGTTTGCTTTAGGAACAAAGCACAGAGGACAAATATTTCAATGTGGTTTTCCATTTGGGGAAGGATTGGGACTAACACTTGAACTCCAGCTGATTCTCATCCTTTCAGCCCCACATTATGCAGCAGCTGAAGCTTCAAAGAGCCCTTAAGGCTCTAAGGAGACGCTTGGACTGGGACTTGCACAGAGGAGGCAGGAATTAGACTGGGTGCAATTGACCTAAAAAATCCGTAGCTTCTAGGCCCCCTGGCAAGGAGAAAGTTGGAAAGACTACTACAGCACCCCGAGTTAATTATTATATAAACAGCTCATAGGGCAACCGGGGCTCTTCTTTTAAGGAGTCTCTGCAAGGAACTTTTCTTGGTCAAGATTCTATGCTGATTCCAGTAAACTAAATATGGGATGAATGTTAACTCAAGCAAATCAAAATGAAAAGAAACTACTTCTTTCCAAAGCTACCCAATACAAACTAAAGAAAATCCCCTTCAAGCCTAAAATATTAGTGGGAGCCAAATGGTAAAGGAGATAATGTGCTCTATTTTATTTAATTAAAATATACATTGGTTATGACCCACTGAATTGATTTCATGGTGCATTAATGGATCACGATCCTCAGTTGGAAAAACACTGGTCTTACGGGAGCCCATTTATGAGTGGGAAAAGATTTAGATCTGGTACATTGAGCCTGTGAGTACCCCAGATGTGTAATTTTTTAAGACAGAGTGGCCTGAGAAACAGGAAGTATAGGGTTGCAGGGCCACCAAGGAGAAAAACCTACATTGTTTTCACCAGCATTGGGTTTCCTGGAGTCAGAAGCTGATGTGCAACTGTGTGGGCTATTTTAATGGCCTTGCCCATTGTTTTCCAACAAATCTATCAGTCAAGTTTCGATAGGACTGTCAGTTGAGGCTTTCATTTTTACTAATGGAAATAACTGAAAGCACAGCACAAATGGGGTGAAAAAGACTTTAGGGTATTGGATAAGAGCAGAGGCTATGGTTTTAGGCAGGCTTTGAATTAAATTCTGACCCTACCATTTATTAGCTGTTTATCCTGGCAATTTACTTAACATCTCTGATACTGGTATTCCCATCAGAGTTTCTTATGACACTATAGTAGTTCAACCATTATCTTCTCTATTGTCACATAAGACAGAATGCTGGGCCTTGAATTCTGCCTCAGTTTCCTTATAAGAAAAATAGAAATATGATTTTTTACCTATCTTATAAGGTTGTTATAAGAATTAAATATGTTAGTGCTTAGTATAAGCTAAGGTACATATTATATGATCAATAGATGTTAGCTAACTAAGGAAATTTGATCTGTCCTTTAACTTATGACAACTTTGGGGGAAAAGGTAAATTAATCTTTTTCTGTATGATTTTCTATAGAAAATCCACATAGACCCTTTTTCTTTTCTACTTTCTAAAATGAGTCTTCTTTAGATTAATGATACCTCTAATGGTATAACTAACACCTAAGCACAGTGACAGAATAAAAATATGAGTATAGAGCCACCTAAGGAGATTGCCTTCTATTCATGTTTGAAAGTTATATCAAACCTTCATCCATTTATAATATAGTTATAGTTCAGAAATTATTTCTTAGGTATTAATCTTTTCAATCTCCATAAACCAACTAGAATTCGATTTTTTTTTTAATTCGAGAAATATAATTATAAGATGAAAGAAACTTTTGCGAGAACAAACATGTTTCTACCTTCAGGCAGATGAATACCTATTCCTTGCGTGACCAATTATTGTCTATTCTATTCTAAAAGTTTCTAATGGTATAGATTTCTTTGTGGAATACTATTACAGGCTCTAATGAATTTTGCTTCCTAACATTCATGCCCTTGTAAAATCCCCTCTGCCAGAGTGTGAGCTGGACATAGTAACACAATTCTGACACAAAGAATAGTACAAAACTCACATTAGGTTAGAAAGACTGTGACTTCCATCTTACTCATTCTCTCTTGCTCTTTTTCACTCTCTAGCTCACTCGCTGTGAGGGAAGCCTGGCTGCTCTCTTGAAAGGCAACGAACTGATAAAACCGGCCAGTGAGGACATAAGGCCTGCCAACTACCTGGAGCATGATCTTGGAAGTGAATCTTCTACTCTCCTACTTGAAATGACTGCAGCCCCAGCTGACACCTTGAATGTATTCTTGTGAAAGACTGAGTCAAAGTCACTCAGCTAAGCTACTCCTCGATTCCTGACCTGCAGAAACTGTGAGATAATAAAGGTATGTTGTTTTAAGCCGCAAAATTTTGGGTTACTTCATCACACAGGGACATATAACTAATAGCAGTATAGTCATTGATATTGGCAATTTTTTTTGAAAAATGGCTGCTTCCTCGACAAACTAAAATGCATTAATCCTAATAGTCAGGAGTTGGGCTGTGCTTTTAAGATGAAGCATAGAAAGACACAGCAAGGTACTTAAAAGCATTGCTAGACTATAGAGGAGCCCTTTGACTTCTTTGGCTTCGCATGTTCCTGACTTCAGTTCCTGAGTTAGTCTAACAAGGTACAGATTCGCTAGTCCACCTTCCAGCCACATCTCTGACACTTCCCCTATTTGGCTTCTAGTAGTCAACTTTGACTCACCCCCAACACTCCACCTCCTGTACTACAAAATCAACCCAATCCTCTGATCATAGATTCTTTGAGACTGTTTATCCCCTTGGTTTTGGCTCCGCCCAGACTTTTATCATACCTTCTAGAGCATTACCTCTCTGTCCTATACCTACTGTTGAAGCGAACCATTTATTTCTCAATCTACACTAAGACCAAGTTATATTATAAGTTATTTAATAATATAGAACTTATGGAGTTATAAAATGATGAGGCAATTTATAATAACTATCTTTTTAATGAGTTATAAAATAAGACAATGTCATCATTTCTAATAAACTTTTAATAATAGGCTATAAGCCCAGCCAATTTTATAAAGGAAAGTCTGGGTTCTTGAGAATTAAAAGGTTAGAATTCATTGTAACTCATATGATAATATGATTATTTTTTAATTTCAAACCAGTAAAATGTTTTTTTTGTTCCTAGAATGAATTTGAGATGCCCTCTAAATCAAGAATTTGTCTTCTACTCACAAAATAATTGTGCAACATATATTAAATGAAAAGCTATGAAAGGCAAGACACTGAGCTAAGCTTTATTGGAACATAACAAACATGAAACTAGAAAAGTTGGGGGGACGTATTTTGAATAACGTTTCCATTTCCCCCCACCTTCTTGTAAAATAGGTTGGAAAAATAGTTTTCTTCCTTACTCATGTTTCACTTGAGATTTCAATCACTGAATATAAAAAATTAAAAATTTTTGAAAAAAGACAGATTATGTATAACATATTTTTGTCCTTCAAACTAACAAAATCATCTTATATTTGTTTTAAAACTGCTAAAATTTATGTTTTGCATATATTCCAATTTTCTCAAATGTTTGAATTAAAAAGAACATTTGTTTTATGATTCTAGAGTTTAAAAAAATCTTATAACTTACTCTTAGACTTACTCTACATAAGTATATATAAGAGTATTTAAAGGAAATAATCTCTGACAAATAAATGATGTTTTAGGGCATCTCCAATTTGACCTCTCATCCCCAAGAAAGTCAGTTCCTTGAGAGTTGGGATTTTTATCTGTTTTGTGCACTGCTATGTTCCCAGGGTCTGGGATAGTAAATGCATAGTACTTAGTAGGTGTTTAATAAATATATATTGATCAAAGGAGTGACTGCACTTTGGAAGAACGGGATTGGGGGTTTGTTAGCATTCTTCCTCTCTTGCATCCCACCATCACATGTAGATGAATGCAAAATAGAAATTCTTTCCTGCTGAATTCTGGCTTTCAACTCCAGTAAAAGAATTATATTTTGCTTTAATAGAAATAAAGTGAAAATGTTCTGAAACAAAGGCCTGACATCAAAATAAAGAAAAAAACCTTCCCCAACCTGTTATTTATCTTAATCTTCTTTAGAGTGAGTCTTTGCAGTCATCAGCCTTTAAGCACCTTCTAAAGATGAACTAGATCAGATTCAGAAAGATGAAAGGAAGTCAAAGCCTCAGATTTAAAAATGAGCTAATTCCCAAATAGTGGCACTGGGCTGCAGTGTGTACGAACGGAATAGTGAGTTGCTCATAACAAGCTGAGATTCATTTCCTTGTTGGGTCTTACCATGGGCTTTCTTTCTTCTTTGTTCTTTCCCTCTCTTCCCCTCCATTTCTTTCCTTTCTTTCTCCTTTTTCCTTTTTTTCCTTCCTCCCCTCCCTTTTTTTTTTGTTTTGTTTTTTGTTTTTTGTTTTGTTTTGTTTTGTTTTGTTTTCCTTACCTAGGGCTTTCTAAGAGGCTTGGAACTTCATGAACAGGGCCTTTCTTCCCACTGTATGTCTTTTCACTTGTATTCCATTGTGACACACACACAAAATGAGGACTGGGTTACTTTTCTCTGGAACTTACATTTAGGGAAAAAAAAATTCTAACAAAATATAGGCTGATAGGAAATTTTTTTCTCTTAAAAACAACTTCCAATTTATATCTTGAGGTTGGTACATATTTAGGCCCCAACCTTACCTTTTCTTCTCTTCTGTAGCAATATCTACGTCTCCTGAATAGTATGCATTAATTTTCAAAATTCGGAAATATAAATTTGTATAGTTCTCTAGCAGTTTACAAATACTATCTAATTTTAATCCTCACAGCAACCACATACAATTATAACCCAATACAAAGAAAGAAAATTTTGTTATCACCACATAAAGAAGTCCTTGTATTTCACCCATATTTTATTTAAGCAGAATACATGTTGAAAATCACATCTGATTTTCATTGAAATTTCTTAGGCAGTTAGATGTGGGTATCAACCAGGGAATGTGTTTTCTTTGAATTCTGTAGCTTTTCTACTCATTTCTTTATGTTCTTTTTTCTTTCTTAACCATATGTTTTTGTATTATATTAATAAAAAATGTGGGATCCCTCACTGGGGGAATTAGACATGAGAGAATTTGTTATATGTTTGGGGAGGGGAAGGGTATGCATTTTGTTTCGTCTTTTTATTGTGCTATCACATTTCTCAGTGCCAGTTCTGGGGAGGGTAGAAATTGGTCATAACTTGCTTCTATTACAACAAGAATAAGCTTTCTTTAATTCCAATTCTATTTTTATTTGTGTAAATGTGATAACTCTTATGTTATTAGATAATATAAAATTAAACCAAAATTATTATGCTTTCAGAAACAAAATGCTGTGAATGTATAGAAATTATTTCTAAATTCTCTCAATATAAAATATTAATTAGAATCCACTCAGTGCTAAGACATGGAGCAAGTAGTTAAATGAGTTCAAAAAAATTTTGGTTGTCTTTGGAAGATCGTGATTCTATTTAAATCCTTGTGATTGCTCCAGTAGCTCCTTCTGCTCTCCTTTCCTATTTATTCTCTGTCCTTACCTCTCCTCGTAGAGGTAACTTGAGAAGGGCAGTAAAGGAAAAGAAACATTATTCTAATTCCTCACTAAAATTCCATCTACATCAAGCCCTGACTGTTTCACTCCCTACTAATCCGCCAAAGAGAACAGAGTCAGCTTATTCCCTGTGTTTGCCAGGACATCTCTATGAGATGATATTTGACCCCTTGCTTTCCAGATGTCATTAGAAGTGAAACCATATGTGGTTTTTCTAATGACTCAGTGTCAGCCCCTCTTATATGAGAAATTAGCCTGAACATCGTGGGCCCATGTATCCCCCATGAGAAAAAGAACAAGGGATAGATAAAATTCAGTCACCCTTCTTCTTTGCCCAGAAAGAAGGGAGAAAGTAAAGAAAGCCACATCATGTGAGGTGGTAAAATATATCTCCTCCAGAGTGTCCTGCTTCCTCCAGGCCAGCAGCCTCATTTGTTTGTTTGTTGTTGTTGTTATTTAATATAGCCAGCTGTCAGGCTTTGTTGATAGCAAGAGCTTTCAGGAAAGCTGTGGAGTTTTTAGTACAGTGAACAGACACCTGCCTGGGAGATTCTGAAATGTGGGTTACAGTAAGGCCCCAGATAATTTCATTTATTTCCTTATTCTTTAAAAACCTCATGCCACAGCACTTCACTCACTGCTTCGTTTTTTTTAAAACTTAAAAAAAAAATAACCTCTTGTCTCAGGCTCATTAGAATAAGCTCCTTTATGCTTTTAGCTACTCACAAGGGTCAACCTACCATTAGTCTTATCACCTAGTCAAATCATAGCCATCTATTCTGTCCCCTGTTAAAGTGTTTCAGATTCATCTCCCCTTCTTTGTGTTTCCCACTGATTCATAATCATGAAACGCAATGTTTTGGGGAGTCACCTTTTGCTTCTCTATCATTTATGATGGTTCGCATGAACATATTCATTACTCACCTTTCTCCGCATAGGTTAGCACTGATTGGAGATGATGATCTTCAGCCTTTTTTATGGCACTGCCAAAGAGTGCCATTCAAGGGAGCCTTGGCTCCCATATAACATATGGGACTCAAGGCTGAGGCTGACCCCTGCTTTCATGCTTCCCAAACCAAAGCTGGTGCAAGATCTGGCTAATAAAACGTTGGCTAAACAATATGCCATCATGATGTGTCATCTTTTATCTAAAACAACTTTGTTTTTATAAGTATTTTGCTGTCTTATTGCGTCTAGATTAGCTATCTCCCTGAAGGAAGTCTTTCCTGACTGGTCAGGAAATAAAGCAGTGTGCTGAGAGAAGGAGGGTAAAAATTCACGTGCTAATTTCACTTCTCAGTGAGTCAATGACTGCATTGCCATGGTAAAGATACAAAGATATTGCTGAATAAAATTTAGGGATTGGTTTCCCTTGATGAAATTTTTCATGCCGTAGTAACCAAAGATAAAACAATCATCCTTTCATTTCATAAATTCACTTGTTTTCTCAACTCCTTCAAGGCAATTACAGGGCAACATTTTCACCACTCAACACACAACACAACATTGTACCACTTCACATAGCACAACAAAACCATCTTCATTTGGAGACCTTCTTGCCTAATTGGTCATCACAAGGTAAACAGGCAGATTTTCATGATCCTTGTATATTCAGCAGAACTTTGAAGACAAAGAGCCAGCCAATATTCTTTCTCTCCACCTACTTCTTTAAGGCAAAAATTCTTGCTATTTGGGCCACTTGGCTTATGTTGAATGGTCCTCTGAAGTAAGTCGACCCTTTTCACACGGGTTTGAAACTAGGAATGCTTAGATGGTAAACTGGGCAAAGGGTGCATTCAATGGGAAGAGCACTGTCACAGAAATTGGAGGGACTATAATTGTTAAAAGGCAAAATACCCTGTTTTGTCTCTGGTTTAAATTTAAGTTTACTGCCTAGGTCACATGATGCAACAAGTCATGCGGGCAGTCTTCAAGGCGCCCAAGGGACAGAGTTTATTTTCTATGAAGGGACGTCCAGGCAGGATGCCCTTTAGAAGTCTGTGGTTTCCACAGCAAGAAGCTGAACTATGTCACTGTCTCTAACTTCAGCTTATAAAAAGCATGCAAAAAGATTATCCAAATCCTATAGAGTTTAACAACTATATTAAAGACAGATTTGCTTTGAACATCACTGGCCAAAATGATCAAGAAGAGGTAAAGTACAATCAGAATTTCTATCTACAATTTGTATGTCTTTACTATTAAACTATTATTGTGAGATCTTTCTATACTCCTTGGATTGTATTCTGCTTCTGTACTCAGCAGATAAACTTTGATCATGTCTGCAAGGGGAAGAGACCAAAACGTGAATAACCTGAAAATTACAAATAAACTGAAAACCAGATATTCCTGTTACTATAGAAATCATTCAGATATTGTCATTGTTGGATATTTTAACTAGAGTCCCAAGGCACTCCTTAATAATTAAACCAAACCAAATATTCAATTTTTGGGTTTTTGGTAATATCTGTTATAGTGCCAGTTAGATATATCCTTCAACTCAGCATTTCTACCTTTAAGGATTTGCTCCCTAAGTATACATGTTCATTAGTGAAATGACATATTTTCAAGGTTATTCATGTTAGGGCTATTAAATATATTCTGATACATCTATTTAAGGGAATTGTATATAACTATAAAAAGGGAGGGTAAAATTCATCATATATTGATGTGAAAAGATTCCAAGATATACTGGTAAATGAAAATAAAACCAAGAGGAGGAACAATGAGTATATTTTTATTTTGCTACATGTGTTTAAAATAAGAGAGGAAGGAAATGAGGGGAAGAAGAAAAGAAGGGAGGAAAGAAGGAGGAAGGAAGGGTAGAAAGAAGGAAGAAGGAAAAGGAGAGAGAGAAAAAAGAAATGGAGTAAGAAAAAGGAGAGCAAAGGAAAGAAGGGAGGGGGTGAAAGGAAGAAAGGAAGGAAGGAGAGGAGAACGAAGGGAGGAAGAAGAATATTTGCTTGCATATAGAATAAAATATCTCCCAAAGCCTCATCTCCTGGAATAGAAACTGGCAGCTGGGGCATGTACTTCAGTACTTTTTCAATATTTTAGAACATTTTATACCTTTTGAATTTTTAAAACTAAGTTGAATACAGTCACAGGCTACATAACTATGTTTTATTCAATGATGAACAGCATGTACAATGATGATCTCGTAAGATTATAATGGAGCTGAAAATTTCCTATCACTTAGTCACATTGTAGCCATCTCAACATTGTAGTACAACACATTACTTACAGCTATTAATATAAAGATGCAAGAAAAAATATTTTTGTACAGCTGTACAACGTGTTTGTATTTTAAGCTAAGTATAATTACTAAAGAGTCAAAAGTTTAAAAAAATTAAAAAGTTTGTAAATTAAAAGTGTTACAGTGAGCTAAGGCTAATTTATTATTGAAGAAAGAAAAAAAATTATTAATCTAGTCTAGACTAAGTGTACAGTGTTTATAAAGTCTACGGTAGTATACACTAATGTCAGCCTTCACATTCACTCAGCACTCACTGACTCACCCAGAGCAACTTCAGCCCGGCAAGCTCCCTTCATGGTAAGTGCTCTGTATAGGTATACAAGTTTTCATCTTTTATGCCATATTTTTACTGTACCTATTCTATTTAAATACATTTAAATACACAGACACCTACCATATGTTATAATTGCCTACAGTAACATGCTGTACAAGCTTGTAGCCTAGAAGCAATAGGCTACACCAGAGAGCCTAGGCGTGTGGTAGGCTATTTCATCTAGGTTTGTGTAAGTGCACTTATGATGTCTGCACAATAGCAAATTGCCTAACAATGAGATTCTCAGAAGGTAACCCCATTGTTAATTGGTGCATAACCATATTTATGTGTTTCCTGTACTGTGAATTCAGGGAGGATATGATCTCTGTTCTAGTTACTTGTGGACATCATTATCCAGCTCAGCTTCTGATGCATGGCAGGGGATTAATAAATGAGTATTGCCTGCATAACTGTGAGCCCCAAAACAATATTGTAAGTTTATTATCAACAAAGAGATAAGTTTTCCAAAGTAAAGATGCTAGAATAAGCATGTCTACAGCATTATCCTCCTCATACCTTTTGCCAAGGCATGGTCACATTTCTTAGAAGTAAAAATATCCTCTAAAACTGTAGTAAGTTTTATTTATGTACTTTGTAGCAAGTTTATTATAAAATAAAAGTATACAAATAAAACTCTGTAAATGGTTTTAACAAGAACCAGTAAAAATATAGTAAGCTCATGAGTACTTTGCTTTAAATTTCACAAATATTAAATGTGAACATTTGGCATTTATTTGTTATTGATGCCACTTTACAAAATATTTATGACATGTAATGAAGTGATTTAACAATAATAAAAATGTAAAGAGAGCTTCCAAGATAATGTTAGTAGTAACACTCTTTCTACAATATAGTGACTATGTTCTTAATGTTTAGTGTTTAAATTTAATTCAAAACCACAGAAAGTTCTTTCCGATCAACTTAAATTAATACATAAAAGGAGGAAGAAATGTAAACAAAGCAAAAAAAATCTATACTTTGCTGCTTTTGGTTACTGGATACAATCTCAAACATAAACTAGCATTTGGATCTTGAATAAAAAAACAAATGTCTTATTCTTGGTTAGCAAACCTTTGCTAGTCTCAAGGTTAAGTTCTTCAACTTGAAAGTTTGAATTAGAGTGAAATAACGTAAAGTCAAGAGTGATTGTTTGACCATGGAGTTTTTTTTCCCCCTCATCTTTTTTTCCCCCTCTTTCTTTTAACGAAATTGGTCTTTCCTAACTTTGAGTTTTTAGAGTTGGTGATTTTTCACGTAACTTAGAGGTGAATTTAAAGGCAGAATGTATGAACTTCCTTACTATGATTCTGTGAGAAATACCTCAAAAGGGGCTATGGAGACTGATGAAGACTGAGGTACTGAGAGGCAAGAGTGATTTCTAGTGTCCACTCTGCACCAGGGTGCCTGAATTCCTCTGGTTATGCAACCCTGAACAAGTATCACAGCCTCTCTACTCTTAATTTGAAATTTCGTAAACTGAGGAGAGGGCTATGTGATGTCTTAATCCTAAAACATCATCAATTGTAAGATGTACCATTTATTTATGAATAACTAAGAAAGCACAATTCAATAACTTGTCATTGTTAGTAAGATGCATCCTAATTTCAGAAATATTAGAATGTTGGGGGAAGGGAGGTCGGGAAAGTGCATATTAGAATCTTTGAAATGCAATAAAAATATGTACCTCGTAGAATGGTGAGAATTAGATGAGTGATTGCATGTAAATGTTTAGCACAGCTCAGAATGTAATAAATATTAACTATGGTTATTATTTTATATTATCCTCAACTTGAGGTTGGAGTCCAGCTAGACTGAAAGCAATCAGATGCACTAGCAAGGACCAGAGGGTAGGATGCTGAAATGTAAACCATGTGGAATGAGGACTGATTTCATCTCTCTTGATTCTAAGATTATTTGCAGCCATACATGCATCCATTCATATATGGTTATGGGAATAGTCACAAGGTTTAACTATAAAGTAATTCTGATGTTGAGTTTCTACCGATATTGTTGCTATGGGTATAAACTTTTTTTTTCTCACCTATTTCCTAAAGCCTCCTAATTAAATGTCCTTAATGAAAATTTTAAAATGTTATTGTGATTTTTACATAGGTCCCAAATTATTTAGGAAAAAACTAATAAGAGATTAGAATTAATCAAGGTACAAGCATTTATGAAATAACCAAATAATCACAACACAATAAAAAACACCATAACAATGTGCCCCTCTTAGTTTCGTGCTTGATTAAAATAAGATAACTGTCCCAATTAATGGTGCTAGTTTTCTTGAATAGCTCATATTTTTAATTAAAAAAAATACTCCTTCAATTCAAAGTGTTAAATATATATATTTATTGTATTTATTTCATGTTAATCAGACATGTAACCTTATATATTATCTCTTTTTTTTATATAACAATTTAAGAAAACACATCTGTGAAATTCCAAGTTTCCTGGGGATCACAGCATTTGGATTCAAGTTCTGTCTCTTGATTATGTTACTACTGAGCCTTTCTGAGGTTTGATCCTTACACTCTCTCTATATCCCACTTTAAATTCAAACGATTTAAAGTGAGAAATATTATTTATCACATAAATGGCCCAGGGCCAGGTTTATATATTTATTTATATTTATTTAATGACTTTGTCCATAAAAGATCTCAGGCTTTAAAACTTGTTTTTGTAAAGATGAGTACTATTTATTGCCGCTGAGTTCTGCTCCATTTGTTTAATGTTCATGAGGGCATCACATGTGTATGAGGCTTTAAGAATTCTAGCTTAAGATGTGAAGTGAACACACTGCATGCTTCCTTGCCAAATTCACTCTTTTGTTTTACTGCAAGTTGAAACGTTTTCCAGTGGTCTCAAAGTTCTTTCCCCTATATTTTGAAATGGTTTGCTTTTTCCCCAGGAACTGGGGTCACAGTCCATGCTTGGCATTTCTCTTCTTAAATCCACCTAGCAGTTTCATAGGTAAATGGGGTTCTTTTTTATCCAATGCCATTTGCTTTGGGGATGCCTCAAGAACCACTGCCCCATCATAGTCACGTACAGAGGGCCCTACTTCTGCATCTGTAAATTGGCTTCCTGAGCTGTTGAACATGTCAGTTCTGCTGATCCACTCTCAGATGTCACAGGCACCCGCTGTGTCTGACAGAGACTTTTCTGCAAGTACACATGTGGATCTGCCCTGTAAAGTGTTTATCTTTTGCAGATTATTTCACAGAGTGGCTACGAGCTGTGGTGTGATCCTGTCACATAGGAAGCTTGGTCACATTTTCGGAGCACCAGAAAAGGGACACCTGGAAGCTTAATATTTAATGGATTTTTTTAAGCCATGTTAGTCTAAGAAAACAGGACTCAAATTTAGTTATTGATCTGCAAAGTAAATACTCTGACAGGAATGCATCAATTGACACTTTGCCTAGGAACTTAGGCACAAATAAAAACCAGGCACACACAAAAAAATTTTAATAAATCATTATTTCCCTTAATAGTTTAACAAACTTCTAGAAAATTTCATAAAACTACTTTCTGGATTCCCTGTGACATTTTTCCCATGATATAAAAAGTAAATATTGATAGCTTAAATATCAATATTGACAGGAACACAATTATTTAAATAGAAACACAGATTGTAAAACAACAATTTTACATGGTCTAAAATATATGAGTACTTTTAAAACCCTTTGGAGCAGAAATGCACTAAACATGTGGTAAGTATTAGATATTAAAACCATCATTCACAAGTTGCTTTGGTCCTCCTCCTTTTATATCCTGGCATTTTTAAAACTTACAGTTTATGCTCATCTGAATCTCTTTATAGGTTTTAACTAGAAAAATGCCTACGCTTCATACAAAGTATCTCCCTCCCCTTTTTTCACAGATGTGTACAGTATGGAGTTACAAGGAGACTCTTCTCTTACTTAGGTCTTGTAGAAACTCCTTAGATTATTTAAATTCATTAAAAAATTCTTTTAAATCTTTCAATTATAGTTGGTTTTATTGTCTTTCCCTCTCATCTCTATTGTAATTATCTACCTACTTTTTTTTAACATATGAAATCTCAAACCTGCAAACATACCACCAAACTGAACTAAACCAAACAATAATCCATGATGGGTGCTTTTCCTTATGTAGTTTTTCTATTATTTCTCCATTCTCTATTTTACATGACTTCCCTTAGTTTTTAATTGTCTTCTCTTTTTCTCTTAATAATATTGGTCTGATTTCTTTATATTTTGTTCTAAAAATGATTATAGTGTCAATTGTCTTCCTAAACCATTACATTCTGTTAAATCACCATTCTTTGACACTCTAGTACCAGTTGCTTTTCATTACATTTCATACAACCAATAGCCACTCCAGTCAGACATTTCTGTATTCCTCATATTTGGCTCTCCAAAACTCTTACCATCACTCTGCTATTCTCAGAGGCTCTGTGTTTTACTCTTCTATTTATAATTATTATGCATTCTTTCCCTTAGAAAAATAGAGTAAGTTAACAACCAATGCCTTTTCCCCTTTATTTGCTCTTAACCAGTCATTTCCAAGTATTTGTACATCCATTTCTTCCTATATTTCTATTTTTTTTAATTTCTCAGCATATATTTTTATTATTCTCTTTGCAAATCAAATTTATTTCTCATTTTCTTCAAAGTAGCTACATGGGTTATTTTTCATTTTTAGTATGCAATTAACATCTACTTCTTATCCATCAATGTTATTTTACTATCTTGCCCGTTTCTCACCTCTTTTTCTTGGAGAAGAGTCAACTCTCCCATCATAATTTTGAGTGGGGAAGTTGAAATACCCTTATTCACAGTGTCCTTTCCTTCTCCTTAGTCAAATAGTAGCAACAATAATAAATAATGGTCACTGAAAAGGGAAGCTCTAAACTCGTTATCATTGCTTCTCTGAGAGGAAGTCACTAGAAGCCTTTAAAATCTATTTACCCTACCATTCCAGAAGGCAATAAAACTCTTAAGATGCTACACACCTAGTTATTTGAGACTACAGATAAATTAGTATATATAATAAGTATATGCACACAGATAAATGTAAAATAATTTAAGTAGAAAAAGAAAGAAAAAAATTTTAATTCCATCTAATCAAGACTTGCCATGTGGTTGGCAGGCGGAATAGTTCTTCCATGAGGTTTTTTTATTTTGTTTTGTTTTTTGTTGTTGTTGTTGTTTTTTAAGCATGAATGTATGTAGACCTCATGTGTTTTCTTTACCACTTGAGATTTAATATTATATGTCCTAAAAATGTCTTCATGTCATGACACTGATTTTGCATGACAATTAAGGAAAGTTAACTATATAGCAAGGCTATTTTGCCCAAATAATTAAAGACATTGAAAATAATTTACATTTATGAATGTTTTATTTTAGACAGTCCTTTGACATACTGTCTCACAGATTTGTACCACAATTTTGTGATGGAGTAGAGTTAGTTATTATTATCCACCCAATGTTTAAGGTAATACAAGAAGCTCAAACCCTGTGTGACTTTAGCGTCACAAAGAAGGTAACAAACCTGGAGCTCAAACATGATCTGCTACAAACAAAGCCACAGATCTTTCCACTCTCGGACTAGTGTAGGATGCTGACTTTTTAGTTCATGTTCAAGTTTAAAATAAAGATTACTAGATGGAAGCCCTTTCTTTGCTGCTAAGAAGCTATTTATGTTTTGGAAAAACACTTAACCTCTCTGTGCTTCACTTTCTTTCTTTATAAAATTAGCAGGTGTTCCCATAGTTTCATAGTTTTCTTTGACTCTCACAGTCTCAAATGCAACATCACCAGTGGTCTGTCTCTTAATATCAATAATTTTTACTGCTACCCTCCATAGTTTCTTCATTAATTACTCATCCTTTACCCATGTTATAGACTCCATTTTACTTTAATCCCATTTCCTAGCTTCAGTTTTTCCTAGGCAAATGTATTAAGGTTTATGTCACAAATATGTGTTGAGCATCTGCTACATTCGATGTGCTAGGTACCAAGGCTGCTGATTTGAACAAGGAACCATTCTTCCCCTCAAGCTAGACCACCATTCAGGTATGCATCACATCAGCTCTGCCTTCCTCTTCCTTTTTCCCCAGGTTCTGGGCTGAGGGAGCCTGCATTTCATCTCATTCTCCTCCTCTTCTCAAAGCTTGATGGGCTCCCTTAAATTCAACCTCAAGCAGAATCCTCTCCAGGAAATCAGCAGCACTGCTTTCAATATCTTTTCCCTTCTCCCAGAAGCTCTTTTCCATTTCCACTTCAGAATGTCCTCCATGTCCAATTTGTGATTCACAGCTTCCAACACTCCCATCTTGTCATGCCAAAACACCTATTTTGCCTGAGCTGAATGAGTGTTTATAACAAGCCCTAGAGGGATGGAGAGCAGCTTGCAAATATGAGCAAAGCAGGGAAAGTAGATGTCACAGGATGCTGATCTGTCTTTATTATCTGGCCACCTCTGCAGTGTGGAGCAGTTTAAAGTAAAGAGAATTCCCAAGGGACATAGATTTCTGAGAACTTGAGTTCAAGTCTCAGCTTTGGCAATCTCTTTCTGGATGACTTTGCAGTAAACATCTTAACCCTCTTATAACTTAGAAGTACTAACAGCATACATGTTAAATTCCTTTTTATGGTATAACTCAAATGAGTTAATTTATATGGATGGGGTTTTTGAGAGTTTGAGAGAGTAGCTAAAGACATTAGTTTCTGAGAGCTTCATGGGATGCTGAGTATCTGGAAGAGGCGGGAAGGAACAAGAGATGGGAGAGAGATTCAGAAATGAAGTGAAAAGGACACAGAAGCCAATTCTGAGTATTTGCATAGGACCCCTCAGCAGCTCACAGCTGCCTTAGACCTGCTGCTTGAATTATGAGATCCAGATTCATTTAAAGGCTGCAAGATTTAACTTTTCCCAATTGTGACAGGTATATAGATGGGAGCTCACAGCAACATCATCTTAATTCATGCTCATGGTAGAATTCCCTTGTCCAGTATCATTAAATTTCCTCTTTTCTCTAGTGAAAAGGAACAGGGTGTAGTCACATATCCCAAGACCACTCTCTTTTTCTGATTATGAGGCTGTACATGGAAAGTCCCTGTCAAGAAAACCTTCAGAAGAAATGTCTGAGAGGAACATAGTGGTTGTACCACGTTTCTTTAAATTTCTGTCCTCCTGTTTCTACCCCTTTCCCTCATCACTATCTTTTACCTTTGTGTCCTTCCCTCTTGTATCTATAGTAGTTGTTCTTGGAGAACTTTACTGTGGTTGCTCTTTTATCCTCTTCTTTATTCTCTGGTTCTCCACACCGATTCTGCTATTCCTTACCAGAGGAGATGTATTTTTTGGTGACTACTCATCTCATACCAAGATACTTGTTTCCTTTATGTCTGCAGAAATTTGATGTTTCTCCACCCTAAAAATTTTTTTTAGCAAGTTTTTTTTTTTTTGGCCTCTTCTAACTCATGTCATCTTTACAGTTATATTTTCCTGACTAAAACTAATGAGAGTCTCACTCATCTCATTTACAACATTGTTGCATTTCTTTAGCCCCTTCTGGCAACCATTTGTTTTTGAATACTCTGGACACAGGGCATTTTAATCTGTGACCTATTTATAAGTACTGCAAAATCAAGCCAGAAGTTCTCTCTCTTTTCCAGAAATTTTGTCCAAAATCATCCTTTTTAAACTTATCTCATATGAGTTCAACTCACAGCCTTTGACCATGGAACTGTCTCTCAGAATTACAGCAGGTGCCAGTACAATCAAAGTATCTACATTATTGTGTTTGTATAGGTGTTGCCTGCCTCTTTTTTGTATTTTATAGAGCAATGGAGTTTCTTCCCTCTGTTGTGACACTAAATAGGTCTTTATTTCTCTTTGCCCATCTCATTTTCTTCTTGGGATTTTAGAGATGTTGAACTGTGCAGTAGCAACAGTTAATCAGCAAGGTATAGTTCCCAGTGTTGAGAAGAAGTAGAAATACAGGACATAATACTGTCTACTAGAAATTTATAATCTTGTTCATGGAATCAGGTCATGAATAAATCGTGTGATGTACTAAGTCAAATACTGAATTGGAATCCAGATGCCTAAGGACCATTCCAGTTCTGTCTCCAACCCAATATTCAGCTTTGCTTCTTCTGTGTAGCCTAACTACCTCCCCAGGAACAAAAAGACTTGTGAAGTTGACCTGGATTCAAGAGAATTGAAGTGTGTTTGGGGAGTGTTAAACAAAACAGAAGTGGAAATAAGATTAGAGGGACCATGTTTAAAGACTATCATTAAATGAATTGCTCTTGATTGAGTGTATTCATTTTCATCGTTTATTCATTTTAACAAGACCCTGAAAGGCTGTCAATCGTTTATTAGTGAATATATGTATATGCGAACTAATCATTAAAATATACATGAATGTGTGTTGTATGTATCCTTATTTCACATTTGAAAGTAATTAACAGGATTTATTCTTTAAAATTGATCATTCAGAGCACTGGCTTTCCCCCAGGTGGTGGGAGTCACTAATATTTTGCTGCCTCCCCTCTGGTTTATGACTTGGAGGGCATCTGAGTATTGATGAAAATTGGAAATGGAGCGACAGGGCAATCAGAGGGGACCGACCGACTGCCTGAGGTTAGAGAATCCGTAGATCCAGAGCCAGGAATAGCCCACAGCAGGATTCCTGAGCGATAGCCAGGCAGCATGACCATTGCAGCCTTCCCTGATAGCGGCTGGAGGGCTTATCAGCAGTCCTCATGCCCTCTGTTGTCTCCTGAAAGAGGTGCTGTGGGCAGTCGGAGGAAGGCAGGTGACCCAGGGCCTGCAGGGGTGAAAGCAGTGGCTACACTCTCATTGGGGCAGAAGTCAGCTCTGGCTGTTCTTCTTTCTTCCGTCGGCCCTCCTTGACTGGGAATGCCCTTGTCAAGACCCTTCCGAGGCCCCTGTTGCTGGCTCTTTGCCCAAAAGCAGTGGGAGGTGCACCAGCCAGCCTGGTGGGAAGGCCGGACAGACATGCGCCTCCTTTTCAGCCCTCGCCGCCCTATCATTCACTGGGTGACAGATGCATTGTTCTCGGAAAGAGGCAGCAGCTGGACAGGGCTCCTCGCCCACCCTCCTCCCCCTCCGCCCCCTTTCTGCATCCTGGGCGCAGGTCGGCACAGCCTAGACAGCCCACCCTGCATAGCCATGAGGCCCTGGCTTGGACGCTGCGCTCCCTGAACTTTTAACAACACCTGCTAGCAGAGTGTCTGGTGGTGGCATGAATGAAGCTGGCTGTCCATGCAAGGGGGCGGGGGGAGGGAGCTTTTATTTTTATTGCCATGAAGAGGAAGTCTCAGAGCTGTCCCTTGGGACCGGAAAGCAGCCGGAAGGTCCACCGGAGTTAGAAAGCCAATGCAACAGCAGATAAAGCGCGGGCGCCTGAAACAGTTCAGGCGGAGGCGGCTGCTGCGGAACTTGCCCTCTGCTCCTACCTGGCGCAGAGACAAAGACGACTAGATTGTCTTTGGAAGTTTCAAATCACCTTGTTCGTCATACTGCAGGGAAACCATTGACCCCATCTTGGTGGAATCTGTAATTCTCTCTTAGCAGGAGCTTTTCAGAGTGTTACTTTTCCTGAATGGGAAGGGAAGGTCCCTGAGTGAAGGAAATTTAATTAACTTAAAAAAAAAAAAAAAAAAGATGCTGAATTTGTATTAGGCAAATGCATTTCCAAATGCCTGCTGAAATGTCCTCTTCTAGTCACTTATTATACATTGTTAGTACTTTGTGCACATATCTTGTCTCTCTGACACACCTTGGGAAAGATGGGCAAAATGATGGGCAGCCTTGAAAATAAGTGCCCATGGAGTATCCCATAGTGTTTTGACACTATTTATTGATGATCTACTTAGAGTAAAATGAAGGACATTTTAAAGTATCAAAAACAAACAAACAAACAAACAAAACAAAACAAAACAAAAAACAGTCTCATCTGTCTCCCAAGCTCCATCCAGTGGGAACCCTGGCATGCATCCTACCACCTGTACTCCTGACCAAGGGCACACATTTCTGTGTCTGTAGCAGTGGGGTGACTGAGGAGATCAGCTAAGATTGGAATACTGGGCTTAATAGAGCTGTGCAGAAGCCAAAGGAACTAACCGAGCCCAAGAAACAAGGGTTTATAACATGGACTATAAGCAAACGCATCTACTTAAATCTCAAAGTAGAACCCTTTAGGGATAATTAAAAATCTCTTCAGCTATTAGATTTTATTTAATACATGAAAAATAAAAATACATAAGCCTCCATGTGAACCAGTCAAACAACATTTCCAAAAGTGTGAAATTCTCTTAGAAATGCTCTTTGTGGCTTAATTTGCTCATCTAAAGTTAATATAAGACAAAATCTAGACATCTTTCTTCAAAATGTATTATAGCCAGAAGATGCTGCAAACCTGAGTGACCCTACAAGGGTTCTGGAACAAATTCCAGTGAAATGCAGATTCCCCCCACACCATTAAGCAACGCTCCAGACACTAGCTCGATGTTCTATAATTTAATTAAATTCTGACACTATCTACCCAGAAACAGTATCTGATTTCACAGGTTAAGAGCTCAGTTTCACAAGACCACCGTTCATTTCAGATGCAGTCGCAAGTTTAGGTTGTCACTTGTACTTCTGGCCAATTGGCTATAAATCAGAGGTTCCTATGACACCCTTCTTGAATTCAATTTTTTTTGCTATAATGGCTCACAGAACTCAGGAAACCCATATATTCACTCTCTTTCCGATTTATTACAAAAGATATTAAAAGATATGAATCAACTGCCAGATCCATAAGGTGAGGTCCTGAACAAAGGAACTTCTGTTCTCGTGGCGTTTGGGGCCCAACATAGTGTCACATGAAAGCATTCTGGTTTTTCAACCTGGAATCTCTCTGAATGCCATCCTTTCAAATTTTTATGAAGGCTTCATCACATAGGCACGATTGATTAAATCATTGGCAGTTGGCAATTTAGTCAACCTCCAGTCCCTTTCTCATCCCAGGACGCCTGGAGGTGGTAGTAAAGTATCAACCCTCTAATCACGTGGTTGGTTCTCCTAGCAACAAACCTCTAACCTTATGTTAATAATTAATAATGTCACCTTATTAATACAACATAAGAAACACCTTTAAGTTCTCATCACTTAGGAAATTCCAAGAGTGTTGGGAGCTGTAAGCCAGGAACTGTGGGTGAAGACCAAATATTTATGATGAATATATATTATAAATCACAGTATCACTGACCCTAAGTAGTATTCTTTCTGAGTTTAGGCTGTCAGTGTGCCTTTCGGCCATATGGGGTGGAAGGTCAAAGATGATTGATGTGTGAAGGAGAAAGAACCAAGGCAGCCCAAAGCACCATAGTGATGACAGTGGCCTCACAGCGAACTCTGTATGACAGCTTCACGCAAAGGGTGAGCTATGAGCAAGGCATTGAAGGAAAGGAGAGACTCATTCTGACAAACAAAATAGAGAAATATGCTCAGAGGGCACATCAGGTAGGTTTGCATTGCTAGAGAAGAGAGCATGGCATGGGGTGTAGAAAGAGATAAGATAAGTCAAAAGAAAGCACTAAGCTGGACACTTCATTATTTTAATTTCACTGAGCAATAAGCAATAATAAACCTTATAAGAAAAGACATTCAACCAAAGCACAGGTCCCATCTTTTGAAGATCATGAACAAAAATATTTGATGAGATACATGAACTAAATAGAAATACAAAATTTAAATAAATACCCTTGTTCTTTTGAAACATGGGGTTTTGTTGAAGCTTTGATTATAAAGAAGCATTCTCATTTTAGTGAAATCAAAAAACAGTATGTTATATAAAATACCTCGCTCTGTGACCCAGGGTTGCTGCTATTAGCAGGTGGGTATATGACAGTTCTTCTACATAAGTTAAGATATAGATATATACATTTAGTGTCTATTATCTATTTTCTATCTATATCTATCATTTGCATGCAAATAGAATAATGCTACACATTCTACTCTACAACTTGCTTTTACATTTTTCAAACACTGGAGACAATTTTGTATGTTTATACATATGACTTTGCTCTAATGAAAAAATAATGGAATGGCATTCTGTTGAATTAATTTACCACAATTCATTTAATTGCACATTAAAGTAATATTTTTCTAGGTTTTGCCTTCTTTTCAAATTAGGAAAAGTTTAAAGTGCGAATGCTCTTTTTAGCAATTAAATCATAATAAGAACGGTAAGGTCTTCATCCCTATAGAGGTTTTATTTTTTTCTTTCATGAATAAAATTATAAAATACATACACTGAAAAACAGTTGAGAGTATGGCTAAACAGGTAAAGAAAACATCAATAGTTATAAATAAATTTGTAATATTTTAAATCTCATTAGCTTTGGAAAAGTTGATTTAAAATGATAAAATCACCCCAGGATAAACAAACATTAAAAAATACATAAAGTAGTGTTGAGAAATATTTATGTTTAACCAGTGAGTTTTCAAATAATTTACTTGGAGCCACAAACTTTTAAAGAACTTCAAGAAAACCTAAATACTATGTAAAGCAGATGATACAGCCTGCTGAAAATTAATAGTGACTTTGTTTAATAAAACTTCTGTAAAAATCCCTTGTGCTATCATTTTATAATGACAGGTAGTTCTTTCCTACTTTCTACCTAAACCCCTGACAACTATATAATCATGTGGTATGTAACACAGGATTTTTTTTTTCACTTAGCATGACTCCCTTGAGACACATCCAAGTTGTTGCCTGTGTCAATAGTTCATTCCTTGTTATGGCTGAGTAATATCCCATGGCACGTATATACCATAGTTTGTTTAGCCATTCACCCATTTGAAAAATATTTGGATTTTTCCTAGTTTTTGCCTATTACAAATAGAGTTGCTATGACCATTCAAAAAATTTTTTTCTAAAAAGAGAATAGAAGCTTAAGAACTTCCCTTGGAGGGTCACAGAAATGATCAAAACCCCTAAAATATCTATTAATTACTTGAGATGCATGTTATATTCATTGGGGGAATTATAAGTATGTGGAAAATGGAAATTAGAATTCTTCAATTTGACAAGCTTCTTGGTTTGGGTTTTTTAAACCCACTTTTTAAAAAGACCTGTTTGCTTTTGATGGATTTGTAGAGCCTCATCTTCCACCTATTTGAGAAGAGAGCAGAGGGACCTCTGAAGTGATTCCTCAGACCAGAACATCTACTCAGTGTGGTTACCATGTGCTCTGAAAACTGGTACAGACAAAAACTGACATACATTCCATCTTTCAGTGTTCTGGAGTAGCAAACCAGATGGTGGCACAGTCTATCTCTCAGCTCTACATACGGACATCCTGATGCTTGAAGGGGAGATAAGAAATGGTTATTGCATGGAAGCAAGAAGGTAGACATGGTAAACTCATCCTTCTTCTTCTCCTTCATGAGAATTGGAATATTATCCAATGAATGGTTCATTACTTCTAATCTGTAAAACAAATAATTCCTTTTACAACATTTCTCTTTTAAAACTGTAGTCACAGTGTCATTTTTAGTTTGCACTTTCACATTACTTTGTTTGGTCTCTTTATCTCAGAATGTGTATCACCAAGCTAGCAGAACTAGACATTACCTTGGAAATAAGAAAAACAAAAATTTCTAAATCCAATCCCTATGAGAAAGGCTGCGGTAACACTTCACATCAACCAGGATGGCTATAATACAAGACAGATAATAACAAGTGTTTGTGAGTATGTGGGGAAACTGTAACTTTCATCCATTGCTGATGAAAATACATGTTTGTGCAGACACATTGGAAAACAGCTCTGTAGTTTCTAAAATGTTAAATACAAATTTACCATATGGCCCAACAATGGTATTCCTAGATACTAACTCAAGAAAAATAAAAACATATCCCCACATGAATACTTTTACACAAATGTTCATAGCAACACTCTTCATACTAGTCAAAAAGTGGAATCAGGACATACAAATGGCCAACAAATATTTGAAAAGATGCTCAACATTGTTAGCTATTTGGGAAATGTGAATCAAAACCACGATGAGATACCATCTCATACCTGTTAGAATAGCTATAATCATCAGAACAAGTAATAACAAATGATGGAGAGGATGTGGAGAGAAGGGAACCCTCATACACTGCTGGTGGGACTGCAAAATGGTACAGCCACTGTGGAAAACAGTATGGAGTTTCCTTAAAAAACTAAGAACTGATCTACCATATGATCCAGCAATTCCTCTACTGGGTATTTACCCTAAAGACTTGAAAACCCATATCCAAAAAGATATTTGCACACCAATGTTCATAGCAGCATTATTCACAGTGGCAGGACATGGAAGCAACTGAAGTGTTTTATGATAGATGATTGGCTAAAGAAGCTGTGGTACACATATACAATGGAATACTATTCAGCCATAAGAAGAGATGAAATACTGCCTTTGCGACAACTTGGATGGACCTCAAGATAATCTTGCTAAGTGAAATAAGCCAGACAGAAAAAGTTGAAAATCTCATGATATCACTTATATGTGGGCTATAAACCTAAAAGCAATAAATGAACAGGACAAACAAACAGAGACTTGTGGACATAGACTATAGACTAGTGGTTACCAGAGAGTCGAGAGGAGAGGGGAGGTTGACGGGGTAAAGGAGGTCAAATATGTGGTGACAGAAAGAAATCTAACTATGGAAGGTGAACACACAGTGTAAATATATATATATATATATATATATATATATATATATATATATATATATATATATATATATATATATATATGCCTTACTGAAAATAAAAAAGTGGAATCAATCCAAATGTCAGTTAATTGATGAATGGATAAACGAATGTGGTATGTCCATACAATGGGATACCATTCAGCAATAAAAAGAAACTCACACATGCTACAACACAGATAAAACTTAAAAACATTATCTTAGGTGAAAGAAGGCAGACACAAACAACAACAATAACAAAAGGTATGTATGATTTCATTTATATGAAATGGTCAGTAAAGGCAAATCCCTAGAGACATAAAGTAGATTAGTGCTTGCCTAGAGTTGAGAATGTGGAGTGTTCATTAAAAGACAGGAGGGCTATTTGGGGGGGCGGGCAATGGAGGTGGCCTAAAATTAGACTGTGGTGATGTTTGCACAACTGTAAATAATACTTAAAACAAGTGAATTTATATATGTAAATTATAACTCATAAAACTGAAAGAAAAAGAAAAGGAGGAAAGGAAAGAAGGAAGAATGGGAGAAAGAGAGGGAGAGAGGCAGGAAGGAAGGAAGGAAGGAAGGAAGGAAGGAAGGAAGGAAGGAAGGAAGGAAGGAAGGAAGGAAGGAAGGAAAGAAGGAAAGAAGGAAGACGCTGCAGTGAAACAACTCTCTGAGCTGGAGAGCCTGGCCTTGTAAGCATCATACACAACGCACCCAACAATACAGTGTCCCACTAGACTGATTTCTGGAAGACGGAGCAAGTTATGCACAGTGCTAAGGAAGTTTACAGTCTGCAAAGGGTAGAAAAAAAATCTTTCCTTTCATCTATTTTTGTAAAAGTAACAGAAGCTATAAACATCTTTTCTTTCCTGAGTTGATAATTTTATCCCTCATGACCTGTATTTAGCCCCAGAGAAGGAAGTCATTTAATTTGAGACATGAGGATGGAGAGGTACTCGTAGCTCTCCCACACTCTCCTTGTCAGCACGCAGCCCCTTCTGTTGCCACATCTTCTCTCACCTGCTTCTGGCGTTAATCTTGCCAATAAATGGCAAAAGAGGATAGAGGAATTAGCTGTTGGAGTGGTGACCTGACACAGTGGGCTGACCCAGGGGTCTGGGAACAGTTTATTTATTTGATACCAGTTTCTCAGAACTGACAGGCAGCCTTTCCTTCCAAAATCACTCTCTGGCCACCAGCATACCCTGACATCGAGTGTACACAGCTGGAGGAGGCCAGACTTGATCTGTGTTCTTACTACATGTTGTCCTAGAAACATGCCAAGGATTGTGTGGGTACTTCACTTCCTGGCAGGGTGAATCTCATAGAGTGCCATAAAAATGCTGCTGGTGGGAGAAAGAGAAATGAGAACACACCACGTCCATGAAAGTTCAGGGCATGGACCCATTCTTAGAGCAGGCAAAACCAGTAAAGAAACAACACATGAAAACTCTAGGTGTCCTTGGAGTTAAAAACACACACACTTGTTCAAGTTTCTGTAATGATGAGCTCACTCTTTGTAACCACATCCTGTGCACATTGAAAGCCTCCAGTAGAATGTAATGCAGTGCATGTGCCAACAATGTCACCTTCCAGTCAGGGCAATGTTTTCTATTATGAAGGACAATTTCCAAGAGGATGTTTTTCTTTTTTACAGCACGTCAAATATCCAACCGAGTCTGTTTGGGTTGGAAGTGTGTGTGTGTGTGTGGGCGGGGGGGGGTGAGTGGAGTAGGTGTCAATCTATTTCTAAATAAATAACTGTTTGCTTTCTTATCTTTTGAACCACATATAGAGATTTCCCTAAAGATATGTACATCGACACTCTATGAATGTGGTGAGCTCAGTGGTAAGTGGGAACTTAACCTACTGCCCATTCCCAGGGGAACACTGCTTCTGAGTGAATGAGACACCTGTGAATGCTGGTACCTTCAAAACACAATCACAGCTGACCATGGCGCATCCTACATGGAGATATGCTCATGTTACATTAGGAGCGCATAAGATATGTACCTAATCCAGGTGCAGAGGGTAACATCAGCCCCCCTGAAAGAAGAAATGTATAAGTCCCATTGCACTGAGACATACTCAGGTTACTCCAGCCTTTAGAAGAAGCACTCTTATTTGTTCTACATACCCTTTCAGATACTGCCCCATATCTGTGATCTCCTGCAGAGCATAATTTCTAGAGTATTCAATCTATGGTAGCTCTTTCCCTCACCTATGTACTTTTCATTCCTTCTATCTGTCTCTGTCTTAAGCAATCTCCTAAATCCACTCTGTCAAAAGTCACTAGTGACCTCTTTGTTGTTTTCTAACTTAGCTTTTCATCTAATTCAACTTTTCAACAGCAGTTGACACAGTTGACCACTATCTTCTTCTTGAAATGCTCCTCTCTAAGGCCATTCCACTCCATCAGTTTCCTTCTACATAGCTGGCCCTTTCTTCACAGTCTCCAGTTTTGGTGTATCTCTGCACCTGAACTCTACATTTAAGAGTTAGTTCCTCAGATCATACCTTGAGTTTTTAATTTTTCTTCTTTAGGTTATCTCATCCATCCTATAATTTAATATCATCTGATTACTAATAGCTTCAACATTTACTCAATGTAGTCCTTTGCTCTCCTTTAATCTAATTGGTGTACCAAAACTTTTATTTGAAATCACTTATTTTTTTCCACTGGGCAATTCAAACTTTACAGACCAAAATGCAATTCTTGATTCCTCCTCAAGATTCTCACTCCATTACCAAATTTGGACCACCTCCAGTTTCTCTCATTGCAGTTGCTGTACCAGTAGCATGGCACCACTCACACCAAGTAAGGTTACAGAAACATGCCTTACAGAGGGGTAGGGATTCTGAAATCTAGCTCGCATATCCCTTAATAGACTATATGCCCTGGAGCGGAGCTGCATCTGTCTGGATCAAGGAGGTCCTCTTTTTTTGAAAAAGGTGGCATTTTCAAACAAGCTGAGCACCCAAGGGATTATGTAGGCCCAGAGGAGGCACATTTCTATCCCCATCAAGGATCTGTGTAGGTAGATCTATAGTCCTACCATTGATCCAGTTACCAAGGATGGAAAGCCAGGGCCATTCTTGGCACCTAAAAGTTAACTGGCAAGTCCTACTGATTCCATTTCATGTCCATGGCCACCACCCTAGTTCATGCCACTGTCATCTATCACACAGAGTACCACATACACCACCATCAGATTCTCTACTTTCAGTATTGGTCTCTTGTGATCCATTCCTTACAAAGTAGCTAAATTTATTGTTTACAAACAAAATCAGATGTTTATGAACATCTCCCTTTTGTCCTACATAGAACCTTTTCATGATTTCCTGTTATCCTTAGAATTCAGTTCATTATTTCGAACTACAAAGCCTTTGATGGCGTGGACCTGTCTCACCTCTCCAAACTCTTCCCTTTATGCTCCTCACCTGTCCCCTTGCTCATCCCACGCTGGCAACAATGGCTCTTCATTAGTTCCCAGGAAGGCCAAGCTTCTTTCCTGCTTCAGGGCCATAATGCTTGCTTTTCCTTTGTCTGGAACCTCCTTCCCCTGCTCTTCACAGCATCAGCTCCTTCTTACCCTTGAGATTTCAGCCTAAATGCCATCTCTCTCTGACCATCTAAATGGATCATTCCTATACTATTACATTCTAGAATCTTGTTTATTTATTTTACAGAACTGAAAACAATCTCTAGGTAATATATTTATTTGTTTCTTACCTATTTTCTACACTAAACTGTAATTTCTCAAGGGCAGGTCTCGTGCCCATCTTATGTTCTATCGTATCTTCTGGGCTGACAGTTTGTGCATCATAATGGAGAATTGGTACGTAGTTCTTGAATGAATGAATTAACTAATTTGAGTTTTAGAACTGCGTTTTGAAAGATAAAGAACTTATCCCAGTGAGGCAGTGTTAAGAGCAGTTCCAAGTGAAAAAAGCAAGTGCATAAACTTAGAAGAAATCTAAGCATTCCACTATTACATGATCATCTATGGGTATGAACAGGAATATATTCTCCATTAGATTATCGTATCCTTGAAAGTAGGAATTATGTCATTTGGTGTTTGAATCCTCAGTGCCTAGGTCAGTGTCTTAATAAATATTGATTTATTGAATCTTGAATGAGTGAGAAAATTTTCTCCTGACTTTAGTTTTAATACTGTGGCAGGAACTGCTCAATGCCTCTAATATCTGTTTTCTCCCTTTTTACTTACATCCAAACCTTGAATGTGTTCATTTGAAAAACTGCATTTCCCAGCCTCCCTGGGGTGGCCATATAGCCATATTCAGGGTAATGAGATAGAGGTAAAAATGCTGTGCAGTACTTATGAAAGGCTCTTTAAAAGGCAGGGGCACTCCTCTCATTATTTTCTCTAATGTGAAGTGAATGGCTGTAGCTCTATCAGCTCTTTTATGATGCTGAGAATGAATAACAGAGAAGCAGAAGAAAAGGAACCTGGGTTCCTTTAGGTATCTGGGTATCCTGGGTATCTTTATAGGGTTACTACACCAACCTTGTGCCAAATATCTCTGGACTTTTTTAATGTAAGATAATAGACCCTTAAACTGTTTAGTTCATACTAGGTAGGTCTCTGTTACTAGCAACAGAACTTAATCCTAACTTATACACATCGTAAAATAAAAACACTTAACGTAGGTTGACACACCTGAGTGCTGGAGAGTTTGAGCCCTTGGTTTTCTACTTCACTTGCTCCATAGGAGAAATGACGGACGGCAGTGTAGCTTTGGGTAAAGCACAGTGGCCAGATGAACAATAACATGTGTGATGCCCATAGCTTAATGTGTTTGTCTGGAGCTATGGAACAAAGAAAAATGTGGGAGTTTAGCCGACTAAGATGTTATTGTTATTCTGTAGCCAATTTTTGAGGGGGTAAAGGGCTGAATTAAATCTAAATAGTTATTGGATTAAATAAGCCAGTTATTTCAGTCTAAGCAGTTATCATCTTTTAAATAAAATTTAAATTAGATTTTTTGGAAGTTGATCATTCTAAAACCAAATGAAAATTTGGTCACCGAATAGGACATTTCAACACCACAGGAGCATGTCAGTAGGGTCACAGAGTGTATTTGTTCTAGGTATGGGAGTTAAGTAATGTTTGGAAGAAGCATTGTGGACTTAAAAGGCATGAATCACAACCAATAGAGATGCAGTCTGGGTGGTAACTAATTTTTTAGTTTCTTAGAAAAGTGTGCAATTGATTTATCCTTAGCAGGGTTCAAAATATTTAGTGGCCATTATCTTAAAATATGTTTCGAAATAATTTGAATACCTGAATGCATGTGAAAGAGTCCAGACCCATGTATTCACACTGGAAAGTTTGATAAGCAACGTTTTTCTCATATAGGCATGCAATTGATTTAACTATAGGCTTGACCCATGGAATTCCCTTGTCAACTGACAGCCATGAGAAAACCCACTCTTGCACTGAAGTGCTCCTCCTGAAAATAGAGCAGGCGCTTCTTGCCCTTTCTCACAGTCCTCTCAGCTGCATGGAAACAAGAATGCTCTTTGTCAGGCATACCCAAGAGGAGCATTTTGGAACTCAATTTTCTCATGGTGTATTCAAATGACAGAGAATGAAGATAATTGAATTTGAAATATGTCCAAATGTTTCTAGTATCATCCCTGTGTTGAGGCATATTTCTGAAGCAAATAAGATACTAAGGAATCAAACATGGAGAAAGTCAATTAGAAATCTTATGTCCTAAAATACAGCCTCTCATAACTTGCCATGGATTTTATTTATTATTCTTTTTCTGAAATAAAATGTTGGATAACCTAATCTCTTGAATCAAAGAAATATACAAACAAAAATGGCTACCAGTCACGTGTGTGTAACCTCAACGTATCTCAACATATGAAGTAGCCATTTCTTCAGTACACCTGCTGCTCAACTTCCTTCCAGACATAGTGAATGAGTCATGACTCCAAGGAGTCTTAGCTTGAGAAAGGGGACCTGGGCCACCATCCACGCAGACCAAGCCTGCAGGACTCTGCCCTGGCATCTGTAAAGTCAGGGTATTCGGTGTCTGGAAATCATCCCATCCAGGAGACTCGGTAGAAGGTGACCCCTACTCAAAATGACCTAACAATTTACTGCTGCTCCTGGCCTTAATCAAATATGTTACTATAGTTGGGGACGGCACATAGTAGGCACTCAGGATGAAACATTGAAGGGCATGTGAAACTACTCTTAATTAGTTTAAATTAACCTTTCATTAGCTAATTATGTGGATCAAATCCTTTTTACTTTTCACTTTGTATTTGAAAAATTAACCGATATGCTCACCATTTAAGCTCTTCGTAATCATTATTGGTTTAATGCTAATGACTAAAAACTATTTTTAAATGAACACACTAAGTGTTTTAAATTTTGCTGAATGTGATTTCATGGTATTCACATACCAAGAAAGTTGGAAGAACAGGCTTTGTAGTCAAATATCCTTGGATTGCATCCTAAACTGACATTTATTAGTTGTGTGATCAGAGAAGGTTACTTCACCTAGTTGTACTTGAGCCATCTTCATATGTAATAAGTGGGGAGGAAAATAATAATACCTACTGATAGAGAACAAGTACTCAACAAATTTGATTATATATTTAGTAGAAGGCATCAAATGTGCAGAATGAAAATTCAATTGCTTTAACAGTGGAAAAAATTCCATCATTATAATAAATGTCTGTGTACGAATGAACCATAGGGTTTGAAGTCAGTCTAATACAGCCTTGCACAACCGTGTAGAATTCTGAGAAAATGTCCTTAAGTGGCTAGCACATACTAGTTTGGTAATTCATTGGCTGCTGCAATGACATTACAGATGTGATTATAAAATTGCAGGATATATAAGAAAATAAATAAACTGCTATGCCAAAATTTATAGATCAGAAGGACTGTTGACATTCAAGCAGTTACCTTGTATGCCATCTCTATACATTTATTCTAATGCTACTACAATTGTTGAAAATGTTCATCTGCTTGAGAAATGCTCTCAGAAACAGTATATAGGCTTCAGGAGAAAGTTAATCAAATCCATCTTAGTTTCCCATCACACCTGACACTGTTTGTGACTAGTCCCTGAAATCATATTTAGCTTTAAAAAGAATTGTTAACACTTAAAGAAGTCCAAATAATGAATAATTGGCCCTGAAGGTAATGAATAAATGTATTCCTCATTCATTCACAAAAATTTATTTCGATGCACTACTAAAGATGCTTTCACAATATCAATCCCACTGACAAGTGAAATATTTCCTCAAGTAATTATTTTGACAGGAAACTGCATAAATTTCAGAGTGTATTTAATTAAACAAAAGGTACTTAAATTAGTTTATGGACATACATCAAACTTGAAAGGATCCAAAAAGATGCCACTGCTGAGAATATCACAAGAAAATCATGGTAAGCATACTATTTTTTAAATAGAAGTTAAGTTTTAGATGTTAGTGAAGTAAACATTATTTGAATTTATTATCATTCAGTGTTATTCTTATGATAGCTGTTGGATTACTTTCCTAGGGCTGCCATAAGAAAATACCAAACCAGTTTAAAACGACAGAAATGTATTATCTCATGGTTCCAGAAGCTAGTTAAGTCCAAATTCAAGGTGTGGGCAGGGTCATGCTCTCTCTGAAGACTCTAAGAAAGGCTCTTTCTTTGTTTCTTACTATCTTTTGGTGGTTTCCAGCAGTCTTTAGCCTTCATCGACATGTAGATTCATTACACTAATTTCTCCTTCCATTGTCACATGGCATTCTCTCTGTATATCTGTGTCCAAATTTCCATCCTCTTTTTATAGGGCTACTAGTTATACTCAACCACCCTACTCTAATATGACCACATCCTAACTTGATTACATATGCAAAGACCCTGTTTGAAAATAAGGTCACATTCACAAGTGCCACGGATTAGGACTTCAACATTATTTTGAAGGATCTCAGTTCAACTCATAGCACCATATGTGTCAATTCAGCTAGGCTATAGTCTCCAGTTATTCATCAAACACTAATACAGGCCTACCTCGGCAATATTGCAGGTTCAGATCCACAGTAAAGAATGTCATAATCTTTTCCCTGGTGGAGAGTCTTGCCTTCAATTTGTAAAAAACACAACATCTTTGAAGTGCATTAAGGAGATTCACAGTAAAACAAAGTAATATATATTGATGTGAAGGCACTTTGTGATTAAAGTCTATATTCAGTTTACTTCATATAAGGAGGATTATTCTAGATAAACCGAGTAGACCTGATTCAATTAGCTGAAAGGCCTTAGTTGCAGAACTGATGCTTCCCTGAGGAAGGAATTCTACCTGGATCCTTCAGTGTCAGCTCCTGTTCAAGTTTCCAGCCTGCCCTCCCTATTGGTTGGTCCTACAGATTTCTGACTTGCTCAGCCAGCCTCACCATCACATAAGCCAATTCCTTGCAATAAGTTTTTTAACATACATTCATATATATTACTGGTTCGTTCAGAAATCATTCACTGAGCACATGCAGTACCACCTCCAGTATAGTGAGGGGGTTAAGTGTGTGCGCTCCGGAGTTAGGCTGCCCAGGCTCAAAGTCAGGCTCTATTTTCTACTGTTCTGTCACCTTTGGCAAAGTAATACTACTTCCCCATGTATGAGAGTGTATGAGAGGAGTGTATGATAATATTACTTTAGAGAGTGACTAACATTTGTTAACCGGTCGAGCAGTGAATACAAGCCAATACTTATCACCAGTAGTATAGTGGCTGAGGAAAGCCAATCGTGATCGTCTTTTCTCAATTCCATGTTCATTTTCACGAATTTTGACAGCTTGAACTAGGCTGTGGGGGAAATATTTACATCTTAGAAATTGGCAAACACTGCAGTTCAGGGCTTTTCTTTTCCAGAGCTGGATCACCAGCACCACAGTGCTTATACTAGTATCTGATACAAAGTTAGCACTCAGTAAACAGTAGCGATTATAAAAGGTAAAGTGCAATAAGAACAAAAAAAGCAGATTCTTTTAGTTCACATGGTCTCTTTGCACAAAACAAAAAAAGACTTCCTTCAAGACACTTCAGTGACATCGGCCAAAAAGCCATCATTTTAAATTAAATCTATAATGTGAGACTATTTCACTTTTTTATCAGTGCTTTAAAGGTGATTTTTCTCAGTAAGTATATGAGTAATGTTTCCCTATCTTCATTTTTATCATCAAATATGCTTTAATTCTTGTGGAAAAAAATTGCTTGAAAATAAAGATATTTCTTCAATAAAATATTTCCTATTCTAGGACATTTTGAAACATCTTTTCAGTGGAGAAAAGGACCTCAGCAAAAGCATCAAAAAGAGAACTAACAGTCACTGGAAACAGTAATATTGAAGAAAAGGAATAGAGACGTCTATTTTAGACTATTTTGGGTGAAGTTGGATAATACCCACAGAGAGCAAAACAAAATACAATGACAACACCAAAGACTTCGACATGAAAAGCTCTTCGAAGGTTGTGAGAACTAATTATCTCTTGCTAGTGTCCAAGTTTGCATGAAGATGTATCTCCAGCCTGAGCTGGGCTCCAGCTTCACAGCCTGCCAGTTTTCATAGGCCCATGGAGGCCCTCCTTGGGAGGCACTGTGGAGATAGTCTGCCTGGTACATTCCTGGTATATTCACAAGATCTGCTGCTTCTCAAATCTTGAAGATGCGAAATGAAATTCCAAGGACTGCATTAACAAAGGCCAGCAGTTATGGCTCAACCCAAGCCAGCAGTTATGGTGAAGTATCCTGGATTCCCATGAGAAACTCTCTGGATCTAGTTCATCTACGTCACATGAGTCTGCAAACAGGAGGCCACGAGAGTTTAAAAATACTGTGACTGCTGGAGACTTCCCTGGCCGTATTTAGTTCACATGTCTCACGGTGGTAGGCAAAAGCTAGAAACACACAAAGGGATTTGGAGGGAGTGAAAGAAGGCAAGGGCCTGCATTAGGAATCAGGATGTAATACTGCTACCTTCCTTCTCCCACCCCCCATGCTTACCCGCAAGGCTCTCTCAGCTCTTGTTTTCTCTCCAAGGAAGCTGCAGCCTCAGGTACTCCTCCGCCATCCCTGGACATCTGCTTGGCTTGTCTATTTTCTACTACAGGCAGAGGACAGGAAGGAAGAGTTTGTTTCCTGTAAATAGAGGGAGAGAAAATTACAGCTATTATTGTTTTGACAACGGAAGCCCTCCCTGAAGCTTGTAACACAGTTCATTCCTGACAGGCATCAGGTCTGAGTTGCCGGCTCTCCGCAGAAATTCCTCCCAAAGGGTCCTCGGGGAAAGCTGAAAGACCTGATGGCTTTGCATTGGATGTCTAATGGCATAAAGATGTAATTCTGGGCAATCTCGGTATCGGGCTGTGCAAATGGAATGCAGCCTGTGTTTTGAGAGTGTTTTGATGCAAGTCCAGAGCAAGCCCATGCTCTGTTACCCCAAATAAGCATGCTGGAACTTGACCCTTAAGATTGCACACACATGCTTGCACACATACCAGTTTAAGCGAACACACCTCCAAAGCTTGAAAACATCTGATAACTCAAATTATTTTTATTTCTAAAATAACCATTTTATATTTTTATTTTGTATCATTATTAATTTTATTTATAAAATTATTTTTAACTATCTCCCCTTGTCCCCTGATCTCCCAAACTTCATTTCGTTTGAAGATTCCATTGCTTTAAAAATGATATGTATAGATACATATGTATAGATACTTTCAATGAAAAGCTATAAAATTACCAACTGCGTACTGAGTATCCTGCCTCCTACTCTCAGTATTTTATGTGTCCACCTGTTTGGGGAATATATTTGACCATGATCTTCAGACATAAATTTGTTATTTGTAGATGTTTTAAATTCATCTTTTGCCTGACTGGTGTGTGATATCTAAAAAGAGAGGAGGAAGGAACTAACCAGGACTACTGGGTTAGAAGCCAGAGGAAAGTCTGCTATGTCCACTTATTAATGAGAATGAGATGTGTTATTCAAAGGGAGTGATCATCTCCTGTTGGTAGGAGAAGTAAATTTAAATTTGATAGTTGAAGCAGGATTCATATTTGTGTCAAATATATTAAGAAGAGGTTGTTTAGATTTCTTTGCTGAAATTGCAACAATAATAGAACACCCTGAGCTGAATTAAATTAATGAGATCGTTTTTACTCTGTCTATCTTGACAGCAGGCCCCTTTGGTTGTCCACCTTCACTGGCTGCTTCTTTTAGCATTCTTTGCTAGTCTCTTGTCTTTGGCTCTACCTCCAAATAATAGTGTGTCTCAAAGCTCAATCCTCGTCCTTCTTCATGTCCCATCTAGTCCCATGGCTTTAATAATATCTATATGCTGAATAGTTTCCCAATTTATGATTCTAGGCATTGCCTGTCACCTGAATTCCAGATTCTTAAAAGCCATAGCCTACCTGATACGTCCACTTGGCCATCTTCTATGCATCTCAAATTTTAGATGCTGAAAACAGAACTCATTTTCCCCATCCCCAAATCTTATCCTACTCAACATCCCTACCTCGATAGTCACTACCACATTCACCTAGCTGCTCAATTAAGAAATCATCCCTGAGTCTTCTTTTCCCCTTATTTCTTATACCTAATCAGGCAGCAATTTCTCTTATTTATTCCTACTTCCAATTAGCATCCTTTATTTGTCTTTCTCCATTCCCATCACTATGATCCTAGTCCACACCACCATTATGTTTTGCCTGGGCCACTGCAGTAGCCCCTATCAAATATCTCTGCTTAGGTTCTTGCACACCTAAAATCCTTCTACATACAGCAGCCTGGGGGGTTTTTTGTAAATTTAAATGGGAGCATATCATTTTCTTGCTTAAAGCTATTTGGTATCTCCCCACTTCTATGAAATTCAAATACCTTACCTCTACTTACATAATCCTGACCTCAATGATCCCTTTCATTCTTACACTCTAGCCATCTTTCTCTTCTCTAGAGCCTTCCCTCCTCCATTAAAACCTCTGTTGGAAATGTTCTTCCCATAGAATTTTATACCCTTGACTCCTCGTTGACCCTTAGGTCTAAGGTTAGACATCACCTTCTCAGCGAGGCCTAATATCGCATTCAGTCCTATATCTATCACTGAGCTTATCACTGCCTGGTGGTTTCTTGTTCATTTATTTGAGTATTATTTCTTCCTCTAACTATATCATAAACTTACATGAGCAGAGACCTTGCCTTCATGTCCAGTGATACAGCCTAAGTGATATAACTCTTATAGGTAGAAGAGTTCCTACCATGCCAGAGATGTTGATAACTGTTGAATGAATGAGAGAATTGATAAACATTCTATCATAGGCTGTGATCTGTTCTGGGTTATCAGGAAAGTTTTTCCTAAAGAAGTATTATACGAGCAAAATCCTGAATGATGAGAGGTAATTAACTGGAAGAATCTAGAAAGAGAAGAGAGGAGAAAAGCATTCTAGACAAAAGAGACAATAGACATAGAAGCCTGGAGTTGGGAGGAGCACAGTGCATTTGTTCCACCATGAGAAGGGACCATATTTGGAGTACGAGGAAAAAAGAGAATGGTATAAACTGAGACTTGGAGAAGTATGCAGGTCTTCTAGACCAAGTTAAGGATTCCAGGCTTTATTTAAGGGCTTTGGGAAACCATTGTAAAGTTAAGCAGGCAGATAGTATCTTAAGATTTACTTTCTAAAAACATCCTTTTGGCTGAAGTGTAAAGAAGAGTCTGGGTGTGGGTTGCATGCCTACTATTCTTCCTGCTATTAGGAGGCTGCTACAATAATCCAGAGGAAAGATCATGTTAGCCTGGACTAAACTAGTGGTGGAAGAGATGGAGAAATTGGCACAAACTCCAAAAATATCTAGGAGGTAACACAGATAGTGATATTCAATTAGATAAAGGTGGAGTGATGAAGGGTGGAAAGAGATGGAGATATACAGCCTAAAGTGCAGGTTTTTGACTCTCATGTATACCTGATGGATGGCAGCATCAAAGGGGACATGAATTAAAGTGAGAATAAAAAAATATCAAAAGCTTGATTTTCTATATGTTAAGTCTGAATGCCTTTAAGGTATCCAAATGGAGATATGGAAGTAGACAGTTGGATTCAGGAGTAGGGAGCTCAAAGAAAAGGTATGGTAGGTATAGGCAGGAGGTATAAACTGGGGAACGCTGGCTACAGTCGATGAAGACTTTTGATGGTAAAGACCATGTTGTAATCATTGATATTTTCTATCGAGCCTAACACACACACAAAAATATAAGCTACATGACCATTGCAAGAAGTACACATGGTCTGAAGGAAAAATTTTACAGATTATGTTAAAGAAGCAAAATAACTGTTCATTTGGAAAGTTTTTAAAGATGTAGTTAAAAAACAGTACATGACAAGAAAATCATATACTTTAAGTTTACTATGAACAGTCACAATTTTTTTTTCTGCCCAAATTTTAAATTGGTTAAAAATCGCCACATTAAAAACTCCTCAAAAGACTATTTTCTAAAAGGGCAAGTTTACTGGTGTTCCAAAACTAGGTCAGTAATGGACAAATAGATTCTAAATAAAGATTTTTACTGAAATTCTATGACAGCAGTTTTCTGGGTTGACAAACCATGATGAACGGGGTACATTTTCCTTACTTTCAAAGCAATGTGAAGTAGTAGTTTCCCACCTTGTGATTCTGACTCATCTTTCCTTTTATTCAAAACAGGACAGCCCAACAGGAATTGACTGGAGTAGGAGTGCATGAGCTTACTGTGTTCAAATCTGAATAGCTTTAGGTGAGACATAAATGTGAGTGTGAAATTGTGTCAGAAGATACATATAAGAGGTGCCATAAGTGTGAGGGTGTCTATTTTACACAGGTGAACTATATTCATTTCCTGGAGTTGTTATAACAAAATATAACAAAGTGGGAGCTTAAAACAACAAAAATTTATTATCTCAAGTTCTTGAGGCTAGACGTCTAAAATCTAGGTACTTACTGGCAGAGCCATACTCTCTCCCCTGGGGGAGAATTCTTCCTTGTCTCTTATAGCCCCAGGTGTTCCTTGGTTTGTGACAGCATAACTCCAGTCTTTTCCTCTGATGTCACATGGCCATCTTCCCTCTGTGTTTGTGTCTTGGTGTCTCACTTGCCTTTTTCCTCCCTGTATCTCTGTTTTCTCTTCCTATAAATACACCAGTCATATTGGACTAGGACCCACTCAAATTGAGTATGATCTCATTTTATCTTATTATATCTGCAAAAAAACCTTTTTTCCAAATATGTTCACATTGACGGGTACTTCTACATATCTTTTTGGGGGGGCACAATTTAATTTATAGTATGAGCATGGGAGCTAATGGAAATGCATGTGTGAATGTACAAGCGAGAGCTCAGGGTATGAGTGTATGTGCGTGTGTGTGCGTGTGTGTGTGTGTGTGTGTATCAGTGTGTGCTCCATATTAAAGAATATGCATCTCAGATTTTACTTCCAACTAGCATTCTTTATTTGTCTTTCTCCATATAACCAAGTAACCAATTTATTCGTTGATCTCTATTTTGCTTCCTGGTTCTTGCTTTTAAGTTTCTTGGATAGCTTTTATGCTGTCCCTTGACTCTATTCACAATGAGTAATGGATTGTTTCCGGGCTCTCACTCCCACCTTTAATGAATACCAACACTAATTAACTGACAGTAACATGTAGCTGCTCTTGGCTACATGAATCTCTCACTGAGGTCATAATGGCTGTTGGTAATTTATTACTCTGTGAGGCACACTCTGGGACTCAGTGTGAAGACCATTTTTGCAAGTGCCAAAGCAGTGTAAGACGGGCTTTCCTTGGTAAGGTAATATGTTCCATAGTTCCTGGGCATAATGATATACCAAAGTCACAAGGGTTCCACTAGAATGCTGTAAAGATTTCCAACCACAGTACCATCTGCTGGGAGGGACAGAGGACTACTGTTTGACTAAGGACTATTGCTCACAATATATTCTGAAATCAAAAACAGTAACAGAACCCCCTAAATTATCAGAACACTACATATTCTTAGTATTATTAGCCTTAGAATTGCATCTCAGGAAGAAACAACATCATACAAGCAATATCAAGGATTTCTGATTAGGAGAATGGCAGACACCCAAGCCCTTGTTTGCCCTGCAATGAGGTCACTCGGGCAGCCTGCTTTCAGGACCAACTCTGTACTCCCCATGAACTCTACAAAATTAGCTTTACACGAGGAAGCAGTCTTGCTCCTCTAGAGGATCAAAGTAGCTGGATCCAGTCCCAATGTTCTGTAGATAACCAGGTCACAGGATACATTTGCACACTGTTTTACTCCTAGTACACCATGCTGCAAATTCCTCTGTATTTCCCAATTTATATCCATAGAGGGAACTTAGGTTCACATGCTTCCCTCTATTATCTGCACTAATCTGAGACCTGAGATCATTTATGTTCCCTCCACTCTTGTTACAATGCATCTGGAACTGTGTAACATTTTTTTCTCTTGTATGGGGCTACTGTTCCCAACAAAGTCCTTTCATCCTTCCTATAATAACCTTTGTAATAATAACAGCACCTCCTTGTAACACTTAAAATGCTTGTCTCACAAGGGCAGCACGACAAGGGAAAGTATGTCAATATAATTTTTTAAATGACATTTGAATAGTGAAAAGTCACAAGACTATTCAGCCTAAGTAATAAATAACAATGACACTGAAAATGATGTATTAATATAATGAGTAAAGGATGGAAGAAAAGTAGTATAAGTTGGAATGAATTTTAGCTTTTCAGCAATGGATGTTACTGATCAATATGTCATGCTTGGATTCATTCTCTATTTGAGGATGTTAGATTCACACATACTAAGATCACTTGCTGCAAACATGTATATACTATACAAATACATTGTAAATGTGACCATAAATTTTTGAGACTGGCTTTTTTTTAAATGCCAGAACATAAATATTCAAATTATTATTTTCCATAATCTTAGAAGTATGAGGTTATTCCAATGATATTATATTTATCTAAAAGCCTGTGGAACTGCTCCTTTAGAAACATTTTTGAATTTGTGAAAACTAAAAACAAAAAGCATATCTATTATTTTGTATTCACATCTTAAATTTGTCATCAAACTGCTCAATCATCTTGAATACTCATCATATTCAGAGAGTTAATTATAAACATCTTCGTCTTTAAGCCAGTCAATATTTACTACGACATTTTTAACTTTATTGGATAATATTAATATTAAAAGTGATATGCATTCATTATAACATGTCAAATAGATGTATAAATAAAAAATAATACTATCTTCTTCTTTCCCTCTAATCTTTTCCTCATGAACTAATAAAACATGGTATATTTATGCTAAAGAATAATAAACAACTATATGTATTAACCTGGAGAGATGCCCAAGGTATTTTTTTAAGAACAGTTTAATCTTATTTTTATTCTTAATTTTGTCTATAAACATATTGGATGTATCATATCTTATTTAAACTCTGTCCTATAGATGGATGGTCAGGACATTTATGGTTTGCTGCCACTACAAGCAATGTTCCAGGAGACTTCCTTAATCATAAACCTTTCTGCATAGACACATTTTTATTTGTAAAAGAGATTCCCTACAGTGGAATTTCTGGGTCAAAAGGTATATATCACATTTTTCATTACTTCTGAGATGAGAAAAAAATACATAAAATACTTAAATTCAATTAATAGAAAAATTAAAGGTCCAATCTTTGTTGCCTGTGCCCTTGACCAAAGAAAACTAGCCACATTATTGTTTAATGTTTAGTGAGAACGTATTCACATGGCACAAAAAATCCATCGCAGTTATGGGCAGCTATGCTGTCATGCTTAAATTACTTCTTCTCTTTCAAGTGTCTAAAACCAAGTTTCAAGATGAAAATGACCATGATACTGGCAGAAAAAAAAAAATGTAGCTATACTCATAGATATAGCCTAACAAAAAGTACCCAGAAGATAAGATGCAAATTTGATCATGCATTTTATGACCACAGGGTGTATAATTCAGGTCTAACATATTATTAAACCATTGTAAACTGTGCCAGAAAAAAACGATTTCACCCAGTTGTGACATTCTCTAGAATCGCTCATTAAATATCCACCATAGCGATGTCTGTGTCTCATTGTTGAGTCATTCTTTTAGCACTATTGCCTTCCTAATGTCATCCCAGTGACTTGTCAGTGCATAAAATGCACACTCATGAAATATGCTGCATGCCAGTTTGCAAAGAGTACCTAGAATAAAGACCATCCAATAATATGTCCACTAACAGTCATTAATTTTTTTCTTTCATCTGTATGTTTTTATTATAATTTAATATCTTCAACCATTGAGGAGAGGAAATACTGTTCAAAATTTATAAAATGAGAACGAAGGTCATAACTGAAGAAAATTTCTAGTGTATCCCAGAAAGTATAAATTTTATTTCACTTGATAAATATTTGTTTAGTGCCTCCTCTTGACCAGGAAAAGTCCTAGGCATAAGAGATGAAGAAATGGACAAACTGGTCACTGGCCCACAGGAGGCAAGAGGCATTTATAGTACAGCGTGAGAAGAACAATGATAAAGACATATAAAAGTTGCACTGGAAACTCATACATGGTCACCTACGGCACTTAGGATTTGTCTGACATACTTATAGAAGCTCATAGAGCTGAATATTCAGTGTGCTAAATAGTACTGAAAGCTTGATGATTAAGCCAAGTGATAAGAAAATTGGGAATAAATGATATAATAGCAAGTTGAAAATCTACAAGGTTATATTTAATCTCTTTAGTTTGAAAAAGCTAAAGACAGACACATATATTTATAGTGGAAACTTATGATGATGCTCATGTTAGGGATAGAAAAGAACACACATTTTCTAATTTGTGAATCAGTTTATCAAATAAAATTCTTTTTTGATCCCCAGTGTGTCCACATCCATGTAATAAGAAGTTGTTGTATCATAAGGTTTGACTGTGTTGCTACAATGTTAATAAACAAAAGTCATAGAAAATAACAATATTATCTTTGATTTAGTGATTTTTTTTTTTTTGGACAGGGATAAATTTCCATGTGACACAGCAGTTATAGTTTAATTCAGTATCAAAGATGAGCTATGAAGTAAAAGAATTCCAGAGAATTTATAAAATAAAAAAAAATCTCAAAGAACTTTTGAAAATTGATGATGTGTTAGCTTTAAGAACATCTGTATAATCCACTTTAAAGGAAATAGTAAACGATGTGGTGTAAAGAAGCACTTCATAAAATATTTTCATCAATGTTTACTTTTCATCTAAAAACATAATAGTCTACAAAAGCACAATTTTAACCATTTAGTTTTTCTTTTGAAAAAATCTCATTTTCTCAGCACCCTCCCCTCCCCCACAGCAGAAGGGTTTTGCTGACTTTGCAGTTGTTTTTATAAAACAAAGTGTTCTTGAGTAGTTTGCTTAAGTGAAATATTGTGTACCTTCATTTTGCATTTTCCTACAAAGGAATAAAAATAAAGTCTTAATTATTTTTCCTTAAGGTCATTTTGCAAGAACTCATTTATATCACCACTTAGCACTCATCTGCATACCAGTAAGTAGCGGTTTCTTCCTTCCTTCCTTCCTTCTTTCCTACCTTCTTTCTTTCCTTCCTTCCATCCTTCTTTCCTTCTTCCCTTTTTTTCCTTCCTTCCATCTCTCTCTTCCTTCAACAGTATTGACCAAGAATGATTACATGTTTATCACGGTGTTATCTATACGGATTCCCAAAGTAGGCTTAATAATTACATCACAACTATTCCATTAAAGGCTTTCTTCTGTCTTTGAAGACATCTCTGAATTCCCAGTTATTATGGTAAATTGGAAATGTGCTCAGATGGAAGTTAATTAAAATCAATGAGAAAAATTACATGTTAATTTAGAAATAGAAAAATACACTATAGAAATAAAATTATTGAGAACAACTTTTTATGTTAAAGAATGACAGAAAAATATCACCCAGGCTTGACTCAGAATGAATACAAACTAATGGTTATAATGGTGTAGAATAATCATTTTTAAGAGCAAGCATAATAGGCCATAGAAACCCAAAGGTTAATTCTTTCTTGACAACATTCACACACAATATTACCAATGTATGCCACTCAATTGGGACACACCTAGGACACACCTATTGAAAGAAACACTGAAGTTTATAGAGAAGTCACACATATGTCTGTATTTGTAATATTAAGATTATTAAGTCTTTTGGAAAAGACTGTCAAGTGGCCCCTGATCCTGTTCATAGCATGACTCCAAACCACCATTTTCCACTTCCATTGAGAATAGACTCAAGGGACACATAGGTGAGGGAAAGCACATGGGTGAAGGAAACAGACAGGAAATGAAAGGTGCCTTTCTGGTTTCAAATTATATTAGATTTGCATTATTCTAAAATGTTGGCGGTGAAGTCCTTCCTAGAAATAGGGAGTAATAAAAACCCAAATGCTGACTAATTAATAAGCAGGCAGCTTCTCAGGAACTGCAAAAGCATACCACATTTCTCTTTGACCAGAGTATACCCATATATAAATTATTTATATGAACATAGAGGCTTATAAAGTATATTAAGAAAAACTTTAAATTATGTATTTACTTGCTTTATAATCTACCTCACATCAGAAAGGAATTTAAATGGCTTACGAGTATTCTGGGAAGGTGACAATGGTAGAGGTATGCTATTTAAATGGTCTTGAATCCTCTTAAAAAGACCAGGCAGAGTAACTATGACAGCAAACTCAAAAACCCACAGACAACACGTACAGCAAACTAGATGATAAAGTATCTCCTGCAAACCCCAAAATATGAGGAACCAGAGCACCCACAGTTATAAGACCCTTGTGCAACCATCCTTAGCACACAAGAAAGTAAAGAGAAATCAGCAGGGCACCTGGAAGCCCTGAAAATAAGGAACCTCTACAAACATTCAAAGGAGGCTCTGCAGCCATCTAAGAGAGTGGCTTAGGTTGGAAGATTTCACCAAAGCTCCCCTCCAGGACAAAGCTCCACATTGAGAAGAAAATACTGGGATAGAATCCAATTTGGGCAGGCAGGGGCAACAGAAATGAAAGAAAAAGTCAAGATACATGTCATAAAAACAACAGAAGAGACATCGCAAGAGTCATCAAACTAGAAAAGATATCAAAAACTACCACCACCACTTCAAAAATACTGGTAATCTCATTTCCCTTAAAAATTAGCATTAGAAAAAATACTAGAATTGAATCTGATATGTTATTAAATGAGAGAGAGAAAGTAACATCCCTACAAACAATAAAAATGTCTCAAAAAAGACATGCCCAGAGAAAGATTAAAAATATAATCTAATATTTAGAAGCAACCAAAGTAAAATGAAGAAAATAATAGAAACTATAAGAATAAATTAGAATTAGGAAAAACTCAAACATGAGGTGATTAGGGAAAAGAAAAATCTGAAAAAAAGATGACAGTGCTTATAAAAGAATTAAAAAATAAAATGATATAATTTTAAGAGTAAATAGAAGGAATGCAAGAGCAGGTAAAAACAACAGCTAATATCTTTCAAAAAATAGATGACTAGACAAATTAGAAATATAAGTGAACTTTTCAACCTAATGAAAGGCATCTCTGAAAAACTTACAGCTAATATCATACTTAATGGTGAAAGACAGAATGATTTTCCTATAAAATGAGAAATCAGACAAGATATCTGTTCTCATCAACTTCTACTCAAGAAGTGCTGATATACACAAAATGAATGAACCTTAAAAACATTATGCTATTGAAGGATTTAGCCAGGGAAATTAGGCAAGAAAATGAACTAAAAGGCATCTAGGCTGGAAATGAAGTAAAACTATTTCTACTTACAGATGACATAATCTTGTATACAGAAAACCATAAGGAATCAATTTAAAAACCATTAGAACTGAATAAACAAGTTCAGCAAAGTTATATGATACAAATCAAAATATAAAAATCAGTTATATATCTATACACTTGCAACGAACAGTAAAAATTAAATTAAGAAAACCATTCCATTTATAATAGCATTAAAATAATAATATACTTAGGAATAAATTTAACAAAAGTAGTTCAAATTATATACTCTGAAAATGATAAAACATTGATAAAAGAAATTGAAGAGCACATAAAACAAAATGCCAGCTGGTTTCTTTCCAGAAATTAGAAAGCTAATTCTAAAATCTATATGAAAATTTGGGCAGTTCAGAATTGCTAGAAAGAAAGAAAGAAAGAAAGAAAGAAAGAAAGAAAGAAAGAAAGAAAGAAAGAAAGAAAGAAAGAAAAAGAAAGAAAGAAAGGAAAATCCTTTGAAAAAGAACAAATATGGAAGACTGATACTTTCTGATTTCAAAACAACAGAAAACTATAGTAATTATGACAACGCAGCAATGGCATAAGAATATATAGAAAGCCATAATATAAATCAATAGAATAGAATAGAGTTCAGTAATAAACCCTTTCACTCATAGTTAATTGATTTAGAAAAGTTACTACAACAATTCAATGGGAGAAAAGAACAGGCTTTTAACAAGTGATGCTGAGACAACTAGATAGTCACTTTATAAAAGAATGAAGTTGGACCCCTTTCTCACCCAACAGAGAAAATTAACTGAAAATTGATGAAATACTCATTTTTATGAACTAAAAGTACAAAACTCTTGGAAGAAAACATAGGCATAAATCTTGAAGACTTTGGATTAGGGAGTGGTTTCTTAGATATGATGCCAGAAGCACAGGCATCAAAAGAAAAATAGATAAATTAGACTTTATCAAAATTAAAACTTTTTTACTTCGAATTACACTATCAAAAAAAGTGAAAAGACAACGTATAGAATAAGAGAAAATATTTGCAAATTATATATGAGACTCGTATCTAGAATATACAATTTTTCCAACTCAATACAAAAAGACAAACAACCCAATTAAAAAATGGGCAAATTTCTGAATAGTCATTTTTCCAAAGAATTATACAAATGGCCAATAAACACAAGAAAAGTTGCACAACATCATTAGCCATCGGGGAAATAAAAATCAAAACCACAATGGCATACCACTTTACTAGGATTGCGATAATCAAAAAGACAGACAATAATAAGTGTTAGTGAGGATCTGGAGAAATCGGAACCCTCATATGCTACTGGTGGGAATGAAAAGTGGTCAGATGGCTTTTCGAAAGGATTTATTGATTTATTACATGACCCAGCAATTCTCTTTCTAGGTATAAACCCCAGAATAATGAAAATATATATCCACACAAAAACTGCTGCACAAATGTTCATAGAAATATTATGCATAGTAGAAAAAATTAAGTCAATTTAAGTGTCAATCATGGATGGATAAATGGATTAATAAAATGTGGTATATTCATACAGTGGAATATTATTCAGCAATAAAAACAAATGAAGTACTGATATATACAACATGAATGAACCCTGAAAACATTATGCTACATGAAAAAAGGCAATATCAAAAGACCCATATTTTATGCCTCCATTATATGAAATGTCCATAATAAACAAATTTGTAGACTCAGAAAGTAGATTAGTGGTCGCCTAAGGGCTGGATGAGTTGGGAGGTTTAGGGAAAATGCATAGTGATGGCTAATGGATATGGGATTTCTTTTTGGGGTGATGAAATATCCTAAAATTGATTATGATGATAATCATACAGCTCTGAATATATTGAAAACCATTGACTTATACACTTTAATAGGTAAATTGTATGGTATACGAATTATATCTCAATAAAGCTGTTATAAAATATATTTTTAAAATAATTAAATTTTTAAAAAGAATTTTAAAATTAAAAAGGAAATGAAGGGATAAAAAGACTCATGAAAATATAATAGATATGAAAGACAGGCAGATAGGAACACACAAGGGAAAAAAATCAAAGTAGTGGGACATGAAAAATGCCAAAGTCTATAATCCAACAAAGCTTTCCTGAGGGGAAAAAAAACTTGAAACTATATATTGAATGACTGGCATTGATAATTACTATCGATTTAAAGAAAAATGTCTGAATCAAAGTTACCTATGGAAATGAGGATGAAAGTAGATAAGATTTGGAAGGAACACTCAAGGGCATTTCTGGAGGTTAGTAATATTCTATCTCCAAAGCTTGGTCAAAGAGATACAGATATTTGTACTATTGTTCATCTTTATACCCTTCAAATATGCTAGAAATATTGTATTGTGAATTGAATGTGTTTAATATTTACTAAAAGGAATTAGCGCCATAAGACAGCATCTAATAAGTGCCTAATGAAGAACCTAGATAAAGTGTGGAAGAATTTCCTTGCAATGAGGATGTGAACTTTTATGTCGAGTAAAGTCATATCTAACAAATTGTTGAACTCTTATATACAAGAAGCACTATCCAAAGTACTTTATATTCAGTAGTTAATTTAATCTGTCGGACAATCCTATGAAGTAGGCACTATTATTTCCTCCATCTGGCAGATGGGAACCTAAAGTACAAGTAACTTACCTTAAGGTTTGCACAGTGAGTTGGTGACAGAGCCAGAATTTGAATCTAAGTAGCCTGGCTTTAAAGTCCATGCCCTTAATTCACCATGCTGCTGCTCTCTGTGGATTTGCTTAGGCAGGGGTGGTGGTGGTGGTGATATAAGAAAGTTGGGAGTCATACCAGCTCTTCACAAAGACAACAGGGGGAACATCAGACAACCTTTAGGATTAGTCAGAAGGCTAAATTGGGGTCAGATTCAGAAATGCCTTGAATGCCATGCAAAAAGTACTGGTCTTTCCTTTAAGCAATGGAAGCTATGGAACAATTATGAACAAGCAAATGATAAGCTGTAAGTCACGTTTAAGGTATTATAATCATCATCATCATCATCATCATCATCATCATCAACAACCTGAGCTGGAAAATTGGGGAAAGAACTAAATGAAGGCAGAAGATCAGTTTGAAGACGTCAGGGGGAAATCAATGAATTTAAAAGAGATGATTTTGAGTCAGGAGCCCAAATCCTCAAACACTGTTTTCAACAGCTTTATTGAAATATAATTCATATACCACACAATTACCTATTTAAAGTGTATAACTCAATGCTGAGCAGTTTCCAAGGGAAACTGTGTACAGAGACCAAGCCCGGCAAAAGCATGTCCTTTAATACTATGGAGTCTTGACTCCTAACAAATGATATCTTTGGCTTGAATCCAGATGGAAGGATTGTACGGAGAGCTCTGTCTGTCTAAGCAGAGACAAGACTGGAGCTTAGACCAAAAAGTGCCAAGAAATCTCACAATTCTTAACCCTCCATAGTCAACCGTTCTCATGGCAAGACAAGATCAGTGTGAGAAGGGCGGCTCAGAGAGGGGAGAGCAAACAGTTGTGAGAGCAGGAGGGCCCAGAGTATCTCTAGGAATAAGTTTAACACATACCATCCTGCTACAATCCCATCTCTGGGGACCTGGTCGTGCTACTTCTCATGGACAGGAATTGGGGAGAGAAGGGCCTCCAGCTGTGCCTGCAGGCAGTGAGCACTACTGTAATAGTCAAAGCATAAGTGATCTCAACACGAAGTATGGTGGTGGACGGGAGCAGAAAGGAAGATCACAATAATTGGTTAAGAGGTAAAGGAGTGAAACCAACAAAAATGAGAGTTTCTATAATACTGAGAGAACTATGGGAACTAGAAAGAAATGCTTACTCTGAGTAAACTACTATTCTCTCCTCTTTTTAGACTTTACATTCTAGCAAAGTTCACAAAATTTGAATGCAATTTCAAATTCCTGCTGCACCACCTTAAACACTTCAATGAAGGCTAATAACTCGATATACAAATTTCCCTACAGCTTCGTGTTTCTTTTATTTACAGAGATTTTTTTGAAGGAATTGTACCTATAATCTACTCATATTCCTTTTTATGAGATATAACAGGAAATGACATGGGTTTCTTAATAAAAATAATAGCTTCTATATCTTGAATACTTACTTTGTTTCAAACATTATGCTTAGCAGTTTACACACATTTGAGCAATAAATACAATAGCATGATGAAGGCTATTATTGTCTTCATTTTGCTGATGAGGAAATGTAGGCACTGAGAGGTTTAAAAAGTTAAGAATCTTATCCCAAAATACATGATTAGTCAATGGCCAAACCATGCTTTAAACCTTGGTCTCACTTCCACATGTCTTATATATGGTTACAAGTGGTGTTCATATTGCCTCTGATTTCATTTTTCTAGTATCTATCATTCTCCTGCTATTAGGTGGTCACTACAAAATAAACAAGTGTCCTTTTAAGTAGATCTTAATCAACTGGTTGCTTAACTAAATTGTTAATCAATCAATTTAGTCAGCATTCTTAAATTCTTCTTTATTTGTTAAAGCATAAAGTCAGATGAACATCTACCATGTGCCAAGCATATTGGTCTGCTGGAGAAGCTGAAAACAGCCTTTCTTCCCATGTCCACAGTTTTCATCTGTGGAGAGACCCGCCTTGAGAAATAAAGTATAGCATTCTAAAATGATGCAACGTTACTATACAGAATGCCTATTACACCCTTATTATAGGAAAATTCTATTCTGTAGTCACTAATTTGAGTCCATTTTGGAGAAAAGGTTATGCCTAGTATGCAAAACAATAGTAATAACAGGAATGATAATCTAAATTCTTTCTACCACCAATCCTTGCAGTTAGACTAAGGCAGTACTTAAAAAAAAAGTTAAGCTATATGTGAATAGATACAAACCAAAAGACAAATAATCGAGATTTTTTTTTCAGAATTAATCAGATAAAACAGTCATATTTCATTGAATTATTCAGTTAGTTCCTTTCCCAAATAGTTATTTGGGCCTGAATGACCTGTATCATTGCTTCAATTACCTGCCTGCTTCAGCGGTAGAAAATTTGAATGAGGAAAACATTTCAGATCAAAAATCGAAAAGTCACAGTATCTGGGTTACCTCAGCTTAAACCTGGTACAATATTCGGGTCTTTGAAAAATGTCTTTTAATTCAATGTCATTTTGTTATAACATTGATGAGAAAAAAATATTGATTCCTAGCTGGGGTCACTATGTGTGAAGTTGGCACATTCTCCCTATATCTGCATGGGTTTTCTCCGGGTCTTTCAGTTTCTTCCCACATCCCAAAAGTGTATACGTTAGGTGAATTGGCGTGCTTGAATGTCCCAGTGTGAGTGAGTGTGGGCATGGGTGTGGGCGTGGGTGAACCCTGTGATGGAAGGGCGCCTGTCCGTGGTTGGTTCCTGCCTGGTGCCCTGAGCTGCTGGAAGTGGCCCTGGCCACCCTCAATCCTGAACTGGAATAAGTGGGTTGGAAAGTCATTCTCTTACTTGTTTTTATTAATCTTCCTTGATTCTTTAAAAACGTATGTAAAGCTCACATTTATGTCAATGTTTAATATTAGAAGTGTTTAATATTAGAAGTATTTCCAAGTTCAGTGATGTTTTTGTGACCAGAAATATACCATAGGAACTTAACTCTTGTTCATGTATCAATTAGCTATGGTAAAACTGGTTTCATTATACATCATTTCACTTAAAGTCGCAGTTTCCAGGAACCTACCCACATCATTAAGTGAGGATTTACTGTAATTCAGTAAGTCCTCACACAGGGCAGAAGGGGGTGACTTCTGCTCTCCATGTACAGCACCGGAAGGCAGCTCAGTGCCTGGCACACAGTGGCCTCACAGACCAGGCTTGAGGAATGAAGTCTCAATTCACAATCGCAAGGTCCCTACCAAATGAGTACAAAGCAGGAAAAGGTAGCTCTTGGTGAAATTGTCTTGTATGACGTTTTTAAAATCCAAGTATTTAGAATGGTTTAGATTTAGAGATGATGTTTCTTAGTATATTTCTCAAAGGGGAGGCTATTGTGTTGTTCTCTCTAAGCCATGCTTTGGGCCCTAAGCTGCTATTCCCTCATGAAAATTTGCTACTATTATTTAGTCATTCCCAGCATTCCATGCTCTGTGATCTCAAGAAATGAAACTCGCATTCCTAAATCAATCACCAAAAAAAGGGATCTTAGGCCTAAGTGCTCCTAAACTAAAAGAAAAGGAGAGAAAAGGGAGAGTGACCTCTTAAAATCCTCAATATTTTTCTACCCAGCTTTATCACCTTTATCTTAAAATCACATCTCTTAATTATTTGAGATGAATGTAGAATACCAATTCATGAATGCTCAAGTCTCTGGCATTAAAAAAGTCAAAGTGATGAGGTAAATGACTTGCCTGGGAATGTAGAGACTTTGAGGTAAGCTCAATAGCTCACATCTCCTTCGTCTCAACGCAAACAATGCTTTAAAAGATTGTTTCATATTAAGGACGTGGTTCCATAGTGTAGCAGTTAACACATCTGCTTTACATGCAGAAGGTCCTCGGTTTGCACCCCAGTGGAGGTCCATGGTCTACGTGCATGCCAACCTGAATAAGCATGATGTCTGATCTTGGACGATAAGCAGGATAGGGCCTGGTTAGTACTTGGATGGGAGACCACCTGGGAAGACCAGGTGCTGTAGGCATAAATAATAAGTAATAATAATAATAATAATAATAATAATAAAAGATTCTCTCATATTAAGTCACCAGGAGATTGTCTCGTGATAGTGCTCCATTTAACAGGAAATTTATCACTATTCGGACACATCATTGAATTAAACTGACATCTCACTGTAATAAATCTCAATGCAGTCTTCAAATCAGTCACACAGAAAAATACACTGTGTATTGAAATACAACCATTTTTGTATGTGTGGTAGAACACAGAAGCTATTTTGTTTCACAAGTATAACATGATGGTTTTTATGGGGGAAGTGAAGAATAATTTATCTAGTGGAGGAGGAATGCAATTAGCTTGAATACAGAGTATTGGAATTGGGCCAGGAGAACAGCCATGCTACCGGAAAAAAAAAAAAAAAAAAAAAAGAGATTCCATTTCAAATACTAAAAATTAAAATAGTGTCCCCTTGTAGGATCTTGTATTCGCATGGTTATTTTTTCTCTCTGTCTCAAAGCAGAAAATATCATGTAATAAGACACAAAGGAATATATCAGAAATAACATTTGCCTAGCATTCACTATCTGCTAAGCACTGTGTTAAACATTTTTATTCTTTATGATGCCTCTGTGCCAGTTTATACAGCCAAGCTCCCTCCACACCCCTCAAGATGCCTGCTCCTTGACCCCCTCTTGAGCCTACACATGATCGTCAATAGTGGCACTTTCAGAAGAACAGACCTGGGAGAAGCCTGAGCAGATCGGAAATAGACTTGGGCTGTTGGTCAGGAAAGGCCAGCGTCCCCGGTATCTGGATGATGGCCTAATAGGCAGGATTGGTGCAGAGGCCACAGGCTCCACGGAAGTGTGCCCCTTGACCCCGCATTCCCCTCGATGCTAGGCCCAGAGGTCAGAACAGGGATTTCTAAAATGTAGAGCCCGGGGAAGATCCCAACGTACCTTTCCACCTCCTGCTTTTGTCTAAGACTAGTGCCACCAACCTGGGGTTAACTCCAAAGCTGATGCTCTTAGCTGCTAAACTAAATAGCTCCTTCACAAAACAAAATTTTCAAAAATTGCTAGCTGAATGAATGATTGCATGGGAGATGTGGTATCTGTCCTCTTGGAGTTTCAAAGGAAAAGACTTGTATATTATCTATGTTATAAAATTGAAAAGCTGCTGGGCTGAAGGAGCATAAAAGCTCTGATCATTACCAATTTTCAGAGCTGTGTCGTTTGGTTAGACTTTCCATGAGGAGCACCTTTTGGCTTAGCTGTCAGTAAAGGCACTTATTTCCAAATGCACAGGCTCCAACATGCTCGATTCTCAACCACAACTCAGGACTCAGTATTCATTCTATACATAATAATACATTTTAAATAAGCCCAGAGGTAATACTGGGGTAACAGGAGAAGAATAACCCCAGCTTATGTTGCTTAGCCTGTTGTATACTTTTAGGGGTGGATCAAGAAGAAAATAAAGGAATCTGAAAGTCAATTTAATCATATCAAAATTCATTTTGGCAGGACCTGCAATAACAGGTTAAGATGTTGATCCATTTGTATTGTGTTTAAAATAACCCTTAGAGTAAGGAAGGTGGAAATTTAGATTCTATTAGTCTTTTTACAACAGAATAAAGAAGGTTTTTAAATAAATTCTTTCATGATTGCAAAAAAAAACATGGCATATGCTCTTGGGGAATAATTTTTAAAATGTGTAAATGTATAATGAAAAATTGACCATAATCCCACCTGCCAAGACAATGACCATTAATGTTTTTATTGCACTTTGCATGCTAAAATCATAACCAGTTACTCAATTACAGCGTCTCTTTTCACCCTACATTTAAATAAGCAATCTTCCATATCAGTACGAATCTCTGTATATATCAATTTTGATAGCTACATAGTATCCCATCACATAGATTTACTTAGATTAACAATTTACTTAATTATATTGCTGTAATGGGGGAGGAGGCTTCCTGTTGTTTATTTGCTTTTATATTTGCCTTGATGAATAATATTGTATTTATTTTCTTATTTTGCCTTTTATATAATATTAAAATATTAGAATATATGCACACATAAAATATATTTTAAGGAATAAGATAACTGGGTCAAAGAGGCAGACTATTAAGGTTCTGCTAAATTGCTTTCTAAAACTGGATCCAGTTTAAACACCATATTCTTATTCTACCTCCCCTTACTAGCATGGTACATTATAATTTTTTAGAGTATTTGATAACTGATAAGTAAATATGGCATCCCATTATTGTAAATTTTACTTATAAGGAAAGCACTTTAAATAATGGAATTATGCCACAAATGTATTACAAGATCATTTCATCTGATTGTTAAAATTATTATCTTACTTTCAATGATAAATAAAATGATAAATATCTCTGAGTTTATTTTGTTCTTAAACATTTCCTTTTACTGATTTCTATTTTTAAAATGAGAGTTGGAGATGTACTTGGCTTTGTCCATGGAATAGGCAGACTTTTGACTGCATATCCAAATTTTGAAATTGAATTAAAATGATTCCATTTTATACCTGAAAACCCTATTCTTATACTCCCACGTTCAATTTCTTGAGAACATAGTAGTTTCTGGTACTAGCTAGAATGATTGCTTCTCTCTTAGAAACTTATCTTAATTTGTCTTTTTATATTTATGACATCTCATTTTTACTGCACTTCCCTTTCTCCAAAGTACTGCATGCCATATGCTTGTTTTTTAAAATTTGAATCTAATATTTTGGCAGGCCTTGATGAAGGTTATGCATTACCATTCAAGCTTGTTGCATTTTAAAAAAACAAACAAAAAAGAAAAAGAAAACAGATATGAGGATTACCAGCTTTAAGGGAGAATCACTTGCTAGAAAAGCATCCACACACCAACTTCGGCAGGATGTGGGATTTTTGCCATTGACTTTTTTCCATTCATCGTCTCCGTTGTGAACAGTAGAAGCGAAAGAAGCTGGTTGGTGGTCTGCGCCTGTCCAGTCAATGCTGGGAAACTGTCAGGATTACAATGCTCCTTTGTTGGCTGGCTTGGCAGCGATGCCAAGAGCTGAATGAGCCACAGAGACTGAACTAGTTATGACGACCGCTGGGTCCTCTTTAACCACCAGAAGGCCTCCCCACCTCATCGCCTGGCCACCCTAGAATGGCAGCATACATGTGGAGATGTTTAGGTCCCTCCCACAATATGCTGCACCGAGTTGGTTAATAGAAAATTTTGACTTCCTGATGATCAATAAAATTCAGCAGAAATATCAATTTCATTTGAAACTTGCAAAAAAAAGCAGATAAACAAGATAAATCATGAAAATATCATGAGGTAATGGTGTGTTAATCTCTCTATTGAGATTCGTGGTGATTATTAGGGATGGGAAGTAAAGAATTAAAAAATAAACTCAGAACCAAACAGAAAAAGAAGCTCCCTTATGATGATATTCCTGGGGAAAATCTCTGATCTGAGTAATTTAGGTCACATTAACTTTTTATGTTTGTTTTTGTCACATCAAATCTGCCAGAACTCCAATTTTCAGATTTAGATGCATCCCCCAATAAAAGAGGGAAGGAAACTGAAGATTATGAAGCAGGTAGGACAAAAGATTACTAAACAAAAAATGAGTTGTTTTCTAATAGCTTTCTGCTAACCCAGACTCCTGGTTTTATTTAAGAAGCCCATTGCCTTTGAAAACACACAGGGTCTTTTCAACAGCAAAAGATCAAATGATGTTAATCAGGCAGTGGGACTTAATCCTTCAATGCAGCTGTCTCTTTACATTATAAACATTCCAGCCATATAAACGGGAACGATTTTTATCTTAGCTTCTTTTTTCTTCTTTTTTCCTCCCTCTCTCTCTCTCTCTCTCTCTCTCTCTCTCTCTCTCTCTCTCTCTCTCTCCTTCTCCCTCTCTCTCCCCTCTCTCCCTACAAATCTTAACTTTTGCCAATCAGTGCAGAATATGCTTTCTTCTACCTCCTTTCTAATTCCCATCAAGGAACAATCTATATACCTTAGAATGAAGAAAGGTAAGAAGATGGGGCAACGAGCCAGTGAGTACAGCCACCTCTCCCTTTTCTTGTCCATGTTCACCATACTGTGGGTTAGCCATTGTAGACTCTGTTCTAGTGGAAAGACCATATCCACAAGTCACTACATGTAATTCAGTCTTATCCCTTTTCATCCCCTCTGTTCCTCCTCAGCTATTGGACTGATGGAATCCGTTCCACTTACTACAGATGGAAATACATTTACAAATGGAAATGCTATCAATGGCTTTTACTGAGCCAATCTTTTCTTCAAGAATAAAATAACCACGGTTTGAATTCTGCGGCACATTTAACTTAAAGAAGAAGTGATTAGGTTGGGGTAAAGGACATATGACAGTCATCTTCAAATATATGTTATACTGTTGAAATAAGATTGGACTTTTAAAGAAATATGGAACTATTAGAATAGTGATTCATAAATGAGGGTGTGGTGGTAAACAGAGTCACTTCTTCAGGGAACTTCTTCAGGGTACAACTCGTTTCTCTGCTGAAATGGTAATGTGCTTACAGTAGAGTGCCATTGCTACCTATTGGAGTACAACCTATTTCTCAGGAGTGTTAGGATAAAAAAAAAAAAATCAAGAGATCTATCAAATTGGACTATAAATTCCATGAGATCAACTGACATACATAATTTCCTCATCTTTTTATTCCTAAGGCCTAATTGGGGCTGATATGTGGCAGATGCTCAAAAATACTTCAAGTATTGTTTTGTTGGCGAGTTAAAAAAAGTCAGGGAAGCAAATTTCATTTTAATGTAAGTAGAATGATGTAATAAAAGCGCTGTCCATGGAGAGACAGCAAGCTCTCCATCCTTAGAGTTCAAGTATAAGCTGGGGAAACCATTACATAAACTGGGGAAACTGCTACATAAACTGGAAAGCTGACCAGATCTATGAGGCTAGCAGAGTGGCAGCCAAATTGGCTACAGGTCAAGAGCAATTCCAACACCTTCTACTTTACGACCATGAAAAGTTTTATTACTTAAAAGTTATAAAAAGATGTATCCTGAAATATCATCAATTTAAACCAGTTGATCAAATCCTTCTGCCTTGCCTTCTGGGAGATTTTTTTTTTTCTTTTGCTTTCTTTTTTTTTTTTTTTGGTTAAATTTGAATCACAGTTTACTAAATTCTAAATTTTTAATTTATTTTTATAAAACTTATTTTCTTTTTTACTATGATTAACATTTGTACCTTTGAAAGTCTCCAAGAACATAGTCTTCTTCTGTAGAGCACTGTATGAATTCTGACACACATTGGCCCAGAGCTCTTCTCCTTCCCCTTTTGCTTCTCCTTTGCTTTCTTTTAATTCTGAATGAAGTTCCTCATCCAAGGGAATGTGGTACTTGATAACCACCCCTTCGATATCCATGCGTTCCACATTTATACTGAAGATCTGTGGCCCATTAAAGGAAGTAATAACGTGGTACGCCTCATGCCCAACCACTGGGTTTGCTGTGATGATCTTTTGGCAAAGACCTCTCATCAGTAAACTGATGTAGTCTCTCTGTGAGTCAGAGTAAGTGGTACTGTCAGCCAGAGGAAGGGTGAATTACCTATCACTAGCATTTATTCTTGCACAGCGAATTCCCCTTTCCCCAACGATGGCAAAGTACCTGAGATTGTACATCATGCCTGTTCTACTGGAATCACACAAGAGGTGAGTGACCCTGTGCTCTGAAAATAAAACCCAAGTTTTCTATGTCAGTGTTTCTTCACAATCTATTAATTTACTTTTAAAAGAGAGTGATGGAAAATTCTTAATCTACTTCTCAGTCAGGACCATTCTTAAAAATTTTGGATTTTCTACTGAATAAGACAAGTATCCTAACTTTATTCACCTTAAGAATTATTCCTTAGCACCTTAGGGATTTTAAAAGGCTTCTGGGCTCCTCCTGTTACAAGCAAGGAATCTGGGGTCCAGAGTGGTGCAGTGATGTCATCTACCTGTCCTATTGACTCCACACCCATTGACTGCTACCCTCAGGCCCTCTCCCTGGGGCCATTCCCCCTCCTTTTTGGATTCCCAGGATTTGGCATCATACAGGGTATTGAAGAGATTGGGACTGTGTGAAAACTCATTGTGATATCTTAGGCTGTATCTGAATAGAGCTTTTATCTTTATATTTTTATTATATTCTGCTGTGCTAATAAAGTAAAAATATCTCTATTCATTACACAAAAACATGTACGTTCATTCTAAATAGTTATATGTCACTGCATATGCCTCTAAAATCATTTATGTAATTTTTTTGAAAAAAGTATTTTATATTCTTTTTCCCATATAGAGAGTTTTAAGTGATTTCAAATATGTGCCTGTATTATTTGATGCTTGACTTTGAACAGAGACTTTTGGAGGTAATATTTTTTGAGTGCCAGTGGAGGAAATTTTACTTTATAATATGTTATTTATTATAAAGGGGCATTTCTATTGCTGAAGAAAAGCAATAAGATAAAGATGAGAACTTTTTGTTCAGGTTCAGTGTCTGCCACTTAGTAGCTCTGTGACTTAACCCAAGTCACCTAAACTTTCCTGGCAGAGATGTGTATGTGTGTGTCAGCAGGGACAGAGATGGCGGGTAGGGGAGGAGAGGTAAGAAAATCTGAACTGCTTTTCTCATTGGATTGTTGCTAGTATCATCCAATACTGTATCTGAAAGTTTTTGAGACTTATAAATCAATTTTAAGTTAGTATTACAATGGTCAGAACATTTGTCATTGCCACATAGCATGCTAAGTGGCCACAATGTGTTTAAAAGTTAAAAGCTAGCTTCTTTGATCGGCCAACTTGGATGGAATCCCAGCTTCACCACTTACTATCTGTGTGCCCTCTGGTGAGTTACTGAACCCGCTGCCTACGCTAGACATCCTGAGGGAATACCAATTTAGCACACACCTTATTGGGTTGTGTTAAAATTAAGTACAGCGATGATGCAAGGCTCCTAGTGAAATACCCAGCCCACAGCTAATAAACTTTAGTCTTTGTATTATGAGATTCCTGAAGTCCATATAATTCTGTGAAGTAAATAACCTGAGAGTAGGTTTCTTAGTCCTGAAAATATTTTTATTAAGTCACCTATGTATAGAGCTCTAGCTGAGACATCACCTCAAAGGACATTGAGCAAATTCAGGTGTCATGAAATGAAATCACTGACAGTAAGGATTCATGAGTTTGAGGATAAACTCAAGAGTATCTACTTTTATTCTGCCCTCCTCACTCTCATCTTCAGAATTGAAACAATGTTTTATAGGAAAATTCTTCAGAGAATTGACTCCATAAATTTGGATAAATTTGGATTCATGTTGTGCCTCTGTTATCTACTTGTTGATCGTTTGGGAAAGTTGCTTCAATTCTCTGAAGCTCACTTTCTTTGCTCATGAAGTGAAGGCAACCTTACAGAACTCCCATGTATCTTGAAAGTAATACCTGGAAGTCCCTTAACACATAATAGGCCTTCAATACAAGGTTACTATCAGTATTTTTCTTCTTTAAATTGTCTATTTTGATTATTACCACCATGACGACTATCATTTCTACACCAATTCCTAGGTATTGGCCCAGATTCCCGAGAACTAAAGAAAAAACACAGAAGAGGATGAAAGTAGAAAAAAGCAAGGAATCATGGTGAGAGCAAAGAGTGTTCACTAAAACTCAAATCAGCAAACACAGAACAAGAAATGTATTCTGGTCCAGAAGTGAAGGAACGGTTTTCATCCTGCCTGTGAAAGAGAACACTGATGAGATGGTGCCACTTAGTGGTGTTCTCCAAGTACTACAGGAAGCGACTTTGTAAGCCGTGGAGAAACAATTGCCAAAGAGAGGCGTCTTTGCTTGAGATGGGAAAACATTGCTTGTTCCCACATTCTTCTTTCCCACATCCTGAGCAGGGCTGTTGACAGCACACTCATATCTGTTCAGCAACACTTTACTAATTTGTTTATTTCTACATTTATAGTTAGAGCCTCTCAGTGCTTATATATTAGCTTATTAGTAATGAATCAGCAATTAACTAAAATATTAATCACCAGATAACAAAGAATGGTGAGAGTCTTCTTGACATTTGCAAGTTCAACTGTGGCCTTAATCACCATCCAGAATTCTTTTCCCATCTAAGAAGGAAGACAATGCTCACTTTTAATTATGAAAGTTAGAGAAGAATGTTTTATCTGATAGTGCATTCTGCAGTTACTTACTGACAATTATTATCTTTGAAACACAATTATGTTAAGCGAGGAGTCCTACAGAGCTGTACAGACATTCAGTCGTGAACCTCTGAGAAAGAGAAAATGAGCAGATTTAATTATCCTTATATTATTCATTCACTTATTTATAGTAGAAGCTCTGAAAAAACCTGATTTTGCCAACAAGGGGAAAATCTAATAGCACTAATATGAAGCAATGAATCCGTCAACTGTAAGGAAATCTTGCTTTAAATTTTAAAATTTTAGAATTAGAAGGCACTTTTGGTGGCCCAGCTCCTTCTGTTATGGATGACATTATATTTGTCTAACTTGTATTTTTGTGATTTTTTTTTTTTTTATTTTAACTTTGATCGCTGTGTTAGGCTTTGTTATAGAATGATCTGGATCTATTAACAAGTCAGGCTGTAAAATACCTTCTACAATGTGTCATTTATTGAGAGAGAGTAGGCCTGGGGAGAACTAGAAACAGCTGAAGGCACATACAGGCCCAAAGCTGTTCCTGCTTTAAAAGCAGTTTAAAAGCTCAAATGAAAAGAAAATAGGAAGAAACAAATAGTTAGAGGAGAACAGATGTCGCTGTTGGCGGGAGATGGGCCCTGGCCTCAGAGGCAGGAAGAACCACCCTGGCAGTTCAGCATGCTTCCTCCCCGACTCTCTACCATCCCAGCCTCACCTGGGCATGGGAGAAGAGGGGAACAGATGTGTCTCAACCTTGAATGCCCTTGTTTTACAGAGATGCCATTGGCCTTTGTGTGAACAGCATCTCTTCTATTAAAAGTTGGGAAACATCTCCCAAATAGTCTAGGTTTGTTCACTAAAGTAATGTTTTTGAGCTCCTGATTTGTGCCACTCTATAAACATCCTGATGGCTCACTCCTCTTTGCTTAAGGTAAGGTGATTCTGTCCCTGAAATGACTCTCCTTTGAACATCTACATTTCCTCTCCTCACCCTCCACCCCCAGCTCCCATTACCATTTTCTCCTCACCATACTCGGGGAATGTCTTGCAAAGTTCTTGGTTCTGAGAATAAAAGACAGATCAGACACAATGTCTACTCCCAAGAGTCTTTCTGCCTAGTATCACCACCATGATAAAACTACCTGTGAAATAGTCCATGAGTTCAGAAATGTATTTCCAAAAAGTTAGAGAATGCTTCTGAAGCTTCATGGTTGGCCATTTGGTTTTTCTACCTTTTAAGGTCAAGTTCTACTATGGAATGACAGGAACAGCCATCAGGAAGGAAAATTGCCATTTCAATTAGGATGAACCAAAGACACATGAAGAACCTGAAGTATTCCTAAAAAATACTTTATATAGTATTTTATAATAATATATATATTCTACATGAGGTGAGATGCACTTTATATAGAAGAAGGTTTCTGCTCTATTGTTCCTTTCTAAGCACTAAAATATGAATCTTTGGCAATATAGCTGTTTCAGATTTACTCAGCATTTACATAGTACCATTTTCTGACATAACCTCTCTAAATTAGTGTTGAGATTCAATTTTCAACATGGGGGGAGGTCCCTCAAACCTCTAAAAGGCAATTCTCAGACACCAGCAGGTGTCCAAGAATTCAACTCAATTCTGACACTATCTATCCAAAGATAGCATAAAATTCTACAGGTTAAGGCTTCAATCCTATAAATCTCTCCTTCCCCCCACCTCCTGTCCCCACCTGCTTCAGATGCCAGTTGCAAGTCTAGGTTTTTACCTCTACTTCAGACCAGCTGGCTATAATCAGAGGTTTCCATGACCCCCTCCTTCCTTGTGTTCAATTAATTTGCTACTGTGCCCTACAATACTCAGAGAAACATTTTACTTTACTAGATTACTGGTATGTTATAAAAGGATATAACTCCGGAACAGCCAGAAGGGAGAGATGCATAGAACAACGTATGGGAAGAGGGCATGGATCTTCCACGCCCTCTCCAGAGTGCCACTCTCCCCTCACCTCCAGGTGTTCACTTCTCAGGATTCAGAGATTAAATGATTAGCCATTGGCGATTGATTCAACATCTAGGCCTCCTCCTCTCCCAGGATGTCTGAAAACGGGAGTGGGGAGTGGTGACTGAAAAGTTCAACCCTCTAATCACATGGTCAGCTCAGATTGGCAATCCCACCCCATCTTCTGGTGCTTTCCAAAAGCCGCCTCATTAACATGACAAGACACGCCTTTATCGCTCTCAACCTTAGGAAATTCCAAAGGTTTTGGGAGCTGTGAGCCAAGAACTGTGGGAGAACACCAAATCTATATGAGAAATATATTTTGATCATCTGAATGACCAGATATATATTTCTTGTGAATCAATGTATCTCTGTCTGAATGAAGTGATCTCCTCACACAGATGACCTTAATGGTTGCCATGATTCCCACGGGCAATTCTGGAAAGTCCTAGCAGGTAGTATGGCTACTGGAAAATACATAAGCCATGGCATTACAAAGTTTAAATTCTGACACCGTAACTTAATAAGTGTACAATCTTCGGCAAGTAATTTACACTCTCTGAGCCCATATCCTGACCTGCACAAAGAAAATAATGATACTCGGAAGGGATGCACAAATTGGAATAATATGGTAACACTTCTAGTAAAGTGCATGGTACAAATGAGGTGTTCTTTAAAGAAAGGCATTATCATTGCCATCTAAATGCTTCTTGTACTCACTCCCTGATCCCCTCTCACAAACCCCCACTACACACCTCCTGTGAGATCACCCAGTTGTCTATGCTTTTAGTAAAGCCAAATTCTGCAGTTTTATTGTCTGCCCTTCCTTATATCTAACGTTTTCATGTTGTTAATATCTGTTGCTATTACTTGCAATATTCACCACTTGCAATATTTGCCACTTGGAATATTCACCACCTGCTGCCTTTGCTGTTTGCTATTCTCCTGTTTTCTTCTCTCTTCCTTCAAACTTCCTCTACAACTTCTGGCTTGAATGCTAATGTGCTTTGTCCTTTGTGACTTTTTAAAGATATTGAAATTGTACTATTCCTTCTGAACATCAAACCAAAAGACCATTAAGTGCCAAGTGCCATCTTGAGTCAAGTCCAATTAGTGTTCTGGTTTGATGACTTTAATGATGGATGCTCTAAGTCAGCTTTTTTTCTTTCCTTTTGGACATATTTTTAACTTTTTGCCCCCTTTAATTCTCTGGGTTCCATGCCATTTTAGATATATAAGATTACTAGAATTTGGCCTCTAGGGTAACTGCAATCTTGCTGTAAAACATATAGGTGTATTCTCAAAGAGGAGTGAGCAGAAGTAAAGAAATATATTCTAAATTATTCAAAGCTGCATATTAACCAAATTTTTCCCAGTTCTCTTTTAATATAACTTATTCTACATATCACTTACCTTGGCTGCTGTTTTAAAGAAGTAATTATTTTTCTTTTTTTAAAGGAAAATGCTGCTGGTGAGTCCATATCACTGTTTCATTTTGTGTCCTGTGTTTAGAGAACTATGCTACAAGATCTAAGATATATGATGAGTCACTACATAGTAGCTCTCAAAATCAGTGGCAGGTGTCAAGTCTCTGTGAAATTCACCTGCAACTGTTCTTGATGATATATGCCAATGAAGAAGGTCAAGTTTTGGTCACTCTAGAGCAGTGGTCCCCAACCTCTTTTGCACCAGGGACTGGTGCTCCTATGAGATCTAATGCCTGATGATCTGAGGTGGAGCTGAGGAGGCAATGCTGGTGCTGGAGAGCGGCTGCAAATACAGATGAAGCTTCCTTCCTGGTGCTCACCTCCTGGTTCCTAACATGCCAAGGACCGGGACCAGTCCATCGCCCAGAGGTTGGGCCCGTTCTAGAGGGAAAAATATCAAGTCTATTTCGTATAAGGATGGAGTGATAGAATAGTTAAAGATTCTTGTACAATTAAGAAAATCTTTAGTTGCTGAAGACAGTCATCTGTGGAGAAGATTTGAGATTTTACATGAAATCTGGTATAATGGGTTACAATTGACCCTTGAACAATGTCGAAGTTAGGGGCATCAATCCCTCACTCAGTTGAAAATCTGAGTATAACTTTTGTGTCCTTAAGTTGAAAATAGCCTACTATTGATCAGAAACCTTACCAATAACATAAACAGTTGATTAACACTTATTTTGTATGATATACATATACATACATATATATATTTTATTCTTTCAATAAAGATAGAAAAAATATTAAGACAATCATAAGAGAAAATACACTTACTGTATTTATTGAAAAAAATCCATGTATAAGTGCACCTATAAAGTTCAAACCCACATTGCTTAAAGGTCAACTGCATTTACTAAGATAATAATTTAAAATAAGACAAACCATAATGTCTTTATACATGCAAAACTCCTCTAAACTGTAATCCAGAGGTGTCCACCTATTAACCCATCTATTAATTAATGAAAATTGGCTTGGAGACAAAGTGTTCTTGCTTGGCTAAAGCTTTACTGGGAAAAGGGCACATCTTTCCTGGTAATGTTTTCGCCACCACTCTCAGCCAGCACAAGCTTTGTTCACTCCACTGCTGCTCATTTCAGCAGAAAGCCCTCCCTTGGCTCTTTAATTAATGGCTGGTTTTATTGGTAGGAAATGGTACACACTCTGACTTTTTTGCTGCCCTGCAATATTGCATCACAGACAAGAAAGTGGCAAAATAGAACAAAGCCCAATTTCTTTCCCTTGAACAAACATTCCTTTTGTAATGTTCCTTTGTTCCCAGACTTAATACTATACATTTATTTTTTTCTGAGCTGAATTGCTCTGCTTTAACCTAGTTACATAAATGATCAAAGCCCTCCTCGAATTCCCCTCATCTTTCCAGAGTCTCTGGCAGAGCCAACCTCAGGAGCCTTTCTGCCCTATTAAAAAAAGAGGGGCTACCATGTGGAAATGGTTTGTTTCCTTTATTATTTCACTTGTTTTAATATAATCATAACATCATTTTTCTGCTGATTATAATTCATCAACAATGTAAGGGATTTAATCGTGGGGTTTTTTTGTTTTGTTTTGTTTTGTTTTTTTTGGACATATAGACTGTGGCTTCTTAAGCTCAGCACTAGTGACACTTTGTGCCAGTCAATTCTTTGTCATGGGAGGTTGTCCTGTGCTTCATAAGAATTTTAGTAGCAGCCCTGGCTCCTGCCCACTAGATGCATACACACACCCACTTTGTGACAATCCAAAATGTCTCCAAATATTACAAAATGTTCCCCTTGGGAGAAAATCACTCTGAGGTAGATAACTGATGTAGACCGACTATTAACCTTTTTATCTATGAAGCTACAGTGGTCAGAAGCAGTACTTCTAGAATATCTTAAAGGGGGAAAAGAAGAACTTGGATTTTGGCCAGACTTAGTCTCTACTCTTTAGTCAATTCCTAATGCATACTACTGAGTGTTTTCTGGGCAAATTTTCTCAGATCAAACCATTGCTATCTATTCTCTTGCCCAATTCTTTACATAAATAACAGTTTACAAAATCTGTTCCATACTTAGAAGCTCATTTAATTCCACAAAGATAAGAAGTGGATACTAATAGCTGGTCGACTAGGAGAAGTGGCTGTCATTGGAAAAAGATTTGGAAGAAGATAGACTAGATCTTCGATTCTGGCACCACTATTCACTGGTGGAAATTTAAGTCAGTTCTTTGGCTTCCAGGCAACCCAGTTTTCTCATTTGAAATATGGGATTATTAATATTTTAGAGAGATGTTGAGAGAATTAAAATAAAGTGAGATATGTAACTATATATCTCACCAGTAGATGCTCAGTCCGTTACAGTTTTGTTTGTTTGTTTCTTTGTAATACCAAGATCAGAGCTTTGCGTCTTATACCATAGCTACACACTGAAGCAACTTTCTTAAAAGTTGCAGGTTTTGCACTTATGCTGGTCAGAGACCTCTTTAAGAATCTGATAAACAGAAAATTTATTGAAACTAACACAATTTGTAGACAATTTAAAGATATTCACAGATACCTCTGAAGTGTAAAGCGAGGCCAAGTGCAGAATCCTTGTAAAAGCCTTCTCATTTCATCTTTTCTTCCAGTGGATTCACGTAATTGATGCCTAATTGTTATCCTTGCCCATTGCTTTAAACTAGCACCCACTTCTGTGGAAACAAATTGATTCTTATTTCCCCTGATTCTAGTGATTGGCCAACAGGTCCTTGAAATAAGTCATTGGTTTGGTAGAGTGCAAAGAGGATTGCCAATGTCCCTTTTTCCGGTGGGAAAAAAAAAGATGAAGAAGAGTAATTGGTAACAAAGGGTCAAGATCATTCAATATGATTAATCATTGCATTAGTTTCCTATTGCTGCTGTAACACATTACCACAAACTTAATAGCTTAATACAGCACAAATTTATTATCTTGTAGCTCTAGAGGTGAGAAGTCCAAGATGGGTCTCACTGGGCTAAACTCAAGGTCTTAGCTAGGCTGCATTTCTTTCCCGAGGACTGAAGGGGAAATCTAATCTTCTTGCCTTTTTTATCTTGTAGAGACTTTCTGCATTTTTTTGGTTCATGACCGCCTTCCATCTGCAAAGCTAGTGATAGCCAGTTGGATCTTTCTCAAATGGCATCACTCTGACGCTTCCCTGTCTCCCTCTTCTACCTTTAAGGACACTTATCATTACATTTGGCCCATCAGAATAATCTATTTTAAATCCAGCTGATTAGAAAATTTAATTCTATCTGCTACCATTCTCCTCTCCTCTGCCATATAATATAATATATTCACAGGCTCTGGACAACCTTTGGGAGGCCATTATTTTACATACCGTAGTCCCCTTTTCCTTGGTATTTTTGATGGCAAGGTAGAAATAAGCCCTGTTACAAGCTCTGATGAACATGTACAATTTAGAAAAGCAACAAGTTGACAGTATTTTTTGAATTGTCATTATAACCATGTATTTTTGGATAATAATATCTCCTCAAAATATCCATATCATCTTTAAAAATAGGGCCTTTGAAAAGTTACAGTTCATAATTTCTCAGCTACTTAATGTCTTCCAATTCTTGATAATTTAGGCAACTAGAGAAATTCTTTATATTTCACTATACAAAATTAAGAGACTTCACATGTATTTCGTAAAGAAAGTTGCAAATAACAAGTAGAGATACCAGTCAAGACTACTAAATCAAGCCTGCATGAATTAGAAAAGGCTCAAAGGAAATCAAGGCTCACTTGGCAAAGGAAGGGACAAGGCTACTCAGAAGGAAACAACAGGTTGCACTGCACATTCACCATCTGGCTTGCTGTCCCGTTGCTCCATGGCACCCATCTCTAGAATGTTCCTCATTATATTCTTCTGCAAATCAAACATCCTCATCTTTATCTTTTTCATTCTACTCGATCTTTTTTTTTTAATTATGTTGTTTTGTTTTTGTTTTCCTCCGAGGGACATGACTACTTGTCTCTAATCCATATTTAGTACCACCTACCCCCTTAAAAAGTTTCTAGTCCATCATCCTAACCATTTTTAATACATGTCCCACTGTCCTTGGCATTGGGTGCTTAGTCATATTTAATCCTGTTGCTGTCCCACTTTCTAAAACAACTATTTTTTGCCTTCTTTTCTCTTCTTAATCCTCCAGTGTGTGCCTTCTCTTCCATTCACAAATATTCTGGTCTCCTCTCCTGCCAGGATCCTGGTAAGATTGCACTCCACAGCCCTAGTCAAGGTCACTGATGATGGAATTTGCTACGTCTGGTAGTCAAATCTCAATTCTTATGTGATATGACATGGACTTGGTTGACCATATTCCTTCTTTCTTAAAATATTTTCTTCATTTGGCTTCTAGGACACAACTATCTCTATTCCTCTTCCTCCTCACTGGCTGCTGCTTCTTGGTCTCCCAAACTCAAAATGTCGGGTGGCCCTAGGGCTTAGCCTCAGATGTCTTTTCTTCTTCATTTACACTTTCTCGCCAGGTGGTCTCATCCAGTTTTGTGGTTTTACAAACCATCTTCTATGTAGATGTCACAAAACTTTTACCTTTCCCCTGACCTCCAGATTATACTTTTATTAGGATCTCTAATAGGCCTCTCAACATGTCCTAAATGAAACTTCTGATTCCTACCCTTCCCACAACCTTACTCTTCTTGCTATTTTCTCCAGCTCAGTAAATGGCAACTTCATCCTTCTAGTTAGGCTAAAATTTGTGGAGTCATCCTTGACTTTTTTCTTTTATACCCCATTCTAATCTGTCACAAATCCTGTTAGTCCTACCTTCAAACTGTATCCGAAATTCAACAGCCTCTCACTACTTCCACTGCTATCACCCTGAACCAAACCAAAATCATCTCCCCAAGCATTATTTTAGTAGTATCATAATTGGTCTCCCTACTTCTCCTTGCCCCATATAGTCTATTCTCAACATTGCCCTGAGTCCTTCAGTGTGCTTGTCCACTAAATGCCCTTAAAAACTGGTACTATTGTTGTTGGAATTAAGACAGATGGTTGACACAGACCCTGTCCAACTTTTGCGGGGAGGAGATTCTTCAGCACTTGAGGTTTTAGGGAAGTTGTGACTTTTATCCTGGAGTTGTTTTTACTCCCTAGCCTATTTATGTCTATCTCCAAAGTCCTTGGCTATGACTCGTCCCAAAGTCCTACTGGTACTTTTGTCATTCCTGATTAATTTCTCCCTGCCAAAGTACTTTTCTTGTGCTTCTGTTCAAATGTTTATAGTTTGCCTACCTTGAAGTAAAGCTCTTCATCCTTTCCCAACCACTGAGTTCCCATAAGGTAAGTTTTGGGTGCAATATGGCTTAGCTCTCTTCTGCCTCCAACACACCTGCCATCCGCCCCTCCCCAGGAAAGGCAATGTTTTTAAAAGTTTGATGGAGTCCAGCTGAATGGAGTTTAGCAAACAAGTAATGAGTGCCTAGTATGCGCCAAGCACTGTGGCTGCCATGGATGGTACAATGCTCAATGGGCAGCCACCAAGGCCTGAGGGTGCAAGGAAAGACAGAAGGGGCTGAGAAAACCAGGGTTACGAAGTGGTGGAGACGGAGGGAGAGAAAGAGGAGCGGGAGGGGAAGGAGGGGGAAAAGGGAGGGGGAGGAGCTTCAGGCGGTAGCCACGCGGCCTGCTCCGCCCTGTCCGGATCGGTGGCCGCATGGCTTCGGCCTCCGCTGCAGCCCTGTCGGGCCGCGGGGCCCGGAATCTGCTGCAGTTTCTGCGGCTGGTGGGGCAGCTCAAGGTGAGAGGGCCCCGGCGGCTCGTCCGGGGCCGGGCCGGGCGGCGCGGGGACAGGCCGGGGCGCCCGCGGGCCTAGGAGGCGCCGCGGTCCCCGCCGGCCCGGGCCTCCCCCTCCCCGCCCCTCGTGCCCGCTAAGGAAACACCCTGCGGGGGCCGTGGCGCCCGGGCGGTAGGCGGGGAAGCGGGCCGGCGGTTATGCGGCGACCGGGCCCGGGGCGACTGAACCGCGCAGCAGCAGGGGCGCGGCCGGGGCCCCGGCGACCTTTCCGGAGGTTCCTGGCGGGACCTCGGCCCCGGCCCGAGCCTGCCCCGAGTAAAAGTACGTTTGGGACTCACGACCCCACAACTGCGATGGTGGGGGTGGGCCTCTGAGCAGCAGGTGGCACGAACAGAAGCCATTGGTCCTGCACATTTTAAGTGGGGTGCTCAAAATCTGTCTCGCTCTTGCGGAAATGACAAGACTTTGACATCACGTTCCTCCGTGTGCGTGCCTCCCCCCGCCCCCACGCCCGTTAGTGGTTCTGCAGGATTTCAGCGAGTTCAAAGCAGATTATTTCTTTCAGACTGCTATTACTAGAGTTTATAACATTTTTGAGAACTGTCGACTTTCGAGGAGGAAATGCAGTCTCACGAGATCATATCATGACCTGAATAAAAGGAAGAGCCTGACTGGTGTAGCATGAATCAGAAAAGTGTGTGTGTCTTCTTCAGAATTTGGAAGTCTGTCTCTTGTTCAGGGTCGAGCTTTCACCAGTGTTTTCTAATTGAGTCTAATAGGGTTGTTTGAAGGCAAAACTTCCCAACTCTTGTAGTTATGAAAAATAAACGACTTTGCAGTTTTGTTTTTATGTGTAAAGGACTTGCACATGTTCTGTAATTTATACATCAGTAGCACAGGGCAACTTCACTATTGAACTTTTGTATTGTATATTTGTAAATTATTCTCTCTTTTGAAAATTCTCTGACCAGACTAGTTTATTTCATTCTAGAGGTCGATCATTTTGGTTAATTAAGCATTTTTTAATGTGTTCTGAAACCATTACCCTGTTTCTGTGCCTTAGTCCCTTGACTTCTCTTGAAGAGCATAGCTGATAGTTAATATTTTTGTAAGCTTTCTCTGCTTCATTTTCATCAGAGAGTCCCACGGACTGGCTGGGTGTATAGAAATGTCAAGAGGCCAGAGAGTGTATCAGATCACATGTACAGGATGGCGGTTATGGCTCTGGTGACCAAAGATGATCATCTTAACAAAGACCGGTAAGCTATGAACTTTAGTGCTTGTTAGGGTCTCTGGGCTATGATTCTCCACTGCTTTTCATGGCTGAGGACTGTGTCAAATTCTTGTATGTTTGTTTTATATGTCAAGAAAAAGTATTTGAGGCAAATCATACAGATTTAGGATGTGGGAAGGGGAACTATGTGTGTTGATTGTATTAGTTGTTAATTGAACTCTGGGTTTTCTGTTGGAAAGGAAAAGAGCCTGCCTTGGTCTTAAAGAAACATAAGTGTGATATTAGGGTTTCCACGGCCTCTGAGGGTGAGTGTGTTATGTCTAAAATTCTATGACTTTATTAGTCCACTATATACTTTTATGTAGCCCCTTTTATGAATATTAGCACCCATCTGCAAGGTGACTTTTTGGAGTGGTATGTAGAAGATATAACTGAGAAAGAGATATCTTCTCTTCCTGCAGTTAAT
>CM053502.1:147527534-147552534 GCA_028627145.1 Eidolon dupreanum | reverse complement strand
CAGACTGCACATTCAGCACTGGCCACGTCACATGAAATGAGATAAAATAACCCCTTATCAAAGCAGGACTTTTATGTTTGTATTCTAAAAGTTTAGATTTTGACATACCCATACATGTATGTTATTCAGTTTATTCTTTTCAAACAAAAGCAATGGGCAAACTTGTGTTTCTGTAATAGCGGTGAGAATGTCAAACTATTTATGAAGACACTTTTAATTTCTGAAAATGCAAAATATTTTCTCAAGTATTTCAGCAAGATTTATGAAAAGGAGCAAAGGAGAATGCAGGTAGAAAATACTCAAATTTTATAACTCCAAGAGTGGTATGCTGTAAGCCATTCAAGATGATGATATTACTGTGTACAAGAGCTGGTTGGTGACATTGGCAGATATGTTTTGCTCTAGAAGTGGTTGTATTCTACAACATTTTTTTCTCCCCAGTAAGAAATGTATACACAAATATCTATTTTTAATTTCATTGGTTTTTCCCAGATCACTTTTTGATTTTCTGTAAGAACTTTACCACTTTTATGTAACCACTTTCCCAAAAGTGGTTCTTAACAACCGTATTCTTTTCAAGGAGCCTAAGCTCTGGTTAGAATGGAAGCAGATTGAGAAGTGTAGGACAGGGATGGTCAAGGAATTTGAAGCCACTTGAGAGTAACTTGCAGACCTTACGCCCTCAAAATGTGATATTTTAGGACACCGGAGCAACACAGAAATGAAGGAAGTGATGGAATTGAGGGTGGCTCCTGGGACTTCAGAGAATGGGAATAAATACTGAACACCCTCCACTCTCTCATTCTCTCACCTCTGCTTTTCTTTGGGTTTTGGCTCTCACAGGCTTCTATTTGTGGTGTCTCTCTCCCAGCCTCTGCTGGACAGATCATGCAGATGGCTCCCGAATGACTGGTTTGAGTTACATGGCCATTCCTTGGACCAGTCATAGTGGCCACAGAGATTCCGCCCATCTGGGTCACCACCTAACTGTTTGTGTTTATGTGAGAGGAGGAAAGCAGGAGGGATGGGGTTAGGCACAGTGGAAGAACTGCAGGGCCAATTTTCTGCTTGATATGAGAAAGTACTTTCAGTGCCGCTGAAAGCCCACGTGGGCAGCCTCTTGTGCTAGCTAGTTCCTACCACTGGACATGTTTATGGAGGGAGGGCAGGAAATGTTCAGCAGTACTGTTGAAGGGTTCAGATACCACATGAATGGTTTGGCTAAGTACCCTTTAATATTCCTTTCAGCCTGTGAGTCTGCGTGCATACAAGATGCTATCATGTGATTTCCTTATGTAAATGACAATAGCTGCCCATTTGTGTGGCACTTCACATTACAAACATGTTAACAGTAGAAAATGAGTGTAGTAATGTATAAAACGTTTCTTTGAGCTTTGTAATTCAGTTACTATCCTATTCTCGCCACTCTCAGGTTTGTTTGGAACTCTAGTATGCTTATGATTTAAATTTATGTGGACATCTTGGGATTCAGCTACAAGATGTAAAATTCTTGGCCTCACACCCTCATGGGGTGTGGTGTGCTGCAGGCCACAAAATAAGTGATCAGCGACACCCATATGAATAAATGCACTTAATTAATGTACATAACTGTTGTCCTTGTAAGCCATAAAGATTGTCCAATATTCTGCCCCTTCAGGAGTTATTTGTAAGAGTTTGAGCCTATTACTTGGCTTTGTATATGAGGTGTTAATTTAGATAAATGTGAACATGATTAAAATAATGATTTGATATTTCAGGAAGCTATGAAGCAATTAACCCAGCTTCTCTCAAACGATCTCGGAAAAGAGCTTTATGAACTTTGGGAAGTAAGTATATATGATGAGTTGCTTTTTATTTATTGTAACTAAATTTATATGCATCATTGGTGTTTTAGTTAACTGAGATTATTTTAACAAGCTGTTTCTAACTTACTACTTTCTGGTTTGTCTGTCATCTCTCAGCTGCTGCAGAAATTTCTCCTGGCTAATAGAATTTTTTTCCCTCCAATTTCCCCATTTCCTTTGTCACCATAATGCCTGGTGCGGATCTTGACTCAAAGCTCCTGGATTTCCTTATGTATTGCTCTCACCTCCAACCTTGCCAACCCCACACCCACCCTCCTCTTTCTGGTCCTTGAAAAGAGCATGGGCTTTGGAGTAGTTAAGAACCGGGTTTGACTCTCACCTCATTATTTCCTGGTTCAGTGACCTTGGACACATTTCCCTCTCTGAGTCTCTTGCCCATCTGTGAAACCCTGAAGAGTTGATAGGGCTGAGTGAGGTCGAGGTGAAGTGCTTCCTGGTGCCCAGCACAGAACAGGGGCTCTGTCAGTGCACTCTCCTTTCCCAGTGCTGCTGGTGGCAAGGACTGCAGAGGCAGGTTGGTTGGAGGGAAAGGTGGGGAGAGTGGAAAGAGCATAGAAAGCAATCGTGCTCCCATTGCTCCTCCCTTCTAGTGCTGTTTTTCATTTGTGAAGAGAAAACGAAACAAAAAAAACCCCTGCCTGCTGTAGTTTCTTACTTCCGTTCCACCCACCCTGGCTCTTCCTTGCTTGAGTCCCTGGACTCACTCCTTACTCTCGATAGACCTTCTTCCCATTCTCACTTTTCACAATTCATTCAAAGCCCTACACCCTCCTCCTATATTCGGATCCCAATCTTCCACCTTTTCTTTCACATCCTTGGGCCCCAACCCTGCCTAAGGCAGTGGGGTGTGATGTAAAGAAAGGCTTGCGGTCGGAGACCTGGATTTGAATCCTGCCTCCTGGCTACATGCTCTTGTATGATATACTTGGCTCTAGTCAACCTGTTTTTCTTCTAGAAAATGGGGGTACTAGAGCTCCACATGCCCTTCGCCACAATTAGAACATTTACAAAGTTCAGAGAACCAGTTTTAAATGAAAAGCACCCAAAGTCATTCAGCAGAAAATCTTACCTGAATCAACACGAGGCTTTTAGAGTCCTCACTCATCCCCCTTGATGTGAAAATGAATACGCTTTGATGCAGAAATACCTACTTGTTAACTGAGTCTGCCCTAGACCCCACTAGAGGCTTTCTGTAATATATACTATATATACATTATTACTTTCTAAAGTAAAAAAAAATACTGGAAACTGAGACAGTTCTGGCCTTAGGATTTAAGATGAGAGATTATGGGCTTTTAATACCTACCTTGTCAAATAACCGTGAAACTTAAATCTGGCAAAGTATGCATGGTATCTAGCTGGAACTTGGCTTGGTGGTATAACAGGGTTTTTCTAGGAAAAAGAGTCCCTTATTCCAAAGTGTATACTTTCAAGTAAACTTTTGAAACACTATGACTCAGAGAATAATGGAGTGGAGCTGGATTGCATTTCATACATAAAAAGGAAAAACCGACCCTTGAGCTTTTGAAATTAATTCTATGTATTGTCTCTGAGGGAGGCAAGACCTTCATAATTTGAAAACTTTTTACAAAAATTTGTATCTTCGTGCCTCATAATTATTAAACATGGTGGCAGTATCTATTAAATTATTTTCTAAGGTAGCCATCAACAACTGGCTAAATAAAGCTTACTGCAAAATTTACAACAATATCTTCCAAATGAAAACACTACAACAGTCACATAGAAAGACTTAAGATTTGGAAAAATATGAAACAGAACATTAAATGACTCTATAACCTTCAAACAGGTAATGATTGCATGATCTTGTGAAAGTCATTGGTTGAATTAGTTAAGCTCATTAAAGATCTCAGGACAGGTACAGTGTCCACCCTGGAATGTGACAGTCCTTTAGAATTGTTGCAGCTGGGCCAACCAGCAACTTGAAAGAAGACAACAAAGGGTTAAATTTCTTTATCGATAATACCATGGGATGTCAATGACCCATGTGGAGGAGAAAAGTTGTGAGCTTTTCTACTTTCTGACATGAACCTCATCTTTGCGTACCATAAAAGGGTTAGGGAACTCTTTTATTTGTTTTTCTATTAAGGGTCAGAGGCAGAAAATTTGGACCATATAAATAAGCAGCAACATATTTTTCAGACAGAATTCTGAAATTTATTTATAGAAAATATTATTTAAGGCCCTTAAACTCTTCTTAACCAGTTTGCACACCCTGTGAATGAAGTAGCTGCTTCATGGCTGTAGTGTGGGTCAGAGATGCCCCAGAGGTACAGGCTGAGCATACGAGTTAAGAACTGGTATTAGTAAAGAGTGTGTGTATATGTTTGCACACACTACTAGACATATGTATATTTAAGCTTGTCTGGAAATCATTAAACTACAGGGGGAAATGTACATGGCTAGTATTTAATACTGTTTTGTAAAGAGAATTTTGGACATTAGAATTGTCCTTAATTTCTTTAGCTATTTCTTTCCATCCTGTGCCTATTAAAGCCTGCTATTTTAAGCACTAGGGTATCATTCTCTTTATATACACAGTTCCTATTTTCACAGCAATAGAATCTTCTGACAAAAAATTCTAGCTCTAAGAATGAGATAGTGCATGCACTCTTATTCTCTCTCTGTCTTTGATATGGGTTGAATTGTGTCCCCCCAAAATTCATACGTACCTTCTAATGAGACCTAATTTGGATAGGACTTTTACAGAGATAATCAAGTTTGAATGACTGGTGTCGTTATACCGGGAGGATTCCATGTACACATGAAGAAGGCTGTCTGTAAACCAAGGAGACAAGCCTGGAGCAGGTCTTTCTCTCTCAGCGCTCTGAAGAAACCAACCAGGCCAATACTTTGATTTCCAACTTCTAGCCTCCAGAACCATGAGGCAACAAGTTTATTTCTGTTGCTTAAGAAATCCAGTTTATGGTACTTTTAATAGGAGCCTTAGGAAAATAGTTCTTTCTCTCCACCACCACCTCTTCCCACCCCCCCCCACCCCTGTCGTGTCTGTGTCTGTCTCTTTTTCTTCCTCTTTCTCATACCTTTGGTACTATACAGTGGCTACTTTATTATAGTCTTACCTATTTTTAAAATTATGTTCTGTCTCTTTGGCTATTTACTATATCTGTTAGAATTTTGTTAAGTTAAAACTGAAAGAAAACCCATTTTCAGTGCCCTTATTTTATGGATAAGAAGGCTAAGGGCTAAAGGGCCTTACCTTGCCACAGGTCTCTTGGCTAGTGGGTGACAAAGCTTGACCACAAGCCCACCTCCCAGGTCAGCGTCTTCTTTATGTCATCGTGCTGTATGTTGATTAATTGAACAAGCATTTATAGTTCTGTAATATTCATGATACCATGCCATCTACTTCTTAGTAGTAGTAAGAGACTCTCTTTGTTTCCTAGGGCTGCTGTGCCAAATCACTACAAACTTAGATGGCTTAAAACAACAGAAACTTATGGCCTCACAATTCTGGAGGCCCAAGTCCAAAATCAAGGTGTCAACAGGGCCATGTTCTCAAAGGCTCTAGGGAAGAATCCTTTTCTTGCTTCTCCCTAGCTTCTGGTGAATGCCTCTTTTAGCTTTGCCATTCCTTGCTATTCTTTGCCCCGCTCCAGTCTCTGCTTCCATAGTCAGATGACACTCTCCCTGTGTCTGTATCCGTACCCAAACTTCCCTCTTCTAATAAAGACGCCAGTCATCAGATTAAGGTCCGTCCTCATCCAGCATGAATTTATCTTAATTTGACTGTATCTGCAAAGACTCTTATTTCCAAATAAGGTCGCATTCATAGGTTCAGGTGGACATGAATTTTTGAGGAATACTATTCCGGTACACAAACTCTCATATTAACTTAAGTGTTTTTGTAATTCATGTTCAATGTTAGTACATGGGCTTCAGTATCAGATTTACAGGTTCAAATACTGGTTCCTCTGTTTACTAGCTATGTGATCTTGGGTAACTTCCTGAACCTCTCTGTGCCTTAATTTTCTCATCTCTAAAACAGCAATAAGAATAGTATACCTGTCTTATAGGGTTGTATGGCAATCAAATTAATATATGTAAAGCACTTAAAATATTGTGTGATACATAGTAAGTTCTATTTTTCTTCTGTCTCCAGTTCATATGTTCTGATTTTGGTTTAAGAAAGTATGGTCATTCTATACCCAGGAAACTTAGATTAGTACTGATAGAAGATGCCAGTTGATTGAGTTCTGAAATTTTCTTCACAGCTATTCACCACTATAAATTGCTATCAGCCCAGAGGGTCACATCTCTTTAAAGCAATTAAACATCCTTGATTATAATGTACCTTTCACCACAGAAGTGTGAAATCAAATTTCAGCAAAGTGAGAGAAAAAATTTTCATTTTTTTCTCAAAGTATCATAGAAAGAAGCCTGTCCCATCACCTGCATTTTGCTTTAAAGAAATATCCCTTTCAGTCCTCCTAGGCTACAGACTCATGAATGCAACAGCCTAATGGACAGCTCCACCTAAATATCCACAGGAACCTCAACAGCTTCATGGCCTGCGGCCATTTTATTTATTTTTTTATGGTGACATTTGTTAATGATGTGGCCATTTTTATTACTTTCGATCCTTTTATTGAAAAAAAAATTCCAATGTACAGCACAGTGAGTTATTAGAAGGATGAGTTTCTTGTAACTGCCATTCATGACAAGATTTGTAACTTTGCCATTCTGCCCAGAAGCCCTGTCCTATGCCTTGACCCAACATAGCCCCTCTCTTCTCCAGAAAGTAACCACTACCCTGATTTTCATAGCAATCATCTGAATTTCTTTATGGTTTTACCACCCAAGTGTTCATCCCTAGGCATTTTAGTCTAATCTTGCCCCTTTTCATAAACCTTAATATGTCTTTTAAGTATCCTTTCATGTACAGCCCCCTCCGCATCCCTTTCATTTTCTTACAAGTTACCTGTTGAAGAATCCAGACCATTTGGCTGTAGAGTTTCCCATAGTCTGGGTTTTGCCAATTGCATACTCACAATGCAATTTGTATTTCTCTGACCTTTTATTTTCTGTAGATTGGCAGCTGCCTCCAGAGGCTGGATTGTTCAGGTTGGATCCTTATGGCAGATCATAAGGTGGTGTTGGATTCTTTCTCATGATGTGCATAATGTCTGGGTTTCCTTGATTCTTATGTCCCTTAGTCCTTTGGGATTGCAGAATGGTAATGTTTTTATTTTGTTTTCATTTTGTAGCTGAAGTAATTTTATTAGCAGATGCTTCTTTCTTATCTACTCTCTGCTTACAGTTCATATGGGAAAGGTGTAAAAATGCTGACATTGACAGTTTCTTTGATGTTGACAGTCTATATATATATATATAGTGATATTTCCAATTCAAATTCAGAATTACACAATTTGTACCTAACTTCTTATGTATTATGTTGCATATCCTTTCTTCTACACCAGGAATCCTGGTTATATAGGCTTTATCCATTTTTACACATGTATCTGTCTCAGAATGACAATTATATATACCACCATCAATAATTGTGATTATTGAGAACAGTTTAAAAAATTGTTTTGTCTGTCCTATCTCCACCTATTTTTTTTATAGTTTTACTATAACTACATTGTTAGTACATTTAACCATTACATACTATAACCCCTTTCTTCTAAACCTTATTTAATCTTAGTTCTACAAGCAACTGTGCAGTTGATGCTCATCACCAGTCCTTAATGTCAGTCTGTTCCCAGTCATTTTGGTTGTCTGAAACTTGTTGTCCAATAGGTTCTTCAAGAAAGGCTCACAGGAATAATATTTTCAAAATCTTTAAATCTTGCATGTTTTTAATAGTTCCTCTGTGTTCTTTATACTTGAAGGTCAGTTCTGCTGACCTTGGCTCCCATTTCCCTGAATATCTTAAATATGTTACTATCATTTTTTTTTTTTTTTTTTGTCATGGAGTATTCTTGTCAAAGAGTCTGATCATTATTTTATTCTTCTTATATGTCAGATGCTCTTTTTGCATTTTTTTTTTATATAATAATTCTATTAGAATATGTCTTTGTGTTGGTCATTCTGGGTTAATATCCTTAGGTACTAAGTGTGCATTTTAATATATGTTAAGTATATAATATATACTTGCAATTTTTTTATTTTTTAATTTCAAAAAATATTCTCGAATATAATTTTTTCTTTCTGTTGGTTCATCTTTGCCTATCGTCAATGTTTGTCACCTCTTAAATCCTTTATATCTTCATTTCTTTTTGACTTTTAAACCTAATTTCTTTTTCTCTTAAGGCATCATTCATCATGTTTAGTTATCTCTGTGTTACTCATTGCTTGGTCTTCATTTTAAAATGACTTTTTATTTTATCTCTAATTGATTTTATGTTGCTCCTTCTTGTCTTATCCTTTTCTTAATATCTTTCAGTTAAACTTTTTGAAATAGTTTGTGGTAGACTTAATCCTTTTTTAAAAAATGAGAATGTCTTTCTGATGTAAATTGTCTGTAAAAATGTTATTTTGCTCCTTACTCTCTGTCTTATGGTAAGTTTTTATGGAATCTGATCTGTGTGCTTTTTCTGTTACTCATTTGATATGCAATTAGTTTTCCTGAACTTTTGAAAAGACACTTGGTTCAGATAACTTTTTTAACTTCACAGAGCTTCCTTTTCTGTTTTTTGTTTTGTTTTGGTTTGTAGTGTTAAAAATACAGTGGCTTACTTTCAGAGATTTTCTCGCTTTGTTCCCCTTCTCCATTTTAATGTGAACTTTTTCTTTTCTTCATTTCTGTTATCCTTATCCCACTTAATTTTGATTCCACTACTAGCATTTTCTCTTCATGTGGGGGGCCCTGTCCTGGAAGGGAGCCTCAACAGGCCAGACTGGCAAATTCACCAGGGCTGGGCCTATATCTACTGCTATTGGAGTGGGCAAGATTCCTCCAGTGTTGTCCTCTGTTCTTTAAATTTGATAATCCTATGAACAACTGTCAGCTGTTTGGAGATTCTCCTATTCTTTGGTCCATCAGATGCCCTGCTGCTCCCCCACTGCTTCCTCTCTGACGGATGCTGACTGCATGTAAGTCTTTTGGCTGGAGGTGATCTGTCCCCACTTATGTTTATTTTGCAATGCATGGTAATGTTATGTCCCTTAGTTTTGTTATAAATGTTATCCATGTGAGTTTTGGTTTTGCTATTTTTTTTTCTGTCAGTGTTTTTCATCTGTTTCTTCTGTTTTGCTCCTTATTGAATTACCCAAGCCAGAACCTAGGGAGTCATTTTTGACTCTCCTTTTCATTTATATTCACATGTTGGTTTGCTTCTTCATCTCTAACGTTTCTCAGATCTGCCCACTTTTCCCGATTTTCATTGCCACACCTAATAGGTCACACCATATTCTCATACCTTCTCTGCTAGTCCTACAAAGTCTCAACTTGATTTTCCTGTTTCCAACCTGCAACTAGAATGAAGTTTCTAAAATGCAAATCTAATCATGACACTTCTTGCTTGAAACCTGTCAGTGATGTCCAGTACCTGCAGGATAAGCTGGGACCCCATAACATAAACCACAAGGCCTTTCAGGAGCTGGCTCTTTCTCCACCTTCAGCCTCCTCTCTCTCTCCTTTCTCCCTTCAATACTCCATCCTGCCATTAGGAACTACTTGCAGTGATTTCCCCAAAGATGCTGTGGCTCCTTCTTACTTCCAGAGCTTTGTCTGCAGTACTCTTCTCCCTGCTCTGCCTCCTTGTTGGGAAGTGAAATTGAGAAATGCCAGTACCATTATTTTTTAGAGAAAGAAAACAATATTTTTTTTAATGTGTAATTTCACCAGAATTTGTTATTTCTTAATGGTCTCATAATCTCTTTTTCTCACTTTCAACAATGAAAAAAAATCCTGGTCTGCTATGCTTAGAGTATTCCATCTCTTTTCGTTAAATAATGAACTTAAATTTATTAAATATAAATATATAATTATAAATGTAAATAAACAATTCAATTAAATGTAATTACTTCTAAGTGCCTTTGAAATAAAACAAAATGTATTTGGTTTCATATTAAAAATGATTTCCCTGTACAATTTTAAGCTCTATCAAAATCCAAATAGCTGCTTTTATAAGAATAAAGCATTTAATAAGAACCAAGAAACCTTTGGTGATTCACATCACATTATCCTGCCAAGAAAGCATGACAGGTTCATTATCGAAATACATCTCGGGTGGAATTACAAATGAGAACTTTGCAGGGAAACCATTGGGAACACTTTGGTCTTAATAAAAGTGATTATATAGTATTAATTGAGACTTGTGATTGTATGACATGTGTCATGCTCTAAGAAGCAGACCTCCTGTAGCTTCTTTTTTCATGTCTTCACTGAGGAGAGAGGGACCAATCGGAAGAGGAAAGGTAAAAAAGCTGCTCTGTCCACTACCTTCACCACCTCCCTGCCACTAACATACAACATTGAAGAATTCATAAGTCCTAACTATATCCTCAAGAGTCATAACCCCAATTAAATCTTCCCTATTGGGACAGTAAGGATAGAGTTTCCGAGTATAAAGTGGTAACAAACAAATGAGAAAGCTGGAAATTCATTTATAAAGGAAAAGGAAATGACATTAAATGGAAAAGGAAATAATTTTAGAAGCATGAGATGAAATATTAGCTTGGAGTTAAATAGACCTACACTACCTAGGTGGATTAAAGAATAAAGATCTTGAAGTGAAGACAAGATACTAAACAGGAAGAAAAATGCTTGCAAGTGTCAATATGAACCAGGGAGTCTAACAAGGGAGTCTAACAAGGCACCTGGTGGGACATGTGGAATTGTGAGCACATGCTTCTTGCATGGAGTGCTGGTGTTAGCTGCGAAATTACAGGTGAGGCGTCTCTGTGAAGGGTTTGTATACTGTGGAGAAATATGGCCAATATAAAATGTACTTTTAGCTATGAGTCTGATTTCAGGTACCAGTGTCAGAATTTCCTTGCGTTACCGTGTCATGTAGCCCTAATCATGCAATTCTAATTCTTTACTTAGGAATATGAGACCCAATCTAGTGCAGAAGCCAAATTTGTGAAGCAGCTGGACCAATGTGAGATGATTCTTCAGGCGTCTGAATATGAAGACCTTGAGAACAAACCTGGGAGATTGCAGGACTTCTATGATTCCACAGCAGGTACTCAGTGCTATTTTCAATGAGCATCATTTTAGTTTGGCTTAATTCTAGTGTAGTGACTAACATTATGTTAGTGAATCCACTGTTGTTATCCTCTTTTGACCCTTTCCATATGGAGCATCTAAAAAGAAAATGGTGGGATTCATGGTGGGAGGCGGCCTGGGGCATGAGAGCACTGCCACCCAGAGTCTGAGTGCCAGTTTCACATTCCCACCTACTAGCCGTGTGACCTCTCTGAAAAAAAGGAAATCAATACTTATCCTACTTAAGTCACAGCTTGGTTTTGAGATTCAAAAGAGAGAATGTGTGTGAAAGTGCATTATTAATCTATAAGTGCTTTGTAGGTCATATAAGGTGGATTTAGAAATAGAGATTTTAAATAAAACCTCAAATGGCTGAAGTCACCATGCCATTGTCATTATAGCCCTTGATAGCACAGACCTGGAGTCAGACTGCTTGCATTCAAATCCTTGAGTCTGACTGCTTGCATTTGAATCTATGTAAAATCCAGTAAATTAACTAACCTAGTTTCCATATAATTACAGAATCTATTTCATAGGATGATTTTGTTTGAAGAGATGGAGGGTTAATTCATGTTAAAGACTTAAGAGTAGTCTCTGGCAATAAACCTTAGCGCTCTTGATTTTGATACAGTTTCCAGATTGAGGAGCTAAGTACCCTGCATTAGTGACAGCTAGTGTGATGGCTGGTGTTCATGTTGCCCCCTGGAGTAAAACTCCATCTCTCTTCCCTGGGAGCTTTTCAGGCTTAGCTCAGCCTCCATCTCTCCTGAGAATACCATTAGAGATAGCCTTTCTGGGACTTCTCAGGACCCTCATTTGACTTCACTAAATAAAGGAAGATCCCAGCTCACAGACTATGCTCCAAAATATGGTAGGCATTATAATGAGTTGATTCGATCTTCCTTCTCTCCTTTCCAGCCCCATTACCTCTGCGCTAGACAAAAACCTCATTATCTCTGTATAGGACTGTTGTTATAACCACCTAACTTAACCTGCCAGGCTTTCTAGTTGATCCTGAATGTCTCAATGTTTTCCTCCTTTGCAGATAGAGATATCATCACATCTTTGTTTTTAAAACTCTTGTGACTTTTCTCTTCCTAAAAAATAAAATCCTGATACTTTCGAGTGACTTAAAAAGCTCTGTAGTCTGAGACCACTCATTTCTCTGGTTTCCTTTCCTAATCTTCCCTATCAGAATTAAGTGTTTCCTTCATTTGTTCAGTCTGAACTTGGTCTAGAGATTGCCATCATGTTGTCACAGTCTGACTTGTATTCTCCTTGACGATGATCCTCGTTGGGTCTCTTCTCAGACCCCTACTTGCTCACCCCTTCCCCCACACCGTTCCCCCACAGGAAGTTGTTTAAGGGCCAAGACCAGCTACGTTTCACCTGTCTTTGACATAGGTGGTACTCAAAAATGTTTTACTTCAGTTAAATGAGTAACATTGTAAGCTAAGCGTCAGTAAACTTGGGCTTGGAGGCCAAATTGGCCCACTTCTTGTTTGTATAAATAAAATTTTATTGAAATAGCTCTACTCATTCTTTATGAAATGTCTATACTGCTTTTGTGCCACAGCAGCAGAGGTGAGTAGTTGGCAACAGAGGCCATATAGTTGTAGTTCACAAAGCCTAAAATATTTATTATTTGACTCTAGAAGAGGTTTGCCAACTGTGTTATAAGCAATGGTTGGGTTCTACGATGGCACACGTCACCAATAATGTAACTGAAATACAAGTCATGTTTATGTGGTGCATTGCATTTAACACTGTTGTCTTTTATTTTGATATATCCACAGTGAAAAATAGAGAATGACACATGAAAGTACTAATGATAAACAAAATGGATGAGCTGGAACTAGCTTAAACTCATTTTATTGAGGAAGAAACTTGGGCTTGGAAAGAAGTCATGATGTGCCTATAGCTGAGTTGAGACTAAAATTTACTGCACTTTCCACTCTAGTGCATGACTTATCTTAAAAAAATAATTAGTATAAATAATGTAACCTCTGTAAGAAATAGTTTCTTACTTATCTCAATAATGCTTGAAGAAAAAAACAACACAATTTTTATTAGAAAAGGATGAAGATGTAGACTGTGACCATTATGAAGATTTTGAAGGGGACTTAGTTTGATAACATTTTTATTTCTCTATTTCAGTCATAACTTAGTGTTCTTTTTCTGTCTTTTCTTTTTGAAACCTTGAATGTGGAGGAACAGCATGGAGGGCAGTGTGGCTGGTGAGCCTGGATGAGAGGAGAGGGTGGGAGATGAGCCCAGAGAAGTGGGCTGAGACTCATAGGGACTTACAGGCCAGTGTAGGATGCTGGCTTATACTCTGGGTGAGATAGGGACCCCTTAGAGGTTGTGGAGTACAAGAATAATGTGATCTGACTTGTATTTTGAAAGAGTTACTTGGCTGGAAGCAGGGAGACCAGTTAGTAGCTATTGTATCTTAGTGAGAAAGATGGTGGTTTGGACCACAGTGGTAGTGGTAGAAAAAATAAGAGAAATTCAGATATATTTTGAATATAGAGTCAATAGGATTCGTGTGCTGTGTGTTTATGAAAGGATTCCAAGGATTTTGGCCTGAGCAAGTGGAAGAATTGAGTTGCCACTAGCTGGGGACAACGGGAGAAGAGTGGGCTCCGGGGAAGAAATTTGAGGTCCCAAAACCCAAGGGAAGAAAGTTTCAAGAGGGAAGGAGTAGCTATCAAATATAGCAACATGGAGCTAACTGGTGTCCTCAACAAGAGCAGTTTTGGTGGTGTGGCAGTAATAGCCTGACAGTGTGACCTTTACATGATGGGTCAGAAGATGATGGCCTGGAGTCAACCAGGAGCATGGAGTACAGGTCCAGACCTGGGGGTAAGAACTGTGTGAGAGGGAAAGTGGCCACCATGTCAGAGGCCTGTAGGGAAAGGATGAGCCAGGTGTCAGGGCAGGAAAGTGAAGGGAACATTCAGAGAGGTTGTAGATAGGGAATAAATGGAATAAAGTTAAATTGGAATGAACAGTAAGCAACAAAAGGCACTGGCAAGAAAAGATAGGGAAGAGATGGCAGTTTTAACATTCCCTTGCTAGCCACCATCAGCCGAAGATTGTTTGGAGCTTGGTTACTGCCCAAGGCAGAAATCTGGGAATGGCTGAGGAGAAGGTAAGACAGCACAGATCAGTAGGTTTTAGCATAGAGGTGTTTGTAAGAGACATGTTTGCATTATTGTTTGCATCCTGGGAAAGCCTAGACCCCCTGGTCTTTTTATATGTAGATGCTTTGTCCCTCTCCAAATCAGAAGGAAGGACCTGGAATCGTGTTCTGCGTTGGAGTGAAGCATGGGTCAGATCACAGAATTGAACCCCTGATGAGCTCTGGGATGAAGCTGGAGAGATTGATGTAAACTCTTATCCTTATCTTTTTCCCCATCTTCTTGCCTTGCAGGAAAATTCAGTCACCCTGAGATAGTCCAGCTTGTTTCTGAACTCGAGGCAGAAAGAAACGCTAACATAGCTGCTGCTGCCCGGGAGCCGCACTCCTGAGATGTTCTCTATGTTGTTGCGCTCCTGTAACAAACATTTTATTTTTCCGTTTTATGGTATTGTGTTTTGCCACTGTTGGTCTGATTTCCCCAGATGTGAGTCTGTTTAATTTCAATTGCCTGGACTCCAGCAAGGAATGCGATACAGTGTGGCAATAAAAGAAGCTTACAGAACAGGATGCGGTTACGAAAATGCATGGCTGAAGACTTGGGGCGGGGGGGACGGGGTACCTTTTTATTAACTAAATAAATTTTAAAAACAATAAACTTTGGAATATTTATTGGAGATTTTAAATCAGCTTATTGTGAATCAATAACCTATATCCCCAAGGATCATATTCGTAGAAAATTTAATTATGATTGCTTTCAAGAACAGATTCTTTAGCTGACTTAGTGATAAGCATCCAGGAAAAGGAATGTATTACAATGAATTCTCTCAGATGAAATGCTTTCTTCAAAAGATCACTCTCTAGAGCCAGATTTTTAATTTCTCTGTGGCCTGCTGTAAGACTCCCATCCCCCCACTACCACCCCCAATCATAGATTGCTAACAGGTCCCATCCTTTCTTCCGATCCTTTTTGTCACTTGGGGATACAGATTGGGGCATGCAGTTTCTAATGCTACTTGCCATTGCTTTTTGTATTTTTCCATCTGATATACAGATCTTTAGACCTCAGCTATAAAAACATTTATCACCAGGTGAGACATGTATACTAAGAAGAGTATTGCTGGGGTCACTGAACCTTATATAGGTTCCCTTATATAGGGAACACATCAGAACTGGTTTCCTTCCCTCATTTCCCTTTCATAGGATAAGTAATCTGCCCACTTACCTTTAAATGATACACAAGATTAGGAAGGGAAGGCAAACCCTACCTTTGCAAATCTGCTCAATATTTTGGTATGGAATATGATGCCTGTCTCTTTAATTCAAATGTCAGTTTCCATTTGAAGAAGACCCTTTAGGCTGGCCTGGTGTGAATTCTAGGCAGCGTTTCTTTGGAAACTGTACAGTATCCATGGATACCCAATCTGCAGGAAGCAAGGTGCATGATCTCTTCAGCAGCAGCACATGCATGTACATACAGCTGCTCTGCTTTGAAAAGAGCAATGCTCTGCATCAAAATACTGCTGCATCATAGCAACAGTATTTAAACAGTGATAAATGGTTGAAAATCAGCAATGTATGATCATTATTGGAGAGATAATTGGTAGGAAAACAGAACTACATCAGTCAGTATTTTGGAGTTTTTTCTCCTGACACGAAAACATGCACACAAAATAACCCAAAATAAGGTTCAAATATTTATAACCAGATTTTATGTGGCCCAGGAGTTTTATTTGGGATGTTTTGCCATCTGTGATGTTCATAAATTCATAGACTTTGGAAGCCTCTACTGGGTCAGACTTAATAATGGTCACTTAATCATTATCCCAGTTTTCCATTTACCCATTAAGAGAGGGTTCACACAGTCCTAAACCTTCCTCACTGAGGTAATAAGTTTAAAAACAATATAAATATTTGAGCATTCCCACTTAAAAAAAAAATACTTTTTTTTTCCTTGAAAGATAAGAGTCCGAGGCCTCAGATTATATGACCCTGAATCAGCTTGATTTTCAGTTAGGTAGGTGTACAGTTTGTCCTGTTCCATTAATTTGACTAGAATTTTTCTGATTGGTTTTATTTCACTCTCACTTTAATAAATTTTAAAAATGAACAAGCTATAGGTTATATATATTACATGGATTACATATTTAAATATATAATAGGTATATATATGATATATATAGATTATATATATATAAATTATGATTTTTTTGGTTAGTAAGTCTAATCTGTGCACATTTAAATACATCTATAGGATGCATCTCTGCTACCTAGTAACAAATGTAAGTTCCCATTTAGAAAAGAAGCGTATGATGTGGAAGGTTAACTACTACTCAATGTAGATTAGAGAGAATTTTAGAATTAAGATTGTTTTAACATCCTAAGGTAGCTGAGTTTATAATTACTTACATATCTCTCATATTCACCAGTTTAGAAGTTGATTTAAAATAGTGTCTGCAGAATCATAGCTACCATATTTTAAGGTCAATAGCCTTGAAGACTTAAAAAAAACTAAGTTCAAAGTCATCATTAAAATCAATTATTTTAATTGCTTAAATAAACGTAACTGATGTAGATGAGGGAGATCACAAGCAGTTTGATGAAATTGCTGTGTCATCCCATTGCTGGAGACAGCTCCACCCAGTGGGGTGACTGAAATGAAAGGAAGGGCTCACTCAGCCTTCAAAGACATGCACAAGGTAAAGGAGTCCGAGCAAAATCAAAACAAATAATTAATAGCTCATGTCTGGAAAATATGTTGGGTTACACAGAGAAGGGTCATGATCAACTGTGTACATGCTCAAGTCAGGACATTCGAAAAGATAATGAAATACTGAAGTGTGATGATCAAGTGGTCCATTATCGACACAAATAGAAATGGAAATCATTTTATTAAACTTTGTGGTGAGGCCATTTGAAGAACAAGGTCAAGGCCTGGATTTCCCAGCAGGATTTTGGTCTTCACATCTGGCGTGCGCAGGCGGCGAAGGGCCTCTAGGGGCGCGGGGCTTGCAGCCCTAGCACTGCAGCTCCTCTTCTGCGCGCCGAGGGCCGCCTGCCGCGCTCTGCGCGCTGGCGTGGGCCGTGGAGCTGAGCACCTCCTCAAAGCTGCCTCCGCCGTGGTTCGCCCCGCCTACTTTCGTCTGAAATGGCCAGAGACGCAAAAATGCAGTTAGTTCATTACTTCTATAATGCTTTTGGAGGAGTGACAACTTTCAAGTTCAGAAACTCTTTTTCTTTTTCCTGAGGGGATGTAAAGAGTGTAGAGAAGTTAATTTCCTTTAACAGAGTGCTAGGATGTCATTCGAACTCGTGTTCTGGGATTGGATTAGTAACTTTGATTTGGTACAATTTTAGCAAGGCTCTCTTTATCTCTTCTGCATTTAAGTTTCTCAGTCCCTTCAGGAGCATAACAAGATCTGTAGATTTGCACCATCTACTCACTCACCAGAGAACCCATTTAATCAAAATGGAAGTGGGCTTTATAGTCCCCTCATTTTACAAATGTATGGATATTTTTAAGTGACTTTTTCTACTTGAGATTTACCAAGACAATATGGATTTCTGACAAATGTCCTTTGAAAAGCAGTGACTCAACTGAACACGATTTCTGGTCTCTGCTTTGAGCGTTGGAAATGAACCAAGTCTTGGTCACTTTCCATCTTCCTAAACAGTTGCCTTTATAGGAGGAAAATCCCTTAAAATGCAAAGTTATGATTTTTTACAAGGCTCCCTTTTTGTGTACTTGTTATCAGCTAATAAGAACAGACTCAGGAAGAAATCAATTTATAATTAAAAGAAATATGGTTAAGTATTTTGGAAAATTCCTTATTCAAAAGTCCTTCAAATGAATATTTAATGGTCCAAAATGTTTAATTAAAGTCATTCGTGGTCACACTGGCCTTCTTTTAAGCATTAACACTATGGAAAAAACACTCTGAGGGAAAGAAAGGTATGGAATAGATAATGTTGCCAATCCTAAAATGCTACCTACATCTCACTGTCACCAAAGTAATTACTCACAAGAACATAAACCACACTGAGAAATGAATGTATCCACCTACTGCCTCGCCTGCCCTTTTAAAGCCTTAACCGGGGTTTAAAAGCAGTTCCATCATTGCAAAACAAACTCACAATTTTCTCCAGTTGTCATTAAAATCCCCGTCTGCCCCTTTAAATTCAATTACTAAGCTGCAATTTTCCATCTGTGAAGGTTGGGAAACTTGTTTTGGAAAGTGGCAGCTAATAAATATCTTAGGCCTGGGAATCACATAGTAGCTGTCTGTCACGAATACTCAAATCAGCCACTGTAGAAAGCAGTCAAAGACAATGCATGCAAGTGAATGAGCACAGCTGTTTTTCAAAAAGAGTTGTATAGACACTGAAATGTGAATTTCATGTAATTTAATTTTCACATATCTCAAAATATTATTCTCTAATTTTTTTTTCAGCTATTATAAAAATGTAAAAAACATTCTTAGCTTATAGGCCATTCAAAATATAGGTGGCCAGCTGGATTTGGCATACCAGCCTTAGTTTACCAACCTCTGGCACAGAGCATTGATTTGTCCTCCAATCAGTGTTACTTTAGCACTGCTTTCAATTATGTGATTTTTCAGTATGCTTCTTTCTTTCCTGAGAGAAACAAGATTAATCCAACATAATCTGCTCTATGAAGAGTTCCCATTCTCTATTTTATTTGTATTCTCTTTTGACATAGAAGTCACAAACAATATTGTATCAGATGAATACCAATTACTGATATTTCCTTCTGGGCTTTGTTTCATTCCTCCCTCCTAGTTCTTGATTTTCTCACTTCAAAATAGAAAAACCAAGGAGGAGAGAACTGCTCTGAAATACAGCAATTTGGCTAGAGGGAAGTGAAATAAATGGGTTTCCTAACCATGTGGGTTTAATGACTGCACACCACAATACTCTAGGCAAGGACCTGCTTAAGCAAAGATGTGAACAATAAACCTCTCTTGGATCCTCCCTTCATAATGGTTTTCCATCCAAGAATTTGTCCATTTGTCCCCAAAATTATAATTGTCCTTTGCAAAACATTTTATCTGAATTATTGAATTGGGCTTCCTAATTTTTCATAATGAAATAGCTGGTTGAAAGGACACAAAGAAACAATAAGTATAATATATCTTGCCTTTTTTAAGGTTTTAATTCAGACCATGCAATATAGTCATCAAAAAGTAGGTGTGCTAAAAATATGGTCTGCTTGACATGGGTGCAGAATGATTAAAAGAGAAGTAGTTACTCATGATTCAGGGGGACATGGTAGTATATACCCAATAAGTGTGCTCACTGAGTGTATAGGTGACACCAGCTGAGACGTCATCAAGTAATACATTGATGTACTACAGGGATATAGGCAGAAAGGACTAAATATTATATGATTATGATGAATTGGAAAGTTTTTCATGGACAATCAATTGGGTATAAAGGAAGAACAATCAATTGCGTCCAAATGCCACATGGTATGTGATAGACTGTGTGAGGAGATGGCAGGAATGGACTTCAGTTCACAGAGAGAACATTATTTCTAATAGAACACAAATATGAACGTGATTCCCTTTGAGTGGTGTTTTTAAAATCAAGCTTTAAAGCAGTATATGTGAATGGAGATGCAGCAAGCAATTTCACTCATCCTTACTGATCTGTGAGTCATTCCCTCAGCAGGAAACAACTTCAGGAGGATCCATAATTGAAGAAAGTTACAGATATTTTATAAAAGATCGAGGCCACAAAAGTAAACATGCAGAAAATAAGCTATATAAAGAAGGGTTAAACATCTATGATTTAGTCTAGATTTAAAAAGAATGAGCAATTTGTAATTATTGAGGAAGTGGGAGGTGTGTTACAAAGCATGACTATTAGCTATTCCCCATTGCCTGGGTGGGCAGAAAATGAGGTACTGGGCATTGATCATGATGTAGGAAGTGAGTGGGATGTGAGTCTTGTTAAACCCATTAGCAATTATGCAGACACAGAACACACTTTCAGGAGGTACTGACACAGGCTAGTATCCAGTTGGCTAAGCTAGTTTTGTGCATGTCTGATGGAGGGGGCAGGCTCTATACCTTCCATCTCAATGGAGTAATAAAGTGAGAAGCTGAGAGTTTGGGTCAAACACTTAAATCATAAAATCATATGTGAGCTGTGAGCTTACCAGAGTTTCCTAAAAACAAATGAAAATAGATTGCTCTTTATTCTTCTTTTGCTTCTTCATAGCTTCTTCTAAAGAAAACCTAAAAAGTACAACTTCTTCTATGTCAGAACTTAGACACCTAACAAGCAACAGAGTTCATTCTCTTTGGAGTGTCTAGGGCTGAGAATCAAATGTTGAGAAATTGAATCCTATTTTTTTGAGCCTTTTGTTTTGAAACTAGATATTCTAGCAGGAGAAATGTCCAAGATACTGCATGTCTCTCCATATCTAAAGTTTTTCCTACAAATGGGAGCAATTTAGTGGCTTCTGCTGGTCACTCAGTAAGTGATGATGTTGACAAGCAGAGCAGTGAAACTGTACAACCAGAAGCTGCTGCTAAATGAAACCAATGAAGGTAAGATAAATGCCAAGTATTAATTTCATTCTGGGCCTTAAACCACCTAATCTCAGGCCAAATAAAGTAGAAGATTATGCTGAAGACCCTCCCCTAAAGGGAAAGACCCTCCAGGTCAAAATCAGTAAGAGCATCCAGGAACTCTAGTAACCTCACAGACCCTTCTCAGACAGCACACGTGAGAGGAGGTGATAGAAGATTCAGAAGCAGCTGGATAATCAACGTGGGGTTTTAATCTGGTGAAATTACATATTCTTAATTTTCCCAATAACAGAGAAATACAGAAATGGACTGTATACAAAATAGTGATAATGACACCGAGGTGTAATAAGTCATCATTTAGGTGATATCTTTAAAAAAATCTTAGCAGTTTCAATGATTTTTCCTATTTTAAAAGTTCTATATAGTTTAAGATCAGACTAATTTTTATTTTTACTCTTTTCCCCTCTGCAGACTAACTTACTTAGGTACAAACAATAGAGTCAATGAACTTTTTTAGCACCTACTATGCAACAGGCATATTTTCAGTTTATACCCAGGGATCAAATGCACTATTACAAAATAATGCATTTTGTGACTCAGCTTTATTTTCCTTGAATGATAACTGTGCTGTGCTTAGTATAACACAGGGAGCCAAGTTTGTTTTAGCCCATCTATGCTCAAACCAGAGGAGCTTTGAGCTGTTACTAAACTTTCACTTACAATATAAATTCAGAATTCACATATCCTTTGTCATATCTACATTATCTCTCACATATCTACTATTGAGGGAATAGCATAAGAGTTCTAACCAGCGAGGAGAAGGACACAAACCCTAACTCACTGTAATGAACAATTCATCCTGAATGGTTTACATGAACAACTTTGTAAGGATACGGTGACACTCTTCAGTATTGGTTTTAATTATGGATTTATATGTGAAGAAAAGGACTGACTCTGTGCAAGACTTGCTTTCTTGGCTGCACCAAATGCTGGTGGCCCCACCATTGGAACTAATTGCAGCTAGGACTATGCTGTCCTGATTCAATAGACCCAGTGGCACAAAATTCACTTCATCTGTACCTTAAGGCTTGTGACAGTTGTCTCAACCCTCTCCTCAAATGATTTGAAAGTAGGAGAATTCCTAAAATAACAAAAAGAGAGAGGTCAGCTCCAAAGACCCAGCTGTCTCAGCAACCATGCTGTCTGGTTCCTCCTCTTGTAAACAACACCTTTGCATCTGAGCTAGCTGTTGGTTTACCATCCATGCAAACCATGTTTTAACATATATTTCACTTCTGCTAGGTTAGATCCAGGAACCATAACCTGACATGGACTCCTCCTAAATAAAATAGCCAGATACTCCACTGTAGAATAAATAATATAGCATTTGGCAGTGACACTGCTGTAAAAATGCCATGGGACACTGTAAATCACTTTTAATGAGTCGAAGGAGCGACAGCTTAATTTTCATTTACCAATTGTTTCTATCACAACACTTTTTCCAAATTCATTTTTTTCGTAAGCATGAAAAGATTGTCTTAACAATGTTGTATTTGGCTTTTCCCACTTGGAATTTTAAAGTTACTCATTGCAGTGAATGTGAGACTGGACAGAAATAACCCAAGGGAAAAAAGGTTCATAAGGTTTTTTTCTTTCCAATGCCTTAAAAAAGTAACCACTTGGTCAACTTCCATGAATAGATGTTTCTGAAAGTTAGTGCTTTGATTATTATAAGTTGAAATATCACTTGTCTAATGCTTGATCAAAATGGTGTTAGCATGTGGTATTTTTCCTCCTGAAGAGGACATGCCTATTTGTTCTCTTATGAGAGACAAACTTTGCAGTCTGTTGGCATTTTATTAGTGACTTATCATTGTGTTAAATAATTTCTATAACATTTTGTCACTATAAGCATTAAATACTTCACGTGGTACTTTTTGGTTTCCTATACTGGATTTAACCACATGACATGATTTCATGACAGCATTACCATTAAGAATGACATTACCAAGTCCAACTAAAGAAACAAAACTGGAACTAAAAATGCATCTTAAAGCATATATCCATGTTAGCTTTCAGCAATGATTGCCATCATTTTCAGATCAAATAACTCAACTGAATGTTACTATATCAGACAATCCACTTGTTATTCTCTCTCGAGTGCGGAAGAAATAAAATAAGAGGAATAGCCTATAAAATATAGGCTTCATTATATGGTGTAGGATGAAGCATGGCTCTAATACTATCCAGAGGAAACTAATATAGAGAATACATTTTTTGAGGGAATTTGGCTTTATTACAGATTGTCTCTTAAGACTCTGACACTCCAGATAGTCATAAATGCATTTGCAGTCAGGCCATATGAATTAACAATGGTGAGATAAGCAGGCCTGACCATGGCATCACATCTTGTATTTGATTCAAACATAAGTCCAATTTCTATGAGTAATCCTCCATAATACCTCTTTTTCATGAGGATATATTAGTGAAATTACACTTGAATGACTCAAAAGTTACACTTATTAATACCTGACTTCCACTGCGGATTCTATTTGGCCCAGTCTGCTCACATGATTGCTGTCATCCATCAGTTACACAGGACTGCAGTAGGCAGACAGTTTAGCCTAATAGTTCATGGGTATATGTTAGATGAGTAAAATCATTTTTCTTTTTTAAGTTCATTTTAGGCAAGCTCATGAGGACTGCATTTGACCCATAGCCACTAGATGGATTCCAAGTTCACAGAGCAAAATCACATTAATTTTTTGCAAGCCTCCTTTGGACACCCGGACTTAAAATATGACAAATAAAGGAGCTCAGAGCCTCAGGTTGCACTACTCATTTTGGGTGTTCTTGTGCTAGAGGGAACAAGTCATCCAAATACGAGCTAGGCAATCTCAAATCTATGCTCTCAATTTACCACCAAATTTGGGAAATCAAATACTATTGTTAAACTTCCAAAGTAATCAAATAACCCCAGTGTAGAAGAGGCACTATCAGACATAACAAACATTCCTCTAACTAAATTACAGTAGAATATGTGCCGGAGAACAGAGAAATTGTTTACTCATATTTAATCACATCATATACAACTACAAACTTTTAGCACTGCAAATGACCTCAGAAAGAAGTTGGCTTCAGTGCTCTCTAACTATTCAGAGTAACTGAGCCCCCTCTAAAATGTGTTCACACCACAATGTATGATATAAAACAGGCAGAGAGGCACAGTTCCGACTGAAGTGGGAGAGGGTCCCAGAGGCTTGATTTCTACCCTGTCACCACCACCACCACCACCGAGGCAGCCCAAGGCCAGCACCATGCGAAGAGAAGTAAATCTGGTTCTAGTCTCATTGTAAACATGATGAAACTGAGGTGAGTTTTCCAAGGCTGCAAAATTCATTCTTGGCAGAGCTGGGATACAACCTGCATCTTCTGATTCCCAGTCTAACATTCATTCCTCTGCACTACTATTAGCTTGATTTCATGTGATTGTATCATAAAATCAAGCAAAACTGGAAGTGGAGAACATCTTAGTTTTCATCTAGCCAATAATTTTAATGACATTTTTATTGTTCAACAGACACTGCACCTTAATATATACCTTAAAAATATGTAATGACATCCTTTCCAGAACTGTAGCCCTCTTAATCTCCTATCTTTCATTTAAACTTTCTTCCAAGCCTGCATTTAATTCTGGTGAAATAAAAAACATATTTCCATCTCTGCCAGTTGCTCAGGCCCTGTATTAAGTGCTCTATAGAGGTTACTTTGTTTATATCTCACAAGGACCATATGAGGTAGGTCTTATTTCTCTGGGTATGTGGATAAAAGAGGTAGGTTAAATAACTTGTCCCAGGTCACACAAATCAGGAGAGGCTGGATTTAGGCCAGTGTGTCTGGTCAAGCTCATTGCACCTACAATACTTCTATAGAATTGTCAGCCTTTTCTCCTGAGGGCCATCAGAAAAGAGAATGAGGTAGGTAGGTCATGGTACTTCCTTTCAAAGGGAGACAAAACCCACAAAGTAAATATCAATAAAGTAATACTTCATATACATTTTGCATTAATATTATGTAAAATAATTTATACACATTACCTCATAGCAGGCATACTTATGGAATGGCGAATGGAGTAGCTTCAGGGCAAAGCAGATTAAAGGGAAGAAAGAAAAAAGAAGATAGCACAATGTAAGTACACAGGAAACTCCCTATTCACAGTTCTGAAATGTTAATTTCAGCT
>CM053502.1:147317998-147527034 GCA_028627145.1 Eidolon dupreanum | reverse complement strand
AGAAAAACATGATACTTTTAAACCAAAAAGGGATTCATGGTAAAATGTCTGCAATAAAAATTTAAAATTTCCCCTATCATTTTATAAATTGGCAAATTAATTTGAAAAAATAAAAATTTATTTTAATTTTTCTTAATTAAAAATCTTTATTAAAGTAAACAAGCAATTTTCAAACATGATTTTTATTATATTATTTCTTCTAGCATAATTTATTTATTTTTTATTTTTATTTTTTCTAGGCAAGGCAACCCTTGGTTGACCTCACAGATTGCAAGGAACTTCTAGCATAATTTAAAATTAAAAATTCTTTGTAAAACTTGTTACTTTCACAGGAATTTATCCTCACTTATATAACATGTTAAATATTATAGAGAAAAAATGTAACTGAAAATACAAGTCTACATATTACAGGACCATTATCTGAGTCTCCAGTAACAGGCTATATTTCCCAATAGTTCGTAATGAAAATGTTGTGTCCCCTGTAGAGAATAATAATTAATGAAAAGTTTGGGACTCCTGGGAGATAGATTACCTATTACACGAAAACAAAGCCACACGGAAACAGGAGGAAAGGCAGTTGACACAACCTTGATACTGTACCTGATAGTGTATGAACATGAGTATGTCAACATATTGCATATGTGAAACGGTCTTCATTCTTTACCACTCAGAAAAATGAGCACAGCCTTTATGAAATACAGTGTGCTTCTGTTTATAGACTCTCCCTAATTTTTGTAGTATGGGGCTACCTTGTAACTGAGATGGTCAATCAGTCAAGATAAAAGCTACCTAGCATTTATTGAGTGCAGAATACATAGCAGGCTCTCTTCTGCTACTTTTATAATAGCTCAATAACATTGTTATTCTTATCCCCATTTCATACCGAGAACACCCAGGTACAGGAAACTTAAGTTACATCTGGCCTCCTCATTACCTGAAGTGGAATCACCTGGGAGCTTGTCACAAACGCAGATTCCTAGATTCCACTCAAGACTTGTTAAGGCACAGTCTTGGAGGACTGCAATCTGGAAATATGTATTTTAAACAAGCTTCCGAGGTGTTTGTAAATTTCCCTTAAAAATGGAGAAACACTATTCTAGTATTATGCTGAGGTCCCACTGTTCAAGTGAAAGGTTTCAACTACATATGTAAAGAACAGATTTTATAAACATGAAACTATTTTTTCTTGGATATAACCAGTAATAGGGCCTTCCCTTTTTAAGGAATTATTTAATTAGTTCAGATAAATGTTTTAATGTCATTGAAATCACTGCAAATTTTATTTGTAATAAAAAGCAGCAGTTGCCTCTTCTGCCCTGCGTGACTCGGGGTTCCATGTATCTTCTTATAGCTAGAAGTAAATTTTATTTGTAATAAAATTAAGGTTAGTTAATAATCCAGGATGTTTACCTGTTCATTATATGCTACCTCTGAAGAATTTCAATGGCTTTTTCTTACTGCATTATTAGTAAATATGAAGATAGAACAATGTGTTCAGATCCACATACATGTACTTAACTCTAGCTTCATGAATGCCAAGTTGTTAAGATGCTCATGAATATTGGGCACAATCCAGCAATTTTTGAAGCCAAACAAAATAACTAAAACATAAAGACATAAATATTTGCCTCTAGATATCAAAGCTGCAGGGTGATAAAAAGTAATAGTTAAAGAATCTAGTGAAATAATACATATAGATCTTATGAAAAGAAGAAATTTAAAATGTACTTTAAGTTTTTTTAGAAGTAAATTTGATTTTTAGAAAGAAAGTTTAAATCAATTTACAAAGAAAAATCTCCTAAGCATATTGGCTAAATTCAAAATAAAGTATGATAGTTATTTAAGCGAGCAAAAAATATGAGAGTAACAACTCTATGTAAGATAACTTCCTAGAACATAATATAAAAAATAAAAATGGTCAATACTACATTATTTTTCTGGTGCCTATAGTGAGGATGTCTAGTTCTCAGTTCAAAACCTCGATGTCCATCCTAATTTTATATAACAGTGAAATACTGACAATGACCAAAACGTGCAAGGTGACTTGTTTAGAAGTTTTGCTATGGCTACACACTGGAAGATAATACAGTCATTAAAAACAAAAGTGTCATAAACATTTCTTAACATATTCACAGTATATTCCTAAAGTGAAGAAAGAAAATTAACAAAAATATATACCATATGGTACCTTTTAGAATAAAATAATAAGTATGTATGTACTTAGCATGGAAAAAAATATACTAAATGGACATATACTAAAATGTAACTAGAATAGTTTATTAGCGCATATTCCACTGAATGCACATTTTAAGTTACTGTTTAAAGTACAATGATTAAAATTCAGTGTATGCTGCATTCTTTTGAAATCCTCCCTCATTACTAGTGCTTAATGGTGTGCACTATTTTTATTTAGATTGGGCCCCGGTGGAAAAGGCATCTTTGGACCCAGGCCACTAAGGGTCACTTCAGGCAGAAGACGTCCCAATATAAAATTTTATCTCAGTCACCAATTGCTATCAACCGCATAAAATTTTTACCCAATAATAACAAAAAGAATATGTTAGCAAGTCCAGTTGATAGATTATGAAAGCTCCCTCTCTCTCGGAAAGCCAAGGGCTTGGCACTATTCCCACAATTCTTTCCCACAGTACCTCATGTCTCCAAACTTCTTGCTGATGGCCGTCCCAACGTTGCTAAAAGCAGCAGTTGCCTTCTGCCCTGCGTGACTCAGGGTCTCATGTGTTTTCTTGTAGCTGTAAGTAAAACAGAACAATAGTAACACAGTTTATATATTGTGATCATCCATAAAATATCTCTGGTCCTTCTGTCTCCTTCCTTTGAAAATTCCTTTTCCTAAACAGATTTAGGGAGAAGATGATCCACAGAAGTAATTGTTTCTATTGTTTGGGAATGATGGGTTGACTGCCACTTATCAGAGGGAAAGTCAGACCATTAAATCTGAATTCAGGAAAAATATACATAAACAATCTTAATGTGCAGATTTTTAATCACAGAGAGTGGAACTATTCTGAGAGTAGGCAGTTATTCTTAAAGAAGTGTACTAATCCTATGAAGAGACACTTGCCAATGAAAGCTTTAGCCACCAAAGTTAACACAGAGATTAGAAAATGTACATTTCAAAGGGAAATTAAAGCTTTTACTGTTATTGAGGATAAAATTAACCAGAAAAAAAAGCAAAATATAACTAATATTTAACTTGTTTTTCTAATACTATAGCTGGGAATAAGAAGGGAACATAATCTTAATATACTGACTTTTTTCAAAATAGTTTTAGGAATATACTATTGCAATGATCTCTTCATAAGCCTGTGCCCCACTAGACTGACTCCTCGAGGGCAAGGAAGCCATTCCTCTTTGTGTCCCTGATATCCAGCAGAGAAATACAGGAGAAACTCAATAAATGCCAGATGAATGAATCAATGATCAAAGAGGATGCCCCTCTGTGGCTCTGAGCTGGGAGTCATGGCAGTAAGAACAGAGAAGAATGTGGTGGATGGATAGACTCAGCGGGGTTATAAGTGATAAAACAAACAAGATAAAAAGATTGGCCTGGGGTTTTGAGCACGGTGACAGGAAGAACAGTGGTATATCCACAGAGCTGAGAACTTTCTAAGAGTTATTTATTCAATAAAGTAGGCAACTAAAGGTTCCTAACCTGAGGGAATGAAAAGTAATCAATGACAAGTTTTGTACATCATGTCACAATATATGCAAGACATGATGCTGTGCACCTTAAACTTATACAGTGCTTTATGTAGATTACATCTTAATAAAATAAACAAAGACAAAAACAAAAACATTTTGTGTAGTTTTTTAAAAAATTAAAACTAATCCTTATATCTTCTTACAATATATGCTGCTCCCAGGTAAGTTCCCCAAAGCTACCTGCTTAGCCCAGAATACCTGCATGTGTACAGTACCTCTGAGAAGACTTTATATAAAATCAGTTGTATAGGAACTTCCTTTATCCCTCCACCCCTTCCATCTCCCACAAGTCATGCAGTTCTAAATGTACTATCAACTCTAAGGAAATGCTTCAAAACATGCCCCTTGGTCTTCCTTGGGACTGAAATCACTGTATGAATATGGTAGTCTATTACTGAATTTTTGTTAGCAGATAGGGATGAGTTTACAATATTATTAGTACCATATATTATTTATTTACACAATGCCTGTTTTTCAGGAAGGGTAAAAATCATATGATCTAGATCATATAACCAAACCGAGTATTCATTCATTAAACAGACATTTCCTAGAGAATATGGAAAAACCAGGGGGAATAAGGATTGAAAAAGAATCTGGTGCCTAGGAGGGATCAGTATCTCTGGAGAGGGAGAGCTGTGTAAGTAGAGTGGGGAAGGTGGGCCCTGCTGGCTTTGGGTCAAAGCAGCAGATGAGAAGTGAGATGGCGGAAGAAAGGAATGGCTTCTGGGGTGTTTCCCTGTGTTGTTTTCTGTGTAGGTACAAAAATATCAGCTTATTCAAATGACAAAATATCAGCTTATTCAAATTACAATTTTATTTTTACATTGTTCTACATGACGTTAGGATTTAATTATGGGAAAATGTTTTTGATTACATGAAACCATTGAATTTCAGGCAGTTTACATAGGAAATAAATGTTAATGTCTAACTTGTTATTAGTGAGAAGGCAGTTAAAATAGTACTAAATGTTAATGACCGGAAATAAAAACATCAGTCATTATTACAAGATTTCAGTGAGGTGTGATCTTGAAATGGCATGTGCTGAGCATTCTTCAGAAGAAATACACTGCTGAATAGGTTGTCAGTTTGTCCTGATCATTTGGATTAACTGGGCTTAATTTAAATGCAGAGGATTTGGCCTTAAAAACAAAAGGGTTTCTTTACAAATTAAGAAAGAAAAGTTTTGAATACTTATTTCATTATATTTTTAGGATGCTGTCATAATTTAGCTATGAAATCAATCTATGAAAAAGGCATTTAAAAGTGGAATCCATACATATTGGAAGTGAGGAAAGCACAGTATTAGATGCAGAGGACACATGTTCTTGCACTATGGACAGAGCTTTAGAATTAGGCTTGACCCAGGACTCCTTCTCCTCATATTACCTTTCTGAAATATATTAAGAAAAACTTATTTTCTATCTAAGCTCTCATGTATATTGGTGGGGAAATAGAGTAATCCATTAAATACCCCAAACAGGAGACTTAGTATCATTTTTGCCCCTTATATTCCTTTTACACTCCATATCCAACCCATCCAGAGACCCTGTTGGTTCAACCTTCAAAATATATCAAGAATTTGTCTACTGTCTCACCACCTCTACTGCTCTCCACCTTAGTTAGCAAGAACAGGGTTTTATTGTACTATGCCCTACTTTGAAGAATTGAAAAGATCTAAGCCTATACCCTTAGGAAGACTGTGAAAACCACCTTTTCCTGTCCAATCAAGACCAGGTGTACCTAGAACCTTGGTCAAGGGAATGTCAGCAGAATAGAGCTGGAAGAAAGGGGAAATAGGGTTGAAAAGGGACTCAAAGAAGGTTAAGAAAGAAAGTCTAATGGACATTCACCTAGCACTGACTCTATAAGGCTTGAAAGAGGGCTCAAGGGAAAAGTAAAGAAATATTCTGCAGTATCTGTGGTTTTCACATGAGGTAGTACTGTAGACTTGTTAGAAAGTTCTTCTGTTGGTCTTGCATTGCTTCAGGAATTTTTTGTGGTTAGAGCAAATATTTAATTTTCTTATAAACTGTGCCATGTAGCTTAATTTTGTGTATTTGAGAATGCTTTGAATTTTGAGATAAAAGGTGACTTTTGAACATTTGTGTGGGGGGGTATTCTGAATTTGATGGCTTAATTTAAAAATAGCTAGAGAGAAGTGCATATAAGTGTGAGCTACACTGTGTTTTAAAGACACTTTTATATCAAAACGTGAGGTGGGTGTACAGGGGCCCCTGAGCTTTTAGTGACATTTACGTCCTCACCATGAAAAATGCAACTCTATATGTGAGATTTCAAAGTTAAAATTCAACCATATGGATAACTCAATGGAGTGCTGAAGAGAGATTTTTAGGACTGTTAACTCTTTATTTCTGTGAATTATGTAATGTTAAAAGCACTAGAACTCAATCCCTTCAGACTACAGGCGAGGAAACTGAGGCCCAGTTAATAACAGAAGTAGAGTCAGGACCTGGTCCAGTGTGCTTGGAAATGACAGACATTAGAGGGTGAATCAGGTAAGCTTTCTATAACTCTAGTGTTTGTGGAGAAAAATAGTACTGTATTTCAAGAATTCTAAGATGCACATTTTTCCCCATATTTTTACATCTCTTCCCTAGGCTAACAACCATCACCATTCTTGAAAATAATGAGTAGTTATTTGACATATTTTACTTAGAGGTCAAAAATTGAGAGAAAGAGATTTCAAAGAGGCAGGCAATGAGAGAAGGTTATATGTGAGGAAGTGATTTCCGAGTAACCAGGGACATCATGAGAAACTGACCATTGGGCACAGAACACTTAAAAGCTCCATTCACATCATAGCACTATTCACATCATAGTCTAAGTGAAGGGTCCTTTGGGAGTTGTGTGCCAGAACCTATAACCTTATGTTGCATCCTAATTGGGCTTGATCTTAAACTTGCATAAGTAATATACATCCCCATCCAGAGGCTAGGAGCCTGTATCTTGATAAAAGTCCCTCTTATCAGGCCACTGATAATCCCTAAGTCAGTGTATTTGCATTTTACTCCATTTATTGTGCCCTGAAATTTGATACACAGTTTGAACCACTAATATTTAAAACTTTTTTCAACCTTATCACATAAAATTATGTTCAATAATATTCAGATAATGAAAAACAACTTAAATACCAACCTTCAGATTGATCTGACAACAATGTAATTTAAATGGAAGTGGTATTTAGCATTTTTGATTACTAGTGTCTTTTACTTTAAGTTTAATATAAATTACATCATTGCTGAATTACATAATTAATAAAGTAGGGGAGTAATACATTTTCTTTAAATAAAAGTCAAAAGATGAAGATATCCTCAGTTTGCTGCCAATTGTGCATCGAGAGGCAGAAAAATTGGGAGTTTATACTTCAATAAGACTGTTATGTGCCTCTCCTCTGTGTTGCCATCAACCCCTTTGCACAGCTCTTTCCAAGCATTTTTTCATTGTGTTACAATTAATTGTTTTTGAATCCGTCTCCGTGACCTGCCTGAATTTCCTGAGGCCTAGGGCCACATCATGTTCATTATTACTATATCCCCAGGTCTGGAATAAACCAGAGCAAGAGCCACATGAGGCCAAAGGAAAGAAATGAATTCTAGTTTGAGTCCCAGATTTAAGCTACAGGTGCAAAGAAAGGGCTTTCCAGTGGAAATTTCTGACTCTGGAGGAGAGCAATGGAAGCCTTAAGTTGAGTGAAGGGAAATTTGTTCTTGGATGTTCAAAAGCAATCCCAGGAAACAGCAGCACCCAACAAGGCTTGAACTTCATCTAGCACTGAACCTTTCTTGGGCAAAGGTTTAACAGTGACAGCAAATAGCTCACATTTTCAGACTACTTTATATGCGTTAATTCATTGAAGAGTGTTTATTGGGAAATTCTTTTTTTTGTTTTGAGTAGAAGGAAACTTCCTATTTTTCAGTAAAAATCAACAGAAAAACAGGATTTGCTCTTCACAGATTGTTTGGCTGGAATGAATATCTTTTTATTCTACTTTACAGAGGTAAATAAAATTGTAAGATATTTAGGTGTACATAGTGATGATTTGATATACGTATACATTGTGGAAAGATTCCTCCCACCTAGTTAATCAATATATCCATACAAACCTTTAAGGTCTACTCTTAGCAAATTTCAATTACACAATATAGTAATATCAACTATAGTCACTATACTATACATTAAATTCTCAGATCATATTCATCTTATAAATGAAAGTTTGTACTCTTTGATCATCATCTCCCTTTCTCCCTCATCCCTCTTTCTTCTCTAAGAGTTTGGCCTTTTTAAATTTTTTTAGATTCCACATATAAATGATAGTGTCTGTCTTTTCCATCTTATTTCACTTAGCATAGTGCCCTTAAGGTCCATCCATATTGTCACAAACAGCAAGATTTCCTTCTTTCTCATGGCCAAGTATTATTCTGATATATATATATATATAGTTATTCTGATATATATTATTATTCTGATATATATATATTATTCTGATAAATATATATTATTATTCTGATAAATATATATATTATTATTCTGATATATATATATATATATATATATATATATATATATATATATAGCATATAGCTGTTCGGCCAGCATGCTCTCAAGGCGGTCTGCAGTATGTGGGGTAAGTTTCTCTGTAAGCTGAGTAAGAGGCATTCTGTCAACTTTTCATGTAGATTCCTCTTGTCATGTCTTACTAATCTGAAAGTCAGTGTTAATAATCAAAAGGAGAATGCCTGTCATCTTTTCAAATGTTTTGCCTTAAAGCATTTTCTATACACGAATAGAAGAAAAAATTTAAAATTCAACAGTCTTTTTACAAGAAGATACTCTATAGTATGAATATATTTTCTATTATGGGATTTAAAAGAGAACAGTAATGGTTTCTTATGCAGCATTTCACCAAAGACAAAAAATATTTAGGCTTATTTTCTTCCGAAGTTTCCTTAAACATGATATCAAAACACAGATTTACCTCCTGAATCTAGAAAAAAAGAATCTACTTCCTGCCTGTGTGGTAAGATGAAAGCCAAAAGGTAAAAAGAACGAGCAACAGAGTGAGAGGCTGGCTATGTGTGCCTTTTAAAATTAGGTCTTTAATCTTTACAGGCACTTCTGAACTCAACAGTGCTACAACAGGCTTCTCATAAAAAGAGATAATAATCATTACTGATCAAAATGGCCTGGAAGTCTTGGAAGTGCAAAATCAAAGAGTAAATAAATCATAAACTAAACTTTGATTTTCAAACACTGCATTTTTTTAATGCTAAACATTAGAATTTTGTTCTTCTTTATATAGGATGAAGTTATTAAACTCCTCAAAAAGATGGCATGCTTTAAATTCCTTTCCAAAACCTTTTCCCCTTTGTAGACCTACCATTTGGTCTGTGGTGCAAGTCAGAGGGGTTTATTAGTGGAGGAATCTCATGGGTTAGCAAAGTCCGAACACTTATGAAAATGAAGCATATCAGTTTAAATGGCTCATCCAACAGAATTCCTACTCCTTCCAACAGAAAAGATTCAAATTTTCCTCTAGTGGCCTCCCCACCACTACCCTCAAAAGCCACACACAGCCCCTGTGCCACCTTTAAGCTTAAAGACAACATAAAAAAAAAAAATAGTGGAAAATGTTTTTTAAAACGATGGGGGGATATTTTGTGTCTGCTCTTAGATTCTCTCAAATCAAGGCATGTAAAAAGCTATGACAAAAACAACAGCAACAACAAACCCTGGACATGGGTGATCTCTTAACCTGCTACTGTGGGGTTACCTTTCTAGCAAGGTAAAAATTTCAGTCTGCTGTGTAATTAATTATTCCTATTAATCCAGCCCTATTCTAATTTGAATCCTACCATAGACTAAAATATGCCAAGATATTTCATTACCATACCACAGATTTTCTTTTCATTATAAATCAAACGAAATAGGTCATGATTACTTAATCAGTATGCAAAGTATTGCCTCTGGGAATCACCTGCAATTCTGACAGCTAGAATTCTTTTTAGTGCTTTGAAATCTGATTCTACTCAACCCACCCCAATTCCTTCACATGGAAATTTTCATTGTGGAGTATAGGCTTGTCCTAGAATGGGTATCATGTACCCTAACAGCAGGGATTTAACTAATTCATGGAGAAAACAGATTCTGTTATCAACCCCTACCCCGCCCCCCCCAAACGAAACAAAACAAACAAACAAAAACACACATGATTAAGACTTTCTTCCTTCCTTCAGCAGCCAAGGAAAAAAGGTGAGAGGAAGATGCTCTTCCAAAATTATGTTAATAGATGTATGCCTCCCTCTTAAGAACGGAATTGATTCTTCCCTACAAAGTGAAGTTCACATCATTCCTAAGGTTAGTGACTCCACCCTCATCTGTATTGATTAGATAATCTCTGAGGAAATCTCACCTAGTTCTACCTACCCCTTTCAATGACATCAATATAAAGATGACTTCCAAATGTCTATCTCTGTCCCTCCCAAGTCACCCTCTCATGTTATAAACTTGTTTTTCTACTGGGCATTTAAGACTTCACATAGCCAAAACAATTCTGGGTCTCCCCATCAGACCTGTCTTAGTCTTTCCTACAACAGTAAACATACCTACGAAAGTGTCAGACACTGTCCTGCATGCTGCACAAATATTAACTCATTGAATCCTCACTATTTATGAAATAGGTACTAATATGATCTCATTTCACAGATGCAGGGAGACCTAGATTTCGATCCAAGCCATTGGAATCCATAGTCCACAGGTTTAACCACAATGCTATACTCCCATTGCGGTAAACAGTCCTGATATCCAACAGCTGAAGTCAAAGACTTAAGAGTCACATTTGATCCCTCTAATTCCCTCATTCTCCACCTCCAAACTATTGAAAAACCCCATTGGCCTTACCTCCAAATCCTGTCCCCTCTATGTCCATGACTCTCCCTCATCATCATCACCACCTGGACTAATGCGATAGTCTCATAAATAACTTTCCAGTTTCCACTCCTGCCTCTCCACAATCTATATTGCATAAAACAACCAGAGTGATCTTTCTAAAAAGTGAATCAGAACAGGGTGCTTCCTGCTTCAAACTCTCCAGTGGCATCTAGAGCTCTTAGAAGAAAATCTCCACTGCTCTCCACGGTCTGGGAGACCCCAGGGATCTGAGCTTCTCCCCCTCATTACACTCCAGACAGGGCACTTTCTTTGGGCTCCTGAAACATGCAAAGTTAGTTCTAGCCTCAGGGTCTTTGCATCAACTTTTGCCTCTGCCTGAATGCTCTTCCCCAGATCATCACAAGAAAAGATCTTTCTTACCATTCAGGTGTCAGCTCAAGATAACCTCCCAGGACAGGACTCCCTGGTTGGGTCTCAATCACAGTAGTTTTTCCCCTGTCCTTCAAGTCACCCCTGCTACATCACTCTATGCTATTTTTATGAGAACGTTTCCTGATATTTCCTCATCTGTTTATTTTGTTCCTTGTTTCTTGCTCTTTTCAACACAGGAAGAGAGTAGGAACTTTGTCCGTCTCGTTGAATTCTATATCCTGAGGGTTTAGATTAGCCTTTGGATAATAACGCCTAATAGCAGACACTCAATACTTGTTGGATAAATGAATTGTCGCAACCCTTTTCATGGCTTTCTAGTACCTGTGGATAAAGAATAACTGTTAACAGATGCCACAAGGCCACTTCCTGCTATCTCCGCACCACTAATTAACTGGACCACTTCCCTTGGGAAGAGCCTTCTCTTCTGCTGGCTTCACCAGGCTTTGCCTCCCCCAGGAGGTCCCTCCTGTCCCTGTGTCCTGATTAAATTCTGACTCATCCTTCCGAGTTCTGCTTACACATCTCTTGCTCTGGAAACTTTTCCTGAGACCCCAGCAAGGTTCAATCTCCAGCTTTCCACCTGGACAATATCCTGTATTTTCCTTCACATCACTTTCCACACTTATCTTTTAACTGGTAATTTGTAATAACTTGTAAGACAAAGAAAAATAAAAACAAAACTCTGTTTTTCTAATTAGACTGTAAACTCTATACCCCAGGGGATAAATCTATTCTATTCATTCAACAAAAAGCTTGATACTAAGTAGGTTGCCTGACTATAAAACCAATTTGTTTTTAAATATGAGAAAAACACAAACTACATAGTCTTCCCTGTGTAAAGGGGCTAAAAGGCTTCTTCTAACCTGCTTGTTCCAATTCCACGTCCCAGGAAGACTATGAATCTCTCCCCTCACTGCCCACCTCCCACCTCACCCCCATTAGACCTAGAGCAAACTTGACTCACACTCCTCCCAGATATTCCCTACTCCTTCCCTCCCTTCTGCAGCAGAAGAGCCAGAATCACTGGGCCCTCCATTTGGTCAGCTAATCCCTGCAGTGTGGTTAGGGAGGCCAAGCAGAAAGACACTGCCTGATTCTTATACCCCAGAAGGAAGTTCAGGTTGGTGTGATATGAAGCCCCTAGACCTGGCTTAAATACAGAGGTGAACATACCCAAGGAACTGGAGATTGTTCAGCCTTTGATGTCAGGGCCATTAATTGGAATAAGCCACCGAAATGCAAAGACAGAGGCTTTAAAACGACTGACAGAAAAGCTCATTTGATTTAGTGCATACGATCCAGCTACACTTTTCAGAAGATTGTTCATATAGTGTTACAATATATAGTTTAAATTGATAAAAAAAAATAGATATCAATGTGTGATATCTTATCTTCTTCCATAATTGTCATTTTCAGGTTGGGGAAGGTTGAGTAGCCTCTGGAGATAAACTGCTGGGCTCCCTGGCTCCATCCTGCCCTCTTCAGGCCTGTGCCCTGACCCTGTCTGGATGAGTCCTTGGGATTCATAAGCATAGAAGCCTGTAGGATGGCTAGGCTATTAAAGGGAGAGAGAACATTCTCCTTTCACATGGAAACTAAAGGAATCACAGTAGGGAAACATCAGGCTCCTTTGAGATCCAGCTCCTCAAACAAAGGGCACCTTTGCACAAAAACAAAAGGTCTTAGACCTCAGTTCTCAGGAGCCAGCAGGCAAGAGTGGTACCCAGCAAAACTGAAGTAATTGTGGTCCATCATTGGTACCTCTACCTACTATCAGCCTCTCTCTACGTCCACTCACAATTTTATAAGAAAATGTAAAAGAAAATATACATATTTAACAAATGTTTAAAAATATATAATAAAGAGAGAAAAAAATTAAAGTATACAACCCCATAAAAGTAGTCTGAATGAAAACAGAATTTTGGTGAACAAAATTTAATTTCAGAAGCTACTTTATAGAGTCACTTCATGTGCAACATAATGATTATTCATATTTGTGTATTTTATTTCTAGAGAAACTATTTTTTTCTCTAGCCACAGTACCAAAGAGGCCTTGTAGGAAAAAAATAGAAGAGTGGTGAGACAGGAGGCTGAGTAATTTTTTTTTTTTTAATTCTGTTAATATACTTACGCAGTAGTAGTCTGCATGTCATGCCAGCTTTTGCTGAAGTTTTGTTTTAATTCATTCATCAGGTTCATGCCAAGTTTTTGTTTTATCTCAACCAGATGCCTTTCTTTTGCTGATAAAACCTGTCGTAATGTTGTAATTTCGTCTTCAAGCTACAGATGGAATGGAAAATGGTGGAAAAGATGTCAGACCAACTGAAACATACACCTGCAAAACGTCTCGCCTGCAAAACAGCCTCTACACCCTCTTGTTGACACAGCCCACATTGGGCTATAGCAAACACATCCTGGAGAGATGATAGTCTAATATTTAAAAACAGAAATAGATTTTTAGTTTTAAAGGTTACAAAAGTAATCACTGCGCCTTATCAAACAATTTATTTGTACAATAAAATGTGAACAAGAAAATAAAAATAATCTGTAATCTCTTAATTTTTTGGTTTCCAATCTTCCAAACATTTTTCTAAAATTGGACATATATATATAATTTTTGAACAAAAAAAAATTGGTTTTGTACTGTAGGCCTTATTTTATAAACAACTTCAAGTGTCACTAGTCAGTGTTGCTTTTTTAATTTTTCCAACCACACACTGCTGCATTGGTGGAGGCACGGATTTAGCAGATATTGTGGTTTTTGCCAAGCTAGTATCTTAGGAAAAGAGCAATAGGGAGGATAAGGTGTATGTAAGGGAGAGATTTGTGTTTTTTTAATTTTTAACAGTTTTATTGATGTGTAATTATCACACAATGAACTGCACACATTTATAGTGTACCATTTATAAATATTGACCCATATATATTCCTTTGAAGCCATCACCACAATCAAGATAGTGAACATATCCATTCATCACCTTCAAAAGTTTTCTAATTCCTTCTTCCCACTTGCTCTCACTCTCCCAGGCAGCCATTAATCTTTCTTTCAGTAGAGTTTATTTTGGATTTTCAAGAATTTTATATAAATTGTATCATATAGTATACACTCATGTTTGCCTGGCTTTTTTTACTCTAATTACTTGAGATTATTTCAGATAAATCATGTTGCTACATTATCAATTGCTTTTCCCTTTTTATGGCAGAGTAGTATTCCATTGAATGGATATACTACAGTTGAGTATCTAGTCACCTGCTGAAGGACATTTGGGTTTGGCTAATGCAAAAAAAGCTGCTATGAACATTCATACAGCAGTCCTCAACCTTTTTTGGCACCAGAGACCAGTGATCCAATGAGAATCTAATGCCTCATGATGATCTGAGGTTGAGCTGAGGCGGTGATGCTAGCGCTGGAGAGCGGCTACAAATATAGATGAAGCTTCATTCCTTCGCCTGCTGTTTACCTTCTGCTGTGCAGCCCGGTTCCTAAATAGGCTATGGACCGGTACCAGTCCACAGCTTGGGGGTTAGGGACCCTTGATGTATAAAGTTTTTATAGATATGTTTCCTCTTTCTCTCTTGCCGTAGAAAAGCAAATCTCTTCATCACTACAAAATTACTCTCACAAATATAATTTCTAATAAAGAGTTCTGTAAAACACCCAGATTTTAGAGAATGTTGCTATATTCCATGAAAATAAATTCGAACCTCCAAAAAGTCTTTGATTCTAATTGATTGTCATATGTTATAATGCACTGTCCTGGTAATATTGCTTAAACTTACACCTTTGTTTTCTGAAAATATAACTATTTGTGACTTTCTTTGTGAAGCTAGAAGAGAATCATTAGCACTCTATTAGCATGGAGGTAATAAAAGCCTGACACTTTACTAGATATTTTATTTGAAAAAATAAATGGAGCAGCTGTGTCTCATTCACATACAAAGTTATCACCCTACTTCTGACCACAAAGTGCATCACTAACCCTGTTAGTCATCTTGCAAATGTACTCCTTGAGTCACCAGAGACGTAGCTGCTAGAAAAGCACCTCAAAAAATACATTTGCAAAAATTCGTCTTTTTACCAGTGCAAGGAAGATTTTGCTCCATTAGTTAATAGATAGGAATAGCATTGTGAATATTCATATATGCAAATAATGATTTAAGCAAAACAGTAGAAATATTGAATTGGAAGCATCTTAAATACTACAGTAGAAAAAAACAACATTTTGGGGTTTTTAATATCAGCAAAATGTCCTGGTAATTTAACATTATCCATTTTTTATGTTTATAAAGCATTTTTTAATGCTCATGGAAATATTTATAAAATTTTTCTAAAATAATTACACATTTCATAAACATGTTAGAAACAATAGAACCCTGTCTTAATCAACAAGAGTCTTCAGTATACAAACATATATTCATTATTGCAAAAGGATTCTGTTCAGCGACCATCAAAGGGAATAAGGCTTTTAGTCTCTCCATTAAATGGAGAACACATTGCTAGTCTAAAAGTAAACCCTTCTATTCTTTTGGTATTATGCCACATTCTACTTTTCAATTTTGTCAGTGTGTCTTCCTACATTTAATCTGCTGCCTAATATTTTTCAAGGTTGTATCTCTAGCTCTCTTATCATAGAAAATGCTTGCACTTCATGTCAGCCTTTTATTTGTATCAGAAAGACCTTCTCTGCTTTCTTTTGGGTAAATAATATATTTTGAGTGACTGAAATTACTGGGAATCTGTTTTATTTTTATTTTTGACATATCATGTATTATTGTAGTTTCCATTGTGCATTAAAATAATGGGAAAAATTTTAACTTGTAGAAAGAAATTATAGATGCAGGGAAGAAGAAAGAAGCTCATTTCATATTCTCAACCTCATGTCTATGGAATCCCAGAAATTTATTCAAAATTGAGAAGACAACAGTATATTCATTTGTTATTTGGAGAGCAGTGAGTAAAGGATTCATAGTTTTCTAATGAAATCCTTGACTCAAAATAGTGAGAGAGAAACATCAAAGTGACTAATTTACTGAATATCATCCTAAAAAAAGAAATATAAAGTCCCATACTTAAATATCAAATCACAGGTTAAAAGGCATTTATGGGAAGAGACTTTTAATGATGAAGACCTGAACTTAGTTATTTAGTTGGGTCTATTCTTAGGTTCCATAATGAAATAAGACTTACCCTTCACGAAGCTTTCAGTATATTAATGCTCTGAGATTTTAATGTCTTAAATTTGGTGAAGCCAGAGGACATACATTACTTAACAAGCACCCCCAGTTATTCTGATGCAGATAATATGGAAACTCTATATTTTAACCTTGTAAGACATGTCAAATTCCTTATGGAATGAGGTGGAGTACAGGTAAATTATTAATTAAAGTGTTTAATATATTCTTTCCCCTTTCATTTTAAATTAATCAATGTTTTCATTAGAAACTAATAGTCTTTGGTTCCTTGACACCCTAGGAAATCACCTTGCAGGATAAATATTTATGACTAAGATTAGATATTTAAACTCAATTATTTAAATATGAATTAACAGGAACATAACTAATGCTAACGAAGATGTGGAGAAATTGGAACCTCTTACATTGCTGGTGGGAATGTAAAATGGCTCAGCCACTGTGGAAAACATTCTGGCAGTTTCTCAAAAAGTTAAACATAAAATTACCATATGACCAAGCAATTGCACTCCTAGGTATATTCCCCAAAGAATCAAGAATGAGTATTCACATAAATACATGTAAACTCATGTTCATAATAGCATTATCACAATAGCCAAAAGGAGAAAACAGTCCAAATATCCATAAAAGGATAAATGGATAAAGAAATTTGTAGTATATACATAAAATGGAATAGTATATAGCCATAAAAAAGAATGATGTATTGAAACATAATACAACATGGATGAACCATAAAGACATTAGGCTAAGTGGAAGAAGCCAGACACAAAAGGTCACATATTGTATGATTCCATTTATATAAAATATCCAGAATAGTTAATTCATAGAGATAGAATAAAGATGAGTGCTTGTAGGGAAAAAGGTAAAATGGGAAGCAACTGCTTAATGAGTATTGGGTTTCCTTTGGGGATGATGAAAATATTTTAGAACTAGATAGAGGTGGTGGTTCATAACATTGTAAGTGTACTAAATGCCATTAAATTGTTCACCTTAAAAGAGTTAATTTTGTTTTATATCTATTTACCTCCATAAAAAATGCAAAAAATTAGTTAATAATTTGAATTAGTTAATAAATTAACTTCAAAGTAAAATTTATGTGAGAAGATTGAAAAGTTAGTTTTCTATTTTATCTGCTAGATTATATAAAATATCTAACTTAAATCCATAAAAAGAAAAACTTTCATCAACTATTCATCCTCTGTATGATGTTTAGGAGTAAGAGTATTTGATCTCTTGCAGACAGGGCTTTAAATCCTGCTTCTTCTGGTTTCTCCTGTCCTTTGGCTAAGAGTCCAGAAGAACTAAGATTAAAATGCAGATACTATCTGGGAAGATTCGATGCATAATTTTATGTGTTAACCTGATGGGGGCATGGGGTGCCCAGACATTTGACCAAACACTATTCTGAATGTGCCTGTGAGGATGCTCCTGCATGAGATTAACATTTGAATTGGCAGATTGAGTAGAACAGATTGTCATCCCAAAATTGGTGGGTCTCATCCAAGGCTAAATAGAACAAAAAGGCTGACTGTTCCTCAAGTAAGAGAGAATTTCCTGCCTGACTGTGTTTGAGCTGGGACACTATTTTTTTCCCTGTCTTTAGATTCAAATTGTGACATCAGCTCTTCCTGGGCCTTAAGCCTGCTGACCTTTAAACTGCAGCTACACCATTGGCTCCCCTGAAGTCTCCAGCTTGCTGATTATAGATTTGGGAACCTGTTGGCCTCCGTATTAAATCAGCCAATTCCTTAAAATTAAAATCTCTTTCTATATACATATATACACATCCTATTTGTTCTGTTTCTCTGGATAACCCTGATACAGAGGGGAGTTACAATAAGACATTATTGGTTAGGAACAATTTAGTTGTTTACTAGCTCAGTCCAGAAAGAATGAAGATTTTGAAGAAAGGAACTGAGAAAGAAAGGTCAAGAGCCCAAGGCACTTCTTTGTAAGTCTAAATGGTGGGGTGAGGGGGAGTGGGGTTAGGGTACTATGTGTTCTTCCTGGAGAACCACATAATAAAGACAGTAGAACCAAGAAAGAAACGAAGAGAACCTGAAAATAGGTTCTGCTTACTTGATAATGCTGTCTGATATTTTTCCTAATTCTATTAATGTCCATTTTTTTGTTTTGTCATTTTATTGAGGGGATGTTGGCAGTATTTGATTGTTATATAATACAAATTTACTGTACTAATGCCAACACTTCATCCTTTTCAAAAGCCAAGTCATAATAAGGAATATTAAGCATAAAATGCAGCTTAGTGAAATGAAAGTGGGAATAGGATAGTAATATTACAGAAATATTGAGCTAGTTTATTTAAAAGAGAGAGAGAGAGAGGAAAAAAAAAAACTCCACAGAATAAATGTGTAAAGACCTCAGAAAAGATTTCAGGAGTAGCTGGCAATAAGACAAATGAGAAAAAAATATCTGAAACAAAATAATATCTTTTAATATATTGGCAAAAAGCATAATCTACTTCTAGTATTTGCAAATATAAGTATTCATTAAAGCTATAAAATAACTCAAGTTAAATATAAATTTTATTGCACACCTGTTATACGCAAACCATTGCGTCAGATCAGAGGTGATACTGGAACTTTTAAAAGGACAGATATTGAATGGTCGTGATAATAAAATAAAGACTAAATTGTGTTAACAAATTCTTCTTTTAAAATGCAGACTTCATCTAAGATGTAACCTTTTGGACAATATTGTATCATTTACATCTCCTACCTCATGGACAGGTCTTACCAGCACCTGGTAAGCACACAGCAATGTGTTGGCAGCATGGCGAATGGAGTGAGAAGTTCCCCTGAAGTCTACAGACATCCGTGTGGGAATAAAAACAAAGAACAGTGCAGGATAAAGCAGTGAGGAGGGATCCAACAGAGCCAGAAGACAGGAGGAGGATCTATGGAGAAGACTGTACTGAAGAGGAGACTGGACCCCTAAGACCCCTTTTAAGCAAAGCATCCAGAGATAACAAGGCCTTATACTCAAAGGTCTTGCTTTAAATCATGGCCACAACTGATCGTCCAGCTCAAAGGCAATCTAATAGGCTTGCCTGTCAGGTGTCCTGCTACCCAAGAGGCTAACAGACCCAGTAGGGTCCTCCCTCAGACACAGGGAGGGGCTGCTTGAGACCACAGATCCAGGAAGACTGTGGAGAGTTGAGGCAGAGAAGCTGAACTATCTAAAGGATGTTTCAGTTCTTCATAGGTGTGGGACTTCCAAGATGGCTCTCCATGTGTTCTTGTTATTATTAAACCCTAGCACCAGAGGTAACATGAATACAGGTATGGACTGAAAGAACCTGACTTGGGGTGCGTGTATGCATACCCATGCATGCACCTGCACTTGTAGAAGGGCAAGAAAAGCAGACTTAAGAAAAGAATGAGCATAAAGCAGAGGTGGTTTTAGGTGGAAGGAGAATAAATGGAAATGGAAACAGAGAAAAAAATGAAGATTCACTTTCTCTGTTTTTCACCAGGCCTGGGGCATATAGCTGTGCCCATGAAAGTCACGATGGTACTTCTGGCAAGATGTGGTCCTTCTTCATCATTTAAGAATCCAGAAATAAGAGACAGGAAGCATGGAGGCTAATGCATTCTCAAGACTGAAAACATGAATCCTGGCACTTGAACACAGTAAAAGGAGTGTGGTGCTATTTTCAGAACTTGGGCTTAAAAAGTCTTAGGAATGAGACATGCTGGAAGCTTATTAATGTGACTAAATAAGACAAGAATTTCTGAAAAAAAAATAGTTTTTTTTTTTAATATTTATGGTGTCTCCATTTAGAACCAAGGTTTACTCTCTTTATTATAAAATACATGCTTATTGTTCAACAGTTTGAAAATATAGAAAGCACGAAAATACATTGATATATGTATGCACGTGTGTGCAATCCAATAATCCCAGAATCTCAAAAAATCAAGGCATTATAAAAATTAGTCCTTTACAGAGGTTGTATCTGAACTTAAAATGTGAAGGAGTTAATTATAGCTTAGAATCAGTTAGCTTACGCCAGTCTACAGAATGTAACTTTTGGACACCACAACTGACATGAACGGGTCGTGAACCAGAACTTCAAGCCTTAAGAAAACATGGAGCTGGTACATTCCCCATTAAGGCTGACTTCGGTCTGTGCACTCTGGCATGTGTGGCCAATCTGAGGTAAACTGGGTGGTTCTGGATCAGTGGCCACAGACAAACCCAGCCAAAGAAGCAGGCTATTTGATTTGAGGTACTATGCTTACTGAAATAATTTCTATTGTACCCAAGGAACAAGCTGCTCTTTTATTTTATAATGAAGTTATTTTAGGGTGTGTCTTGAGAAAGCACCTGAACACTCTGCTATTATAAGCTGTCATAAACACACACTGCCAGAACATTGGAGCTTGAAGAGTCTGCAGTGGACAAAGCATGGTGAGAGTAAGGTGGAGCTTAAAGCTCTGTCCCCAGCCAGCGGAAGAGGCCAGGTCAGGAGGGTGAAGCCTTGAGTCTGGCTGGACCAGGAATTTCCTGCTCAGTGAGCCAGGGATTAGGAATGGGGAGGGAATGCTGGCCTTGTCCCCTCTTGCCCTACTGTCCATTTTATTTGAGAAGCTCCCTTTCCTTCTACAATGCACCACTCTGTAACAAAGTGTTTAAGGGTTGACAGGTGCTGCAAACAAAAGGCTTGAGCAAAGAGTTGTATTCACAATGAGCCAGACATCCTCTTCTACTGTAGGTCCAGATGCCCAAACAACTACATAAGATCTAATGAAGGCTATATTCATCGTCACTTTTAACTGTACCCCTAGTGCTCTATTCTGCAAAAGAGTACACAACTCAATCAATTCAGTTGCTTTTATGATTGACTTTTTCATTACAAAACTAAATCATTTCAAAGTATTTGCTGAGCTACATTGCTGGTCTAAAACAAAAAAGAACTACTAGTGAAAAACAGTTAGTACTTGTAGCAAGGTCTTGAAGGAATTCCACCAGGCTTGTGATTTATTGTTCCCATCGCATTGTGATGCTAAAAAGAAAAAGAGGTGCATATTTACAACTAATTATCATTGTTGCTTAAGCAGCATAACGAACTGTAACCAACAGGTAATGGATAATCAGCATTATAAGAATACCCTGGGAAAAAAAGGTCATCTTACAATATATCATTTATGAAATTTGATATATTGCAAACTTAATATATAAAATTGAATAAAAAAACACAGCTTTGTAATACAGGACATATCAAAGTAATAATAACTTCCAAGATGCAGAGATAGACATATCAAAAATAAGTAGATTACTAAACATACCTGAACTAATTCTGCCTTTAATTCTTCTTTCTCCTCCTCAGAGAGCATGTTAGAGAAGTCAGCACTGGTTACAGTGTCTTCATCTCTTCCTTGTAAGGCTTCAGTCTCCAACAAACCTTCAGTCAATATTGATGAAATATTATGCAATTTTAAAAATTAATTTAGTCAACTTCTACTTCCATAGTCTGCAACATAGATACACTGACCCACCCATTGAAAAAGAAATAAAAATTTAAGAAAAAAAATCTTTCTAAATGTGTGATGAGCTGCTAAGAAAATAAATACTAAGAAACCAAAAACACTAAGTGAAAGGAGGAAGCCAGATACGTAAACAAGTTTTCATTAGTTCTACATTTGCCATCCAGATAAACTCCAGCTTTGGTTTTCACTGTCTCATGGGGTACAGGGGACAGAAGATAAAGTTCAGCGCCACCCAAGGAGAGGAGTATAAGGCAAGACCCTACCCAAATCTGTGTCCCCACAGGGCTACACTCCCAGTAAAGCGAACTGGAAATGAATACTTCTCTCCAGACCACCTGCCTGCCTTGACGCTCAACACTGAATGGACAGACCAAAAGATCCTTCCCTGAAAACTGATAAACACTGAGTGGGACTGCATGTGCACTTGCAGCTTGAATGCCCACCACCAGGATGTTCCAAAGCAACTATGAGATAAGAATTCAGTGTTAATACTTTTTTCCACTTCGGATGTAGTAATAGGCAGATACAAGATCTGGAGCAGCTGCAGTTGTGAGGAGACATCATGAAAAAACTAATTTTGGCAGAGGGAAAATGGGAAAGTGCCTGAGTTCTTTATGACATTGTTGTGCCACAGGCTAACCCAGCATGGTTCAGCTTCTAACTTGTTATGTGAGAGAAACGCTTTATCATTAAAAATATAAAGAAGTTCCCTAGTGAGTCCCTTGGCATCTGATCAACTTAAATGCATATGTTCTCTGGAGGGCCCAGGAAACCAGCCCACACATATACAGAAGGCTCATTTATGACAGGAATTACGACAGAGCTGGCATTTATACATCTGTGGGGAAAGGAAGGTCTTATAAGTTGTCTTGAAACAAACCATTATCTATATAGAAAAAATAAAATTGAACCCTTTCACCATTCATATAGAGAAATCAAACTATAAACATTTTAGAAAGCAATATAGAAATTTATATTTATGAACTTCTAGGTAAGAAGGGATTTTTTAAGACACCAAAAAGGGCATCTATGAAAGACAGGATGGATAAGAATAAGAATGTCTCTTCATCGAACGCACTATGTGGAAAATGAAAAGACAAGCCACTCACTGAAAGAAGATATCTCTCACATGTATAACTATCAAAAAATTCATTCCTAGCACATACAGAATACCTACAAACCAAATTTTAAAATATTAATAACCCAATAGAAAAATGGACCAAAAGACCTAAACAGTTTGTTTATAGAAAGAAATCACAAATGTTAATAAACATGCTCAACCTCAGTGATGTTCAGGGAAGTAAAAATTAAATCGTTTTACACTCACTGGATTATCAAAAAGTTAAAAGTTGGACATGATTGAAAGTTGGTGGCTGTGAAAGACAGAAACCTTTATACATCACTGGCAAGAATATAAATAAACACAAATAACAGGAAATAATTAACACTACCAAACAAAGTTGAACATTTAGATACCCTACAATCGGGCAAATCCATACCCATGTATATGCCTGAGACACTTATATACCAGCACCAGAGATCATTAATAAGAACTTTCATGGTAGCAAAAGACCATTAAGTCATGTAAAAGTCCATAAACAGGAGAACATGTAAGTAAACTGTGCTCCATTTACACAGAAAGACTGAGTAATAGTGAAATGAGTGAACTATAGCCATGCACACTACGTGAATGAAACTTGGGAACAAGATGCTGAATGAAAAATACAAGTTGCAGAAAAACAAAAAAAGTATGATTCCAATTATATGAAGTCCCAAACCATGAAAAACTGAATAAAATATTGTTTAGGAATAAAATGATCAAGCAAAGGCAATGATAAAACACTCAGGACCATGGTTTTCTTTGTGGGGGCGGGGGGTGGCGGGGACGATGGTAATGGGGGACCTACAGGTGATCTCACAGCATTAATGTCAATGTTCCATTTCTGGACTCCAAGTTTCTGTGCGTGAGCATTTTCTGTACTTTAAACTTATTTTGTAAGTATTCTTTTGTGTATTTAGTATTATATGATAAAACAATTAAGAACAGATTTTGTCAAAAGTCAAAAGAGAAAAAGGTAAATAATCATCCTACAAAATCAGAACATTCTAGTTAAAGAGAGTAAAAATATGGCCCAATTTACAAAGTTCTTTTGAAGTTGGCCTCACTTTTGAGTCACCTGTACCCACCTCTTTTTGTCTGAATCAACAGTAGACCATCAGCACCTGTGTCACTACCGATACCCTAACAAAAGTCAGTGAACATGGCCTTGATGCTCAGTATTGAATGGATAGACCAAAAGATCCTCCCCAGAGAACTGATAAACTCTGAGAGGGACTGTGTGTGCACTTGCAGCTTGAATGCCCACTTCCTGGGTGGTCCAAAACAACTTTGTGATAAGAATTCAGATTATTAAGACTTATCTGACCCAAGTTCGTCAGATCCTTATCTCCACTATGTACTTGAGAGGCCAGTGTCAGTACTAAATAATGTTCTTTTTCATAAGTAATACCTGTTTATTGTAGAAGCGAGTAAAATAAAATTATCCGTTATTAATTACAATCACTATTAATTACACTACCCAGAAATAATTATCCCTTTGGTTTATCCTTACTGATATTTCTCCTATGCATATGTCCATATCTTCTTACATATTTTTATGTAAATTTACTGTTATGAACTTCATTTATTTATTCACTCATTAGGGTATCATGAAAATCCTTTATGTCTAAAACTACAATTCTACATGTGTTTATTTTTGATGGTGTACAGCATTTTGTCTCATGTATGAATGATAATTTATCCTGCTTATTGGGAAGTTGCATTGAACATCTCCTGGCCATGTCATTGGTAAAATCCTGATTTCCTATACATTAGAATCCAAGGACATGGACATTTTGAAACTATAGCCTAATTATTCCCTGGAAAGGCTATGCCAGTTTCTTGTAACCACCAGCAACCTATCAGAATATCTCAAGGTTTAAGAGATAGGTCCAGCAGATAAGCTGCCCTCTGCATGGTACAGGCCTGTAAAATATTCTGGTCTTCTCCTCAACTCAGCCTGGCCCAGGAACTTAGGGATATTGCTCAAATTTAGCTGGAGTCCAAATTCTCAAACTTCTCCTCTCTTAGACATGCGAGAAAGCATGTGCCAGGCCAGGGGATAGACAAAATAGTTCTAGGTACTAAGGATTTTTCAAGACATCAAACATCTTTAGTACCTGCCTATATTCTAGGAAGAAAAGAAAATTTAAAATTCATTTTAATTGATAGTACATGAATTGGGAAACTTCTAATGAATTTAAGGACAGAGAGACTCCCCACATCCAGTAGAAAACTTCTCCTTTTCAAGGGGGGAGGTATATAAACTTTATAAAGTGAGATATTTTACGCTGGCCTTTAGCTCTATCTGTCACAAGTCCCACTTCTCAGAGACTGCATGGATCTTTCAGAGTCTTACTCCCAGAAACCAGATGAACTGCAGAAGAGGGCTTGCACTGTGCAGGTTTCAGCTTTTCACTACTAAAGGCCACAGCAACTATTAGGAAGCCCTCTTCTACAGCTCAGCTCCATCAAGTTCCAAGAATCCTGCCCACTAGGGACTGTGCTGACTTCCCACTGCTGTTGTTCTGAGGTGCCCCAACTGCTTGTTTCCCTTAACTTTTTCTATCTTTCTAATAGTTCCTTTATTATACTCTTGAATCAGCTGCCCATTTTGAGCATGCTATCCATCTGCTTCTTCCCTGGTTCCTGACTGGTATAGGAAAGCTATCCCAATCTCTTTTTTGAGCCCTAGAAAAATATTTCTTTCAGGCTAGCCCACACCAACCTGGAACACAGCCACATGCTTGTAAACTGGGCAAGTGCTGAATGGTTGGGCAGATTGGCCCTTTGTGTTTAGTTCCCCAACTGACACTTTTGTAGTCAGTTAATCACACATGGGATCCAGAGGTCCACACAGTACAGAGAACCTTGTCACCTGGGCAAGGGGTTGATGCCCCTGCAGGAAGCACTTGAGTTACTGGCCCTGGCCAGAAGTCTGGATGGAGGAGGTGAAGAAAATCTTCCACAAATGAGAGCCAAGGTGAGGCTGAATCACATTGGAAGGGCTATTAGGCCCCAATACAGCCAAAGAAGACAAGATCATGAGTTAATATCTGCAGAAAATGTCAGCACCAGAAGACATTGTGGGGCCAGCTGCCCCAAAAGCCAGCAGAGAATGCAAGGCACTATAGGGGCCCTTCTTTTTTCCATATAGCATATACCACCTTAACCAAGGCGAAGGAAAGGGGAGCTGATGAGGAGAAAGCTAAGCTAGGGGGTAATTTTACCAAAAAACTGAACATTATTTAAAGGGGCTTTAAAAATTATTGCATTGGAATAGCCTAAATCTATTTTTGTTCTCCATTACCTAAAGCCGAAGGGCTCAGGTATGGGTTTTTAAAAAACAAAAATGGACCACATATGTACACCATATAGTTTGAACAAAATTTGTGATCCACCTAAAGACAGTCATTTTCACTTTCATTTGCATGCAATAAAATATATAGACTTGTTTTAATAAAGGTAACAAATATCCACAGGTCTGACTCTAATGTAGGAACTGTGCTTATCTATTGGCCAGGTGACACCCTTGGAAAGCAAGCTTGTATTAGAGTACTTGCCAAACTCTATCATATGCCTATTTCCACTATACCTGCAATTGACCAGTGATGATTCATTTAAGTGCCGCCTGTGGGGCTGAATGACACAACAAACTGAATCAGATCCAAAAATAGAAGTAACTGTGGCTAGTCCTTACCTTGCTGACAAGGACCCTTACTCACGAAATGTGGGTTAAGGGTTAAGCTCAGTCAGAAGCTGTTGAGTTCTAACTTAGTCTAGTCTGACTCCTAAGCTTATACCCTTCCCTCTCTTACAATCGTTTGAAGAACAGTAAACAAAATGTTGGAAAGTGCAAACAAGAGGTGAGTTTTGGATTAAAGTGTCTCCTTGAACCTTGAAATGAAATCACCTACTGGCACCAACATACTTTTAAGGCACCCTATCAAGCACTTCAGTGAATTAGGTCATGGCTTCACACACATGACTGAAACAGTAAAGAGAGCTGTGAGTTAAAATAATTACAAACTATGATTTCAGATGAGTTGTTGGAAAATACATAAAAGTTACAGAAATTCTTTCAAATAGCAAATTAATCTTGCAAGTATATGTTAGCGAACCATATTAAGGAATTAACAAATAAATCCAGCTGTACAACCAAGCAAAGAAGAAAAGCATATACTTTTAAAAAGAATATAAAATTATCACAGGACTTCATAAGAAAGAATGCAATAAAGCAGCTTAAATAAAAATTTACCATGTTTTAAATAATAAATTTAAGACTGTAATATTTATTACTTAATTATATTTTCTTTATGATGCTTGGTAAAAATAACCTCAGGCAACATAAAATTTCAAAATATCTCTGTTTATTCCCCAAGGGAAAAACTATTGAGCTAATCTCATTAATACTGAATTCATGATTATCTTTAAGTGCACAAAAAATTATATATGTTAATTCTAGGAGGGTAGAAATTAAAGATATAAAACAAGCTTATTTATTAGAACCATTTCTGCATATTTTCTAAACCTACCACAAAAAATCTAAATATTATTTCTCACGGACCTCCATTATTGATCTGCTCTTCATTAATTTATCAGTAACTTGTTATCTAGCCTATTACTGAATGCATGCATAGTAGATGGCGGCTTTAAATGTGTGTGTTCCTGTTGCCCTGGATTTGGTAGAGGTCTCAAGTGCTAGGAACAATACAGTAGGAGCTTAACACTCCTACTACATCCTTGAAACAAGGCTTAAACCACGATGCACCACACTCTAAGACTTGCAAATGAGTTATGCCAGGGCCTAGGGTCACCTAGCTCTAGCCTTGGAGAACAGCATAAAGAGCAAAGTAAGGAGAGAGCAGCATGGTAGGCAATTTGCATATGCAATAAGTAATAATTAAAGACAAATCATACTCCTACCTCCCAGCGGTCACCACTATAAAACCTTCACGTACATCTCTCCAGATCTTTTGCTATATATTATATACTTTTTTTTTTTTTTACTTAACTTTTTTGAAATCAGGATGCCTCTTTCAATCAATGGTATCTTACAATTAATTGGCAGCCTTTTTCTTTCTTAGTGGTATATAAAACAATGTGTATCTTAAAATCTTTAGCATCTTAGCTTTGAAAAACAGGGACGAATATGTTTAAAACTAATACATTAATATATAATCTAATAATTTATATAAAACATATATATGTAGATATACCCATATATCTACAAAAATGAGATCACAGTTTTGTAACTTGATTTTTTTTCCAGAAAACTTTCTCATCTTTTCTCATCCTATTGGAAACCAGACCATATCAAAGGTTCCCAGTTGATCCCATAATGTATCTAGAGCTGGTTTGCCCAAACCAATACTCAGTCCACAACTGCATACTCTCCTGGTTGTTATGCCCCTTAAACCTCTCTTCCTCAAACTACTGACTCATAGAAGATACCAGACTCTGTCCTGCAGAATTTATCCTAATATTTTGATTAATGACTCATTAGGTGATTGCAAGATAGTGTGGCGATATAGGGACAAACCAATCTCAGAAAGAATTCCAGCTCCATCCATTTCAATTTGTGGTGATCATAGTTTGAAACTCGGTCTTTTCATCTATAAAATGGGTACAATAATGTCTACCCTCAAGGGTAGGTTGCTATGAGTTAGTTTTGCAAAATACCTAGCACAGTGCCCAGCATATAATAATTAGAAAATGTTAGCTCCTAATTTGGTCATATTTGACTGATATTCATCTTTAATCTGAATTGTTCATAAAATCCAAGTGCTATGAGAGAGAAAAAATTAGAAACTATTAATCTGTTCTCAGGTTGCTAAAAGACATCATTGGAGATACTACAGTGAATATCTCTGGAGAGGTCAACCAGGAATTTCCTGGAGGTGAGGGTATAAGACTGGATTCCTACAGTTTCTTGAGTCTTTTAAATTTGGGAAGATTGGCACAGACCCCAACTGTGGGCTTGTCTTTAGGAACTGTATTCTTTATCTGCCCCGAGAAATGACAGGTGAACGTTCTTTACTCCAATGTTTGGGGCTGGGCTCACTATGCCTAGTCCTTCACAGCAAGGGCCTTCTGACAGCATAGGCCAAGTCAGAATCATGGTTACATTTCAGTTATAGGGCCAGAGGTGGCAGCATAGGGTTATGAGTCTCCAAATTGATGATCTGAGCCACTAGGGGATCTAAAACAAGTTGGCCTGTTTTCCAAGAAGCTTGAGACAGGTAATATCCAGTCTCAAAGTTCAGGGTTCCGTTTGGGAAATAAGTAAAGCTGCGTCAGAGACAAGGCACATGGTAGAGATTCTGAGACCTGAAGAAGGAAGTGCTCAACAGTTTCCTTCAACAGCCCTGTGCAGGCTCCTAATAGCTTTGAGCTACAACCCAGGGCCTATCTGCACATTCCTGCCCTCTGGGTTTAAAGGCTCTTTTCGCTGGCATAATGTCTTCTTTAGGAAGATAAAAGAGCCTGGGGTGAGGGGTAGAAGTGGGCTCTGAAGACTAGGAGGGCTCTGGACTGGGTCTCTCCCTCAGCAATGCCGTCAGCCCTGGTCTCATCATCACACAGCACTTCATCAGCACCTGCACGTCTCAGGTACTTGTTATTTTATCCCTCATGTTAAGTCTCTTTGACTACATCTTATTTCCTGTACTAGATTGTAAGCAACAGAATGACAGAAAGCCAGTTTTGTTCCTCTTGACATCCTGCATTTTCTAGAATGATTTATTCTAGCATGATGATGTATGAGCAGACCACAGCCAAAAGCAAAATGTGCTCGCTGTGTCTAGAGCCACTGTCGAGAAAGTGTCTCTGAAAACAGCAGCCACTACTGTGACATTAATGTGCAAAGGTGACTACAGAATCTCAAGAAACTTGAAAGGATGACACTCCCTCCTCTGCCAATCTTTCCTGGGAACTATCAGTCTTTCTGACAGGGACAATTTCTTCTGTCTTATTCAAACTGCAATTTCTCTCCTCTTCCCTGGGCCCCAACCCCTTTTCCTCTCTCGCAGAAAACTATCATAGATGAACCATATTTACTTCTCCTTATCCCCAGCTCAACCTTACTCAAATGTTTAAAGAATTACTATTAGGTTTCTCTATTGCTACCTCATGATATCTCTTGGCCTTGAGAGAAGTTACTAAGGAACACCAGACCCACAATTGTAATGAAGCAGTATAATAATCTTCTGTTCTCAAACTTTTTTGGGTCCCTCTCTCTGAATCACACCAAAATATATCTTGAAACTAAGACAAAGCATCTCCCTGAACACTGAGACCATACTGAAAAGGGCATAACTGCTGCTATCTCTGTGGGAACTTTCTCTCAGCAGCTGCTCAATTGCTCTCTTAAAAGATGTGGAATAAATGTTTTCTTTTGAATCACATGCTATGTGCCAGGTGTGTTACAGGTCATATCTCGTCTCATCCTCCCCAGAAACACATAAAGCAGATGGCATTAAGATAAAGGATTTCAAATTTTGTGCAACTCTGTGAGCTAACAAGTTAGCCTGCCACAGTTTCATGGATGCTGGCAGAAGACCCGAGACTCCTGGGATCAGACTCATCACATAGCTAGCAGCGTGAACATCACATTCAGGTTTGTTGCCCTTGCCAACAAGATTCATGGGCAAGTTACATGGAGAGAACTAGATGGAAAATGCTCACATGGTGGGTTTGTATCACAGCTGAAAAACTCTGAGCTCAGGGAATCTGATTCATTTTAATAGGCAGCAAGCAAATTTGCCTGACCTATACCTTGGTAGGAGACACCATCTTTATTCTACAGGACAGTAAGCAAATCTCACTGCTGCTATAGAGAGAGGCACTATATCTTCTAAAGTTGTTCCCTATAAACATCCTTGAAAGGTTAGTCTAGAAAAAAGGCTGTCAGTGTCTCTGCTTGAAAGATGGGCAGAAATGCAAAAAATCTATGAAGCATAGTCTTCTCTAGGTGATGTTTTCTCATTTTGCAAATGAAGAAATGATGGCTCAACATGTTAAATAACTGACTCAACCTCACATGATTGATAAATGGTGGACTTAAGCACTGAATCTGTCAGGTTACAGAGTTCATGCTTTTTCCAACCTGACCACAGCACCTCTTGTAGCAGTTGGACAGGAACTAAAATGCCTCTCTATTCTGCCCTAGAAAAACCTCTGTAAAACTTTCTGTTCAGCAAGACTGAGGCTTCCTGAAAGTCAAGGTCAATAACTTTAATGTCTGCAGCCTCCCCACCGTTGAGCACTGGGGAGAGTCCAGGGTGGACTTACATCTTCTAAACCTTCTCATATAGAAGTTGTTCAACTAATGTTTACTGAGTTAATCCCCTAGGATAAAAAAAAAAAAATCAAATTGTCATGTCATCTTGTTGCCCATTCCATATCTTTTCATTATCTGTCATATTTGTCTATCCATTTTAATTTTTGTTGTTATGACAGTGATTAAGGTTTTATCACCACAAACTCAGACTATTTAAATCTTAGCTAAATTTTATCTTCTTACATGCACTCTCTTTCCCCACCACCCAGTCTATACAACACTCAAATCAATATTTTGAACACATTATTTTTATCATGTCAAAACCTAGTTCAAAAACATTTGATGGATGCAATCGCTCCCAGCCTAAATTTGAAAATTCTTACACTAGCCTTCAAAACCTTCCACGCTGGCTGCAAGCAATGATTCCAAAGATCCTGCCTATGACTTTCCCACCTAAGCCACAAACAATCCAGGCTGCTATATGCAGTGTCCCTCAGTCATGTCCTATTCAATCCTATGCTTCTGTGCCACTCCATCACTCATGAAAGCCCCTCTCCTCCTCCTCAGTCTCTCCTCTAAGAAGCCTACCAGCTGCCAACAACACTAGAATAACAAGTAACATGTTGTGTGCCTTAAACTAATCTAAAATGTTGACATTTTTGCTTTCTGTGCATATTACTATATACATTACTACTAAATACTATATATAGCTACATTATGACTTGCATTATAAATTGCATTAGGACAAATAATACTATATGGTACCATAATTATAGTTAAACAAGTTTATGAAAAAATATTTCAAACACTGTCCCGTAGAAGTTTACTGTCCTTAAAACATCAAGGACACATGAGTCACCACTATTAATAGCATTGTTTTCTAAAGCTTTGGTTTCATTTAATAACGCAGCTAAAAAAAGTTCATGTATGTAATGCTTAGTCGGAGTATACTAATCAGTTGAATAAAGAAATATTTTATGCTTTTTACTAAATATTTTGTTTGAAGATACTGTTCAGGTTATAGATTAAATTCTTATAATCCATATTTTCAGTTGTTTTTTTTTTTTTTTAATATGCTGTGTAGGTGAGAATCCAAATAGTTAGATGCTGATTAAAATTGACTCTGATATCTAAAGAAAAATTTGTGACGGGCCAAAACTAAACCGTGGTTAAATATAAAAGTGACATGCTATTATAGAGATCAATAAATTATGGAAATATTTCCTTCCTTCCGCATTCATCCAAATGTACAAGGCAACTGTCTTCTGGCTGGAAGAGGAAACATAACTTCGATATAAAATTCTCAGGCTATGTATTGCTGAAGTAACCAAAGATAGAAAGATAGAAAATATATGGTATCCAATAGTTATACATGTTCTATACAGCCCTGAAGGGTGGGAAATCTTTAAGGAGGTCAAAGCAATTAGGGATGTACATCAATCTAAACTATCATTTCTGTGGCTGTGGTCTGACTAGGACTCCTACTCAGCACCAGGGATGAGAATCCCAGAGACCCCGAACAGGCCTCAAGTACCTAAGGCTTCCCAGGTCTCATGCCTAACGCATGACTATAAGATGCTCCTAAAGTCATTGAGAGCTTAGGAATTTGGGTGATGGATGAGACTTGTTTGTCCTATGGTCACAGTGACACTGTTTAGGGCCATGGGAGTGGCTTGCTTCATGGTATCATTTTACTGGGCTAACTATGGAAACTATCGTTGCATTAAAACACGACTTTGATTACTGTGTAATACCAGCTGGCTATTCAGGCTGGCATCCCCAGGTTGGCTGCATATTTGAGATATATCGTATTCTAAGATATCATTTGTGAAGCTTGAGTTCTTATCACTTGCTGTGGTTTGTTAAGTCCAGAAGTTTTATTTCACGTGTTCACACCGTAGTGATCGGCCTCTTGGGGGAGTTTCTACTAACGAACCTCCTGGGAGATTGATTGGCCAAGTAGAGCAAATATTTTATGGCACATACTGTGGTCTTTACATCTTCAGAATAAAATCTACTTGAGAAACCAAATATATAGCAAAAGATCATTTGGTAAACATGGGGAAGAAAAAAGAGAGTTAGATGACTTCAAGATATTGCTGCACTTATGCTGTATTTAACTAAATGGTTTTCTTTCTCCTCTTTTAAATTATGAGATATTTTATCCACTGTTAATATTTAATTAGCTATCATGGTCTTACATATGTACTATTCAAATGCCTATAGATTAAATCTGAAAATTGGCCAATGGAACATCTCTCTTTTTGTAGTGTTACAGATAAAATAACTAAGACTTACAACCAATGCAATGGCCATTGAAAGAAATAGTAAATAACACGTGACAGAGAAGGAGCAATCAGCACACATCAATACATCAGCTGTACTGGTACCACCACTTCATCTTTGTGAGTGTGTCTAATTCCTTCAAGGACTACATTAAGAGGCTAGCTTTTATTCCATCAATGTTCTGCTGAGTTTATACCTTATATTCCCAGATCAAATAATGCTAAGTCTCCACTTCCTTAGAAAGGCTATAGATAAGTAAAATGAGAAAGATTAAGATGAATTAGGATCTTCAGGACATGACAGGTGACCCTAGAATATTAACTGCATTTGGCAATAAAAGACGCAACAGCAGGATCTTATCCAACATCCTGATAAATTGAGAACTAATGTATACCTGAGACTCTAAGTGGTAGAAGGGTATCTCTCATGTTACCAGGACATAGTTGTGGTATACTTTCCAGACTCCAACTTAATTCATGTCATTTAAAATATATCAATAAATAAAAACTTTAGTTAACGGTGAACACTATAGAAAAATTTTTTTAAATTGTTTTATAAGTAAGTCAAGGGAACAAGTATAGAAGACATTAGGTTTCCTGAAATGAAAGCCAGAAATAGAGAAGCTGAAATTCCTTACAGAGGATGTGATAGATGTGTTCCTCCAGGGGCTGCTTCTGAACTTCACTCCAGTGGTACCAACTTGAATCACAACTAAAGAGTGAGCCACTCAGACCTGAGCTTTTATTTCTCATATGAGGTCACATGTCCTCGTCCACATCAATGGCTTTTTGCTGGTTATGAGCATTTCAGTGACCACACTCAAAACCACAAAGGAAAACACTAAGTCAATTTTCAATGAAAAGATGTAAAATATTTGCCACAAATCTCAGCTTCAAATACAAGACTTAGGCATTTGGGATATTCTTCGCATTTCAAACCATTATTTGCTACTCTTGAAAGATATAGTTTGACACACATACAAAATAGGTGCTTACTGGATAAAACTGCAACTTAGACCAAAATAACCCCAAAACAAAGACATAAAAACACAGCAGCTACAAATTTGTGAATAAAAAAACAAGCAGTTATGGAAAAAACAAAAATAGTTAATGTTCTTGATAAACTCTAGGAACTTCCTTCTCTGAATAAACACCTACATTGCATGAAAAAATAAACTATTACAGGAATGTGTACAGACAAAACAAACATAGGGAGGCCATTTTAACCCTTAAATTATCTTTTTCTTTGCATCCCCGCCTTACTCAAATTTACCGCTCCTGGAACTTGACAAAAGATAAACCTCAGAATCTAACACCCAGCCTTAGATTTTTGCCTCCAGCAAAAACAGAGATAGTCTCACTCATATTACTAAGAAAACGCCAAGGTAATAAATCATTCTGAATTCAAATTCATAAACAAAAAGTAACACTTAAAGAAAAAAAAATCCCGTTTCTCTCCCTGTTCTTTACCTCCTCTTTCTTCTTACTCCATCAAAAAAAGACTTGAGAAATAGATTTTCCATTCATTTGTTTGATGACTTGTCCTGAGATATCCAAGCTATAGCCCAAGGCTCTGAGAATAGCTTCTACCTCCTCCCACCCCTGAAGGAGTGAGACAGACACAGCTGTTCCCGAAGTCAGCTTCACTGGACAGGCTGCATTCCCATTCTCAGTCATTCCTTGAATGCTCACTGGTCTTTATAAAGTGCTGCACCATCTTTTAGGGCAAGTTCATGAAAATAGTAAAACCATTCCCTCTGCAATGGAAGATATCCACTATGAATGTGAAATGGGACAAAATGTAACTCCCCCCTCTCCAAGGCATATGTAAAGAAAGGGGTAGAGAGTATGAAAGACCTCTTCAGACAGGCCAGAGCTTATTAAAGTTCTCTAGTCCTTACACAACATCAAGGCTATGGCGAGGGTTAGAGAGTGGCACCATGACGCCAACACGGAGAGCCTGGATCCATGACTTTTGGTACTACAGCCAGATTTGGAGGTCTGGTCATTTAAAAAGCATTGGTAAGAGGTATAAGCAGTTGTCCTTTTACTTTAAGCAATCAGTTTAGTAACATTCACTTATCTCCAGTTTCACTTATCAAATCTTTGGCATTTCAAATAGCTACTACTGACAACATCCAGGAGAAAATCTCCTTTTATCATAAAATCTGGGTAGGAAAATGAATGTTAAAAGATGAAAATATGTGTTTCTGAATCATGAACTGTTTATCAAAAATAAAATATTCAAGAACTAGGAAAGCTTAAGGCAAGCCATACAAAAGAAAATGCAATGGCCAAACCAAATATGAAAAGACAACCGTATTAGCAATAAAGGAAATACAAATAGAAATTATAAAGATATACCAGTTTTTCATCTATTAGCAATAAAGGAAATACAAATAGAAATTATAAAGATATACCAATTTTTCATCTAGGAGATGAGCAAAAATGCAAAAGTTGGATAATACCTCATATTGGCAACATTATGAATAAACAGATCTTCCAATATATTACTGGCTTCTGGACTGCAACAGCTGATTGAGAGACTTTGACCTTGCCGTCCCACTCTTGAGAATTAATCTTAGGGAAAAAAATGTCAACCTAAGAAGATAGTTAATAAATATTTACTGCAGCATTGTTGGTAGTGGTAGAAAACTATAAACACCTGTTCATCCGTAGAGGAACAAATGAAACAAGTACAGTGCACCCACACTGCGTACTATTTTTCAGTTATTGAAAATACTGATCAGAAGGAATGTTCATTGTGTATTGTCAAATGTGAAAAGCAAGTTATATATAATCCATTTAGGGAGAGGAATAAAAATTGTTTGGGAAGGCAGTCTTGAGCAAGCAGTCTTTGGACCCCCCACTTGGCCAAATAAAAATAGGCCTTGGGCCTGGAACAATTCTTTGAGATACAGAGTCCACATAGTCTGTGTCAGCTTGGTTTATCAGTTTGTAAGGGAACATCTTTTTCTATCTTGGGCTCAGTATGTGTTCTTTTGTTCTGCTTAAGCACAGGGTGTTGATGGCCTTCCTTACAAAGGAGGCCCCTGAAAGCTCTCTCACCCTTCCATCGTGTGAGGACACAGCAAAGGGATGGCTAGCTATGAACCAGGAATCGGGCTCTCACCAGAATGAATCTGCTGGCACCTGGATCTTGTACTGTCCAGCCCTTAGAACTGTGAGATAAAAATATGCACCATTTAAGCCACCCTGTCTTTGGTATTTTTGTTCAAACAGCCTGAATGGATTAAGATAGCATGTAATTGTTAAATCTTTAAAAAACTTGTATTATAAATTTAATTTTAAATATAAATAAAATCTAAATGAATTAACAGAAATTGAAAATCTTAGATTTGGCATCAGATACTGTCTATCTCTGTCAGTTTTTGTAAGGAAGATAGTAATTAAATCCTGGCTGTTTCTTTTTTGAAGTATTCCTAAATATGATGAATTCCATGGTGGTGAATACTTTCTCACAGCTGAGAGTCCTTCCTAACATTTAACTCAGATTACTCTCACTACAATCAAAGCAACTGCCTCATTCCCATTCAGGTCAATCAACCAACACTCATTTCTTATTATCCTTTTTCTGTTGTATCTTTGATGTGGTATTATTATGCTTCAACAATATTAACTGAGATGTTCAGCAAACTATTATTGAAGACAAACAACAACAAAAAGCTGAAATATATTAAATGTCCAAAAATGAAAGCTTATTTAAATGCTTTATGGTAAATCCTCACAAGAAAACATAAAATATCATTTTCTAGAAAAACAATTCATGATAACATTGAAAGCTCGAAATAATTGTTAAAATATATGAAACTATAGTTTCAAATTTTGTATCAAATATTATATAAAGTATATATATTTTATATGTATAGAAAAAGAGTATTAGGAAGAAATCCACAAAAAAAAAAAAAACTTTAAAAAATATTACTGGCAAATGGATTTATAGGTAATTTTTTTTCTTTTATTTCTAACTTCCTTTCTGTATTTCTCAAATTTTCTAAAATAAATATATATTTTTAACAAATGTATATCTTTCTGATGGCTAAGCAGAGGGCCAGGGGAGGGAGGGTGTAATTGGGGAAATCGTTTTATGAACAATTTAGATGTCTAACCAATGTACTGTATACTTGAAACTAATTTAAATAAATAAATTTATTTTTTTTGAATGTAGATCTTTCTTTATTGGGGCCCCTACATCATACCTAATCAACCTAAGGATAGGCTGGTCTATAACATTACAGTAGACTGTTTAATGGCTTTTTGCTGGGTACAGAATAAAATATAACCCTTTTAGCAGATCATCAAGACCAGGCAGAGTCTTTCAGCCTTTCTTTATCAGGCAGCCTACTCTCCAGCCACACAAGCTCACCAGTCATTCTCAAAGCATTGGGCAATTTCTGCTTTCATTCCTCTATTTGTACTACTCTTTGGCAAGTCATACATTTTCCTTCCATCTTCATGTGTCCCACTTCATTCTATCCTCAAAGCCCAAATCAAATGTTTCCTACACCATGAAACTCCTCTCTCAATTAGCTGCTTCCTCATGTGTCTTACCCATTTGCATTGGTTCCATCCTACCATTTATCATGTTGAATTTAGTGTTTATTAGTCTTTACCTATGAACTCTTTAAGAGTAGAGACAATCTTAATCATGTCTTAATCTCTGGCCCTTAACACAGTGTGATATAGAATAGGTCCTTAAACCTATTTAATGAATGAGTGAATACTTAGTTAAATAAAAATAAAGTATCGCTTTATGTCCCATGAAATCACAGAGAATTATTGGAACCTCTGTCCAAAAATCACCAAGAGGAAAATAAGCAAGAATCACTGAATAGGCAAGTTTTTTCTGAGAGTGCCATAGTTTGGGAAGAAAATCTGTCCCACAGATTGCAATTAAAAATCAAAATCAAAGGCCACTTAAAAAAATCTATACTCAGAGAAGATAGATTTTTATGTACAAGAGTAGAAAAAATAGGTTGTCTTTTCAAATATAAAATGTTATCACCAATGTAAGTAGATATTTAAACCATTAAGTATCTCGGCTCAGTTTTGGTATCACTGGGAGGCAAACATACACATTTCTAAATCATGAATGATGATTTTATTTCAAATATAGAATGGTGAAGGAATGTGAATGAATAAATCTGAACATATATATGCTAACCAAGCAAACTGGATCCAGGCAAAGTGAGTCTAGATTTTAGAAAGTGCCTGAGGGGTCGATGTCTTTGGATGCCAGCTGGGCAGAGACAGAGAGAACACACAGTCCCAAAGTTCAGCTGCCTTGTAAGAATGTTCTCTGTATCTCTCAGACAGTGCTCGTGTCCCTACTGCAATCAGAAAACACACAGCCTTTGCTCACTCTAGAGATGACTTCTGACGAACATCTAAAAATTAGGTCACGTTGAATCATTGAGAAACTGAGTACATCTTTTGTTTCTATTTTCTGAAAACAATTCTGATATTTTGAATGGAAATTTTTTCAAAGAAAATATGTACTTAAATCTACCTGTGTTTAGTGCAACTGTAGTCAATTTTCAACACCTTTTTTAACAAATGACTGAATTCTAGCACTGATCTTAAAAAAATAGAAGCTCAAACTACCTAAAGAATTTACTAATGGAATTTATGGCATGCTAAACATAGAAGCAGGAAAGGGTTCAAGTTCTCTTTTAAAATTCTTCCCAGTTGGCAAACAAAACTAAAAACAAATGAGTCTGCAAAAATAAGATGACTGAAAGAAGAGTTTTGATAATAACCATTAGTTTTGAAAAAGTATGTTCCTTTTAAAAAGATGCGGCAAATTTAAAAGAGACTAGCAACTACAGAACATGCGATGACTGCTGGCTCTCTCACATGTCCCCAGGAACCCAGCCCAGGTAGTTGGGTGGTGATCAACCCACAAAGAAGATTTCACTTAACAACAGAACGATGTGGAAACAGAACCAAAGTTGAGCTTTAGAAACTGTCTATGACTCCAAAGTATTTTTATGCACTGTCATTTTAAAACTTTTATCGACATCTGATTTTCAATATTTTGTGATATAAGTACTTAATGAGAGCACATTTCACTTTCATATTTAAGGCAACATTAATGTAAATATTTTTTTTTTTAGAAGTGCACTTGACTTGAAATAAGACTCTATATGCAGAATTTAACAAGTGATTTTTTCTTGGTCCTGTATGTCATTCAAATATTGGCAATTAGGTAGCAAACCATACAAATCTATCAATAAATTTTAGGTTGTATTACTGGTAAAAATTAAAATGAACAAAATTCAGCCTTAGACTTTACAATCTATAGTACAGTAAACTAGTTGAGTAGATAGAGTTGCTTAATTAATTTAAAAAAAATCCTTTACTTTCTCTTTAGAATCAAGGAAAAGTTATTTTTCACCAAATTTAGATTTAGTTCCATTGCAGTCTAGATTCTATAGGTTCTTTGTCTCTTTAAGTTCCAGATGAGGTCAGTAATGTTAGTATGTTAACATGTTTTTTCCTAAGGATAAAGTAAAATCAGCCTCATCCTTTTTCGCTATGACTATTTAGTTGGATGGGTTTCTCAACCTGGGCACTACTGACATTTTGGGCTGGAGGGTTCTTTGTTGCGTGCTGTGCATTACAGAATGTTCAGTAATATACATGGCCTCTAACTGCAAGATACCAGTAGCACCCATCCCCCCAGGTATGATTACTAAAAACAGTTCTAGACATTGTCCAATGTCCCTTGTGGAGCAAAACAATACTCACTGAGAATCATTGAGGAAGCTCTGCTCTGGCACAGAGACAGCTCTGTGTCTACAATTATGGCTCTGGATGGGAGGTGGCACTTGTGTTCACAACGTGTCAGGTACGAGGCCAGGGGTTTTATGCACATTAATTCATGGGCATCACTATCTCTCATTTTAAAATGAGAAAACTGTTTATAGAGACAAACTGGTCGAGCTGGGTTCCCCTGCCTTTTCTATATCCAGGTGACCTATCACCTTAGTGTGTCCCCTCGACCTCCCAGCTTTAGAAGCTGGTCATGTGTTTGTAAATAGATTTCCCTTACCCCATGTCTCCAAGCATGTATATGCAGGAATAAAATTGGAGCAGCCACTGCAAGTGAGTAGAAATGGGAAATAAAGGAGAAGATTTCACAATTTTTCCATCTTCAGTGAGCAGGTGAAAAATCACTTATTAACCTGGCCACTGTAGGTTTTGAACACTTCACAGAACAACTAAGACAGTAGTACAGAAGACTCAATTGCCTTAAAGGATTTAAAGCAAGGGAAGAGCCTCCCAGTGGCTGAGAAGCTTTTGGCTTGCACCAACTGTAAACAGGATTCACAGGAAACTAACCATAGATCTCTGTCCCTGAAGGCAGACAGGCCTTGGGCTCCTTCTCTCTGAGAGTAAAGCAGAAATCAAGATCACACTCAGATTAGTAAAAGAGCCAGAGCCTTGGCTTGAAACTCAGGGATAATCTCAGTCCCTGGTAGGGCTTTGACAATGTTGACCTTCCCAGACCCTAGCCTCTGTTTAATGGAATCACAGGCTCATTCAGAGGTCCATGGACTAACTAGTCACCTTGACCAGTGGCAACTGCCCAACCTCACCCTTGTGGATTCCAGCAATGAGCTGTGTCCCCTCCCTCTTTTATTTCCTTTTTTTTCTGGAGACACTAGTGACTCTACTGTTTCAGGTAATAGGCACTCAAATGCCTTTTTAGACTCTTGGAACATAGATGGTGCAATCTCTCCACCTCTGAGATTTAGTGAGCTTCAATTCTCTTTAGACTCTTCCAATTTACCAATTATGAACTCTTTCACTTGCTTAGTTCCTGCCACTTCTCTTAATTCTTAGCACTAAAATGAAAGAAAAAGCAACTTAGCAAGTGGTTCTAATCTTTTGGGGGTACACCTTAGTTGAGACGCATTCTTGTTTCTGAAGTGCAATCTAACTTCAAGAAAATATTACATTATGTTATTTTAGAAATAGCAAGTTTTCATGCTTGATTAGTACTTTTATTATATTCTGCTTTGGGTAGAAAATAGACTTTGCTTTAAAAAAAATCCTTTCAACTATTCTGCCTCTTAAGAATTCTGAAATTTACCCTCAAAAAAGTCTTTACTTTTGGGCCTGGCAGGGAGTTAAGAGGGGAGTGTCTCCTGCTTTAGGAGACAAACATTTCTCTAAAATGCTCTCTGGTAGAAAAAGAACTCAAAATAGACATGAAAATGAGTTTCAGAAAAACAAAAAAAGTTACATTTCTTGCATTTCTAAGCCTGTGAACTTGACTTATTCCCACTCTAGACTGAACTGATTGCTTGGTGCATGTGTGTGGTTTAGAACTACTTAATTAGAGATTATGAAAAGACCTACCAAGGTGAAAAGCTAAAATGATTAAAGAGTTTGGAAGGTCAAAGAGGTAACATGTAAAAACATATTTTAGTCTGGAAAAGGGACATCTGTAGAGACTTCACATCGGGAGGCGTGTTAAAAGGAAAAGGACAACAGCTGTTCTACCAGCATCAGTAAGAAGGATGAAATAAATTTCAGCAAGCACGATTTTGAGTCTGTTTTAGGAACTATTTCCAGATGACAAATTTAATGTAGCTCCTCATGGTCTCGAAAAGGTTGGGAAAATCTTTTCTGGAGATCCCCAAAGGAAGATTCATCACATCATTATTCTGATTGAAGGCATAGACTTGGCTAGGTATCTCTGAGGAATAGTTTAAGGTGTTTTGTTTTGTTTTAATTTTCCTATCTCGTGATTTAGGAATGTGACTACACCATGGATGCCAAGGGGAATAAATTCTAATGCTGGGTTTGCCACTAACTGGGTAAATGGTTCTGAGCAGGATTCTTATTCATTCTCACCTCTGCGTCTCATGTGTAAAGTACGGGGGGCAGCATGTCATACTTAGAAATATGTTTAGATACATGGTGATGAGGGAGGTGGAGAGTCTAAGAATAATATCTGATATCCAATACAGAAATATGAGGATAAAAGGAAAGTTCTATTTTCATGGAAATTTGTTGTACAGTTTTAATGGAATCAAATGAATACCAAAGATATATTATGGATAAAATAAGCATTTATTTCAAATTATTCAATGTTGTGTACTTTACATAAGCTAACAGAAAAATAACCATTTAACATGTAGTACATTTCTTAAAAATAATTTGGTCGTGCATTGAGACAGAAGCCCAGTTAATAATTGTTTCTTTTATTTGTAAGGCAACATACCAAAACTTGTTTATACATTAAACTATAATTAAAATCTTACATTTCTTAAACAGTAATTAAAACTTTGGAATTACCTCAGATGTTTCTGTGGCTAATCTAAGTTCACGTTTGATCTTACTACCTCTCTGACGGTCAGCAGGATTTAAAGATATGAAATGAAGATTTAAAATAGAATATAGAAAGTCTTAAAAACAACAACATTAAGAACTATGGAAAGCCTATCTTTCCTTGTTTTCTCGAGCCTTTGATGGTTCATACACTTAGAGCATACTTGCACATCTGTGTTTTTTTAAGCTCCACAGATGATACTGATAGACAGCTAATGTCAAAAACCTCTGATTTTAAATAATATGATATGATGTAAGTGGCACCACTGTAAGTAGCGAATGTATGAATTCTCTTTTTTTTTATTGGGAAGCAGACACAGGGCAATCACAGAGTGGGAAGCAGCCCGATGCCTCCTGGTAAGACTCAGGATAGGGGCACCGTAGTCAGGCATACCACCGTAAACTGGCCTAAGCCCGGGTCAACCCTTCCATACGATAATCACCAGGTTTTCCAAGTAAGATCAGCAGCCCCAGGAAGATCTGCTTCTTCTGTCACATGCCTGCAACTGCATGAAGTAGACCTGTGCCACTGTCTCATGTGACAGCCTCCTGGAACAGTCTAAATTGCCACAGCCACCCGTATTACAGCATCAGCAGATACCATCAGTGCCTTCTACTGGGAACCAGCTATTGGAGGACTTGTTCTAAGTCCTGGAAATACATACAATGATTATCACAGTAGACAGGGCCTCTGCCCTCATGAAGAAACACATGCTGTGCAGACAAGCAGCAACTTAACCGGTTGTGACTACAACATAGCACTGTGGCAGAGTGACTAGAGACACAGCTTCATAGTTTGAGAGTTTGCAGACATACTCTCTAAGATGGGTCAGTTGTGCTGGCCCAAGACAAAGTTGCCATGCCAAACTCCAAAAAAAAGTGATTTCCAGGGAGAGGTAATAGCTAGTTCAAAAGCCCTATGGTTAAAAACTGTCTCTAACATCAAAGGATCAAATGACGCAAGTGCTGATTAGGGTAACTCAGGATGACAATGCTGTTTGTCCAGGATTATCAGGGAATTCCACAGAAGTGTCTTTTCCATAAATTTAAAGTTTACTGAATGTTAAACTATTTAAAAACTACTCATTTTATACAAAATCTTTTTCATTGAGAGGTGACACAAAAGTAGGAGACATACTTCTTATCTTCAAAGAACAGAAAAGAGATTCTCAATGTACCCAGCTAACTACAAATTAGTAAAGAATGTATTAAATGTTTTATTCAAAGTCTAAACCATGTACCATTAACACAAATAAAGAATGCGTAATTCAGTATTGACTTTTGAAGGTCTTCAAAGAGATAATGCTGTTTGAGTTTGGTCTTACAAAATAAGAGATTTTAACAGGTAGAGATGGGGAGAGAGATCTTGTAGGGAAGAGGGTTAGGAAAGTATCAGAACCAAGAAAGTTCAGGTATGGTGAAAGAATGAAGAGTAACTTGACTAGCTGGGGTCAGGCTTTTAGGGGAAGGTGGTAAGACACATACTGAAAAGGATGTTTGTCCAGATCATAGAGGATAGAATTGGAATAGAGAATGGAGGCCATAGAGGAACACAGAGGGTTTCGAGCTGAGAAATGATAGACGAGAGATGTGCGTAAGGGAAAAAACACTACTTTTCTGATGCTACACAGAACTTCATGGATGACTGCTAGGGATTTTCAACAGCATTAAACAGAAAGCTCAGAAACACTGAGAATGTAGGATTGGTGTAATTTCCAGATCTCTCCTTGCTGTCAACTGCCATTTCTAAGTGATTGTAAACCAGAAGTTACCAAGGGAAATGAAAAAGTCACACTTAAACCTGTAATATAATTGAGTAAATAAGTCTGAAAAGTGGACCCAGTCAGCTCTTAGAATTAAAAGGCATGGGACCTTATACGAATTGTTTTTTTTTCTTTTTGTTGTTGTTTTTTACTTTTCAAAAAACTTATCCACAGAAGTCTGTGGCTATCTAAATTATGATGTTCTAAGAGAACTGATCTATAAATTGAACTGTCAGTGTTATTCTCCAGAAAAACAAAACCCCTTTGGGTTGTGCACTCTTTGAAGGCCTGGTATGGCCTTAATTCCATGGACTCCCCAGCTCACTCTGCAAGGCTCAAGGAAGAGCTGCTGCACAAGGAACATATAACAGCTTCACACCCTTACTAATGCTGATGTTGAAACTGAGAGAGGGGGAAATACATACCTACAGTCTAGTGTATATATTTTATATATTTTTTCTCCTACATGTATATATTTTTCATGTGTCTTGCATATATATATATATATATGTATATATATATATATATATGTTTTCTATGTATATACACATTTTGTTTCCTTTATATATGTATACACGCACATACATACACACACGTTTTCTGCATATCGAAGCTTTTTTGCATCCTTCCTCGGCAGTCCTCAGCTGTGTGCGCCACCTGAAACTATGTCATCAAAGAGAGAATTCCACAAACAGGAAGTCACAGAAAAATTACTTGAGGATTTGTCAGCCCTCCTTCAACCGAATGGTTCTGCTATTTTTCTATCACAGTACTCCTGAGGGCTATAGCACACCATTGCAGTAAGAGTGACAGTGTAGCAGTGACCTTCAGTAGTGAGGACAGGCACACCCCTGATCCCACCTACCCAAGAAAGCAAATCAGACAGAATAGAGAAAAGGAAGGGAGAAGGGAAATGGGAATGGAAAAGGGGAATATAAACATAGCATTTGAACAGAATTCCTTAAGTCCTTCTGTTATATTCTGCCCCATAAACTGAGAATCACAGTATAATTAAGAATATGGCCTTTGGAGTAAGATGGACCTAAGTTTGGTCCTAGCAACACAATTATTAGTTGAACAATCCTGGCTATTTCATTTAGCTGTTCTAAGCTTCACTTTCATCATCTGTAAAATAGAGAAAGTAATAGTAACTATCTCAAACAGTTGTTTAGAGGATTAAATGAGATTAAACTATATAAACTGTTGGTTACATTGTCTAACACATAAGGATAATGAATAAATGGCAGCAATAATTATCATGAACAGTCAGGCAGAGCTGAACTGTACTGTCGGTGCCCTTAAAATTAAATGTTTACCATGGATGGCATGGAAGCTAATAAAATCTTTCAAGAAATCAGGTGGGACACTTGTGATAGATTCAGCTGCCACTGGAGTGGCCAAACGTGGGCCTGGCTTCATCATTAAGGCATGTGAGGGAGTCAGGTGCAGAGCACGAGGGGGTTGAGTCCCAGAGGTCAGCGCAGACTGAGGCCCACCACCAAAGCAGACCGCAGCAAAGCGCTTGGTCGATGTTTAAAACCATAGCTAATATCCTCTTTCCTCTCTGGACTCTTTATTGACACTTAGAAAAGTGGACTCAGCCCTAGCTGACCAGTTACCAATGTGGGAAGAAAAATCAATGTCTATTTCCTTAGAAATGAAGCTAGGCAGCAGGTACACTCTCTGTAGGTGCTGCTGCACAAAACCCCAAGCATTGCTATGTTCTTCAGGAGGTGCTAGTAGATGAAATAAGAGCTCTCTGTCAACGGCACATCCCCTGGTGACTAGGTGATGTCACAGCAGGTTTTCTTCCATTAAAGGGACAAAGTCTGAATGAGTCACATCAAATCTTCATGTCCACTTCCCCTCCCCTTAATGGACTGTGTTTCAAGTTACCAGAAAGTGCATTTTGAGATCTAGAAACACAGTTTGCTACAGATTAAGTCAAAAGAACTTTATGGAGCTAGGACCAGCTGCGTGAAGGGCAGGTGTGGGTATGATTAGGTGATAGTCACATGCCTAGAGATAAATGTCTGGTGTCCTGAATGCTAGTCAGTTCATCTGGAAAACAAAAATTTCCACTTGAAATCAAAGCCACTCTCAACTCCTCCCACTATATTCATATAATGAAGTCTTCAAGAGAACAATGATGAGAGGATGCAGTTTTTTCCTCCAACAGCCCATTAATGAAATTATCAGCAAAACTGGTGGCTATGTTGGATCTTTCATTGATAATTTTGTACAAATCTTTGATGATTCTATTTTGATTCTGCCTTAGAATTGCCAAGTGCCATTACAGTGTATATACTGGTTCTTTTTTTATTTTTCTTAAACCTGTTTAACAAAAATTATAGTAGTTTATCATTATAAGGTATGTTGTTGTCCAAGGAACAGAATGAAGGAGAAAGGAACAGAGGTATCTGAAGGCCACCGAGGACTGAGACATGTCCCACAATTGCCCAATTCCCCCTTTGCTCAGAGCTCTTTCTCAGATGACAGGAAGAGAGACATGCTCAGAGTATATTTGGTCTTATCCTCAGAATACCTGCACTTCATTTCTCTATTTTGACAAACTGCATGTGAGAAATAGCCAGCCAAATGGAAAAGATTGCTATTTTTGAACATCTATATTGTTGCACCACATTGTTTTAGTTACAGGAAAAATACCATTTGCTCAGTTTTGAACACATCATTATCCCTTCACCTTTTCCTTTTGAAGTTGAGGGAAAAGAAGTAAATCCATATTTTCATGGAACCTAGAAAAGGACATTTGGTTTCTCTATTCTTCATTTAAAAAAACGTGCTTGTGCTCACAGGAACACATCAAGCAAGTGGACAATGGGTGAGACGCAAGAGCCAAAGGACAATTTGTTCCTTTGCAAAATCATCCACCAGGAAATAAGGCTAGGAATATTACTGAGATTAAAAAATGGAGAAAATATATTTGAACAAAATAACCAACACACACACACATACACACACACACACACACACACATGCATGTACAAACACACCAAGAACAAAACAAACCTTAAAGTCAAGAAAAAATTATTCAACTTGAAAGAAAATGTTAGTTATATTTTGGAAGACACTGAATTTAAAATCATATTAATAGTCCACATAACATCATATGCTATAATACAAATCCCTGTAGTCAATATGTAGAGTGGAGACAAGAATGGATGATTCCTTCTTTTTCCTTGGTATAGCAAAAAAGAATGTACTAAGTACTTCATAAAAATTCTAAAGCATGCTAATGTAATCTTGATGGCCCTCAGTCTCCATCAATTTCATCATCAGTTTGGTTGTTGCAGTGGCTCCCATATGCCACTTACTTCAGGACTGTTTTCACAGAGAATGACCTAGGACTTATTCTGAAAATGGAGCACCAGAAGCAGTAGTCTGCTTCATTTGCGACTGGTCGCAAGTTTGGTGTCTTATTTTTTGACAGTCCTACGAATCAAAAAAGGCATATTAATTCTTGCCAGTCACAAAGTCACAGCTAGTAGAAATAGTTCAAATTATGAATATCACTGTAATTCATAGAAACTACTTCTAGTCTGGCCCTTTCAGTTACTTTGAGGTTATCTGTCTTCAGCTTTAGAAAGAAGTGGTATAAATGTCTTAAGAGCAGAAAGCTCTATCCATACTGCCTTATCTATCCCAACTCCCAAATCTGCATCATTGGTAGAGAAGTCTAGTAAGGGAAGGAAAATGGAAAGGTGAATTTTAGGAATCTCTATAATTTGACTTTCTGCACTTCAGCATACCTTTTTTGTTAGCTGTTTAGTCAACTGTAAGTTATTGTTACTATTGGTTTGACTTCACATTCTTCTTTCTGTGATGCTTATTAAATAACTTGAAAAAAACAGCTCAATTGATTTTCAAGTACCCATGTAGTAAGGCAATAAAATCAAGTTCCTACAATATCAGATTTGGAACTATTTCAGAGTTAAAAGGAAAGTAACGGTGAGGTTGGTGAAAAGAGTCATATGGAAAAGTACTAAGAAGAAAGAGACTGCCAACCCTCCTCCTCTGCCCTTTCTCCATGTGATTGACTATTGTACAACAACACCCACAACATCAAGGCATCAGTGTTAGTCACAAAGAAAAAATAAGTTAGATTGAGAAAAATAAACTTAATGGCAAGATATAACAGCCTTTCTTTCCTAATAAATACCTAAAAATGTTTTTATACATATCTTAAATTAGGTGTATAAACAGAATCCATTTTCCATCTTCTTTCTGAATATCTTTGTACCCAAACCTAGTTAGATATTACATACATCATTTTCCTTTACGGTCAAAGTATGAGTCAGGTTTTCAAACACTTCCACTTCGCATGCCTGCACTCAGCCTTTGTGCCTATGACCCACACCAATCCTATCTTTGGAACAGAGTACACAACTGATCTTACTGGTCCCAGGAAGAATTAGCACGTTGCCCAACTGGGGGTAATTATCGTAAGAGAATATACTGGTTTTGTTTGTATGGAAAGTCTTCTTTTTCCAACTTGAACGTATAATTTTAAAGTGTAAGTTGGAAAGATTATTCAATAATGCTTAGAGCAGAACTGAAATCAACTGAGATGCCTTCTATTTATACCAAGATAACCAGCCTTCTCATGCCAGTCCCAACTGTTGGAGAAAAATCCTAACCTAAGACATCAACCATAGCAGCAGAAAAAGTATTTGGCCTTGGTTAAACTAATTCTCTAAAAGTGTCACAGGGCTTTGTCTAGGACTTAAAACTACCTTAAGAAACCTATTATCAGGATGTCTTACATAAGCTGGCCTTACTCGAATGGACTCAATGAAATAAAATGTGCCTAGGTCTGGATTTGGCCTCCCTGAGTAACTTCCTTGCCAGTCCAGTGGAAATCTCACTGTGGAATGTCGTGCATGCAGTTTTGATAGAAGACCTTTGATGCAGTATCTTTTTCAAACTATAGGTCACTACCCCATTGAGTGTGTCATTAAGTCAGTTTAATAGGCTGTGACCAACATTTTTAAAATGAAATAGACTAGAACAGAGTAGAACTTATTAGGAATACACATACTTAAGGGCAAGTAATGTTTCATAAAGTTTAGTTTCAGTTATAGCCATTTTTTATACACACACACACACACACACACACGCACAGTATGAGGCTGCTTTTAGCTATACTCAAGACACTGCTTTTGGAGGAATAATTAACACCACATGAAGATAGATCCACTGAAGGAAAAAAGTTGTTATCCACTTGGATAACAAGTCGATGACACAGATATCTTAACAGAGGTGAGAAGCACTGTAAAGTTTCCACTGGAGTCATTAGTTTTCTCAGCTATGGTAACTTGTTCCAAAATCTAACCAGCTGTGAAGGCTTTGGTGAAATGCACAATATGCTCGCATAACTGTAGGATATCTTATTCAGCAGGTGATGCCATAAAACCTGGACACTTCCAAAAGATTCCTAATAATTATTCTCAAATGTGAAATGCTCCCCTTACTCCTCCCGCCAACATCCAGCTAAAATCCTTTGTTCTTCAACATCATAAAAAACCTTGGTTCATGAGGAAGTATAAAAACAAAAATGAATTTGACAGTTTCTGGATTTAAGATAACACAAAACCGGTTACTTTTTGCCAATGTGTGTTTGTGTACATGTACATATATAATTATATATACATGTGCACTTTTTGCCACTGTTTGACAAAAATGATATCATATTTTTATATTCCTCTGTATCTTGCTGTATTTTAATAATTTATACTAAATATATGTGCCAAATAGTACAGCTGTAACTCATTCTTTTAAACAACTACTGAATATTTCATGGTAAGCAAATACTGCATGTATTCAAACATAGCCCTTTTGATGGACATTTCTTTCACTTTTTTCTGGGTGGGCAGGTATCTATTATAATTAGTGCTGCAAGGAATACCTTTGTACATGTATCATTACATAAGGTAGTTTTAGTTCCAAAAGATTCCAAGAGAATTTCAATTTCAATAGATGTTGCCTACTGTTTTCCAAAAGGCTACAGAATGGGGACATTTTCTTCTTCCTTCTAAGCATTGGAGTTATACTTTTAACTTCTTGCTTGTCCAAAGTATAGAAAATATCACATTGGTACTTAAATCTGCCTTTCCCTAGAATACTTTAAGGATCTTTTCACATGCCATTAGCCAACTGAATTTGTTCTTCTGTAAATTATCCATTCAAATTACTTGCCTATTTTTCTTGGTATATCATTAATTTTTTCATAATTTATTGATATTAATTCATTAACTGTTATATGGGATAAAATTCTTTCTCCCATCTATTGCTTATCACTTGGATTTGATAATCTTTTGTCATGAAAAGATTATATTGAATAAAATGTCACTGTGTTTTTTTGTACCTTCTGCCCTCTTGGTTATTTGATTTTTCCTTTAATATTTGCACTATTTTATTATTGTAAAGACTGTAATCTATATAAAGTTAATTTTATAAGGCACAGAATAAGAGTCAAACTTTATTTACTTTATTTTTTTTCCAAATAGTCAAATGTACTAGTACTTGTTATTAAATAAAGCATATTTCTCACTGAATTGCATATATTAAATTTCACGCTGTCCTAAAATCCATTCTGGACTCCATTTTGTGGTATTTACCTATGGTGTCAATTCCATGCTGTTCTGATGAAAGCGACTTTATGGTGTATATTGTTAGTCCACAGGCAACTCCTTCGCCCCACCCAGTTATCATATTATAATGCCTTGTCTAGTCTCACACATTTATTCTTCTGTAGGTACTCTAGGAGCATTTTATACAATTCCAAAATACCTTTGTTAGGATTGTAAATGGAATTATATTAAATATAGTTATTAATTCATCTACTGAAATTTTCTCCTTGAATTTGGTAGTTTATATTTTGCTATATTTCCTCTGGTTCAGGGGCCAGGAAACTACAGGCCAAATCTGGCACTCAGTGTATTTTTGTAAATAAAGTTTTATTGGATCACAGCTATGCCCGCTTGTCTTTATAATGTCTATGAGTCCTTTGTGCTACAGGGATAGAGTAGTTGTGAAAGAGACTGCATGACCCAAAAAGCCTAAAATATTTACTGTACTATCCTTTATAGAAAATGTTTGCATATCCTTACTTTAGGTTTAAAATTTAGTTTCCAAAAAACTACACGTGGTATTCTCCAGCTTCTAAAATTTCTTCACTATTTTAGTTATGTTTCTTTTTTCATTTATAACTTTGTTCTTGTTTTTCTGGAAATAGGTTTGCAAGAAGTTTGTAATCTTTGAAAAATTAACTTTGGATTCAATTATCCTTTCTGCTTTCATTGTTGCTGTTTCTGATTTCAGTAATTTACACTTTCATCTTTTAAAATTCTCTTAAAGTGTACTTTTTTCTAGTGTCTAACTTGTATTATTTGTAGCTACTCTGTGTCTCACAGATTTTAGAGGGTTCTTTTCATTTTTTTCTGGACAGTTAAGTATTTCATTTTGATTTTACCTTTAGCGCAAGTATGTTTCTTAATTTCTAAGTTGTAAAAATTTGAGGGTTATATTTTAATATTTCTTTCTAATTTCGCTAGACAGTAATTAAAGAATGTGGTCTACAAAAGCTCTTCTTAATGTTTTAAGGTATTCTTTGGGCCAAGTAGTTCAATAAGTTTTCTAAGTATTACACAGCACCTAGGGAGTTAGAAAAAAGCATAAAGTTCTATAATATATCCTATTAAGTCAATTTAATGGGATTGTTCAAGATTCTTCTGTCTTTAACTATCTACTATCTACTCATTAAAATACACCACTACAAAACTGAATTTTAAAGCAATTCTCCCACAGTTGTGATAGCTTTTGATTATGGATTTCTAGCTGTTATGCCATTTGGGCACAGAAGTTTATGGATTCACAAATTATACCTCTTTTTACTGTTTTGTGCTTCCTTTCCAACATAATTATTGTTCCTCATGTTTTTATTTTGTTGGCTCTTTACCTTGAGCATTTTGTCTATCTCTGTCTTCCTTTCACCTTTAAAAAATATTAAGTATATTTCTTACATCTCATCTATGTTATTATTTTTATGCCAACAGTCTCTCCCTTTATGTTGGGGCATTCAGACCTTTTACATTTTAATATAGCAACAGTATATTTGATTTTTTCTTATTTTATGTTTATAATTTAGTTTATTGTTTTCTCCTTTTTTTCTCTCTCTTTTGCCAGCTTGGTAAAGTTCTGTTCATTCCTTTTTTTTTTCTCTTCTTACTCTATAAGTTCTACACTCTTTTCAATTCTATAGGCTGTTGCTTTCCCTTCACAAATACTTGTATTACAATCTTCTGAAAACAGAATGCCTAATGCTAGTAATCAGAAAAAATCGAATGTTTGCTATATTAAGAAAATACCAACGATTTCTTCCTTGTAAATATGTTATTCTTATATTGCCCTCCTTTTGCCTTGGCAAGATGAGAGCTTGAATTCTCTCTTTGGGTGGATATGCCTGCCACTACTGCGAAATCCCAGGAGCTGGCCTCCTCAGAGCCAGAGTCACGATATGTGACTTTGACTTTGGTTTTATCGGTCAGAAGACTGCCCAGGAGGTTTGTAAGAGCAGAGAGGTAGAGGGCTCTCTTCAGTCACTTCTGCTGTTCCGGCAGCCACACACAGTTGGAGACATTAGCGTTCTCTAAGGTAGGTCCCAGTGTCATCCACTAACTTCATGGTGTGACCCATCCATTTTGCTGCTGCAAAGAGGAGTGGGTATAGCACAGTTCTGGAGCCAATAGCTGGAGAAGCAGCTTGGTGACAAGGCAGGTTCCAATGGCAGTGGCTTTTTATTTTTTCATTTAATTTTATTATTAGTTTCAATTATACAGTACATTGGTTAGACATTTATGTAGTTTATGAAACGAGCGGTGGCTTCTTAATCCCAAATGCTTCTTAATAGTAACAGTGGCAGTAGCAACATGGGGCTCCAGTTCTGGAGAGTAATTTGAAGAGTTGTTCCTGAAAGTTTAGTCTAGTGTCTACTACTTCAGCTATACTATGATTCTGTGGCCGTTTAATATGGCTCTGTAACAAATTCCTTCCTGTTTAAAATAAACGAGTGGATTCTGTCCTCTGTAATTGGACCCTGAATGATACTCTCCCTTTCTTCCCATAGAACTCCCAGATTTTACTGAGATAATAATAATTTAGTACTTTTGGTTTTAGGAAGTTTCCCCTTCAATATGTCTTTTCAATATTAAGAATCTTTATCCAGTTTTTATATTACACATTCCCAACCATTATCATTATCTACTTACATTCAGCCAGCATTTGAGAGTCAGCCAACTTGCTAGAGATTGGGCTTTGCAGAAAAAAAGACTGTAAAAGCTTGATCCCTGCCTTATTGTTCTATAGTCATGTTTCACAGACTTTAGAAATGTTTTGCAAATTTATTCTCATACAATCCAGTGACGTTTTGTTCATTGTTTTCATTAAAAGTATTTCCCTTACAATCTTCCAGTAGAGTAATATAGAGAAATATCAATGATGTAAATATGTGCTTCTATTCAAGGCCCTTCACTTTGCAATCTTCATCTATGTATCTTTCAAATAGTTATATCCTATCATTTCTAACTAATAAACCTGGCTCCAAGCTCATCATTCCACAAAGTTCTCCTGTATAGTTCTGACCTGTCTGGCTGCCTTGAACCTTCTGAATGCTTCAGTGTTTACCATGCACCTTTAATGCTGCTTTCCAAATATTCTTTTTATTTGTTGTTTTCATTTTTTTTTTTTTTTTTTGTATAAGGACTGATTCCATTGGATATTCTTCAAAAAGCGAGGATTTGTCTTTTTGGTTGTCTTCATAGTCTATAACATGGTGATTGGCATAACATCTCAATATGTATGTATATTCATATGTGGTATATAAACATTCACACACATGCACATAGTAATTTTTGAGTACTTGGAACACAAGTTATTTCAATTCTGTAGGCCTCCATTTACTTATCTGTGACATGGAGATATTGTCACCTACTGCAGAGATCTATTTTAGAGAAGACTAAATGGGATCCTGTATGGTAATGTTTACTTAGCAGTTGTCCAGAGTCCCGAGGTGAGGAAAATGTAGGGATGATGATGTCTGACAGCCAGCCAGTGCTCTTAACATCCTGACCCGCCCCCCTCAGATATTCTCAGCCCAATTAACCTAATATCTTCTTTTTTGATATACTCCAGAAGCAAAGGTTACTTTAAGAAGTGTACCCAAAGCCTGGAATGTCATCACACATTCGGATGGCAGATTTCCTTTCTTTCTACCTTCAACCAACTCTTAAAAACCACCCCCTCAACAATTGTCTCCTGACTATTATAGAGTGAGCCACTTCTTTCCACCTCACTCCCTCTAAAAATGCAACTCCTATAATACTTTGCTCACGACTTCAGCTCACGACTCCCCAAAAAGGCAGCTTGTGCTTATACATGGTCAAAAGTAACACAGCACTATGCAGTTGGTTAGTGTTGACATACTTCCCCTGTGCTTCTATATGCTTTTGTGTTTGCACATCTGCCTTACAGAAGGCACGGGTTGCCGTTTAAATTGGTTTGTACAATGCCTTGTCAAGTAACATACATTCACAAATACTGGTTAAATAAAGGCCCCCAGCAGTGACTCCCTGCCTTCCCAGGGACTCTTGGTCTTTATGCTTAATTGGCTTCTAGAAAGTACAGCTGCAAAGGAGCACTGTAGTGCCTTTCTAAAGCCAGAAGTACCCTAGGGGTTGCCCCAAAGGGATGATTTCAATAGGAACCGCCAGGAGAAAGGCAGTCCAAAGCCAGCTTTCCAAATGAAACTCAACTGCCCAGAATCTCCCTAATGTCCCAGAGACCCCTTAGAGCCTGGAATCAGTGCCCTATCCAATACTGACTTATTCCAGTTCTCCTGGAAAATCCTGGCCTTTGACAACCTGAGAGAAGAGAGAAACTGCCCAAAGGCCTATGGCGCACACCATGCCAAGGTAAACTGAGAAGGCCTGGATGCTCACAGTTATCTGTGCTGACACATCTTAGCACCCGTTCTAGTCCATCATTATTTCCCCAGAATCTGTACACTGCCTAGCACACAGAAGAATTCACCAAATGTTTGTCAGTAAATGAATGTTATCATAACATATGCTTCTATCTAGGCCTGTCTTCAGTGCTAGTATAAAACACCCAAATTCTTTACCTAATCATTGTCTGATATTTAAATCCTAAGATACTAGTTAAGTCTCAGTTTGGTTCCCTCTTTTTTCTCTAGAAAACAGAGAGCATGTATACAATAAGGTAAAATAGCTAATTTTCCTCGACACCACAGCTAAACTCCTCAACTGCCTTAGTTCTTTGTAGTGCCCTGGCCAAAATGTTTCTTGAATTTCTTAGATAGGTCTGTTATTTAGTTTTCTTGGTCTTGGCATCGTCACTTATGCTAATCACATAGATCACATATTGTCAGGTTTGCTAATTAATTGCTATAAATTAATTACTATAGATTATAATTATGACATCATATTCATTACTTGGTTCATTGCCATCAGATTCTTCATCTTTCTAGATCTTAGGAAAACAAACTGTAGGCCTGAATCCAACTTCTAAGATTACTTTAAACCATCAAGTTTTCCCCACTTATGGTTCTAGCTTTGTAATCCGCACAAGAACAACGCCAGCCTCCTTCACACCACAAGAAAGTACTGTGAATACTCACAATTAGATGTACTGAAAAGCATTCAGCAAATATAAAGGGCTATGGTAATAGCAAATCATTTCACTGTGATTCTGTGGGCCCTCAAAGCAGGAAGCTGGTGTGATTCTGTTCCTTTTTTTTTAAAAGAACTCTGAGGAAGTAAATAGAAAATATTGTTGACACCTGAATGTATCATTTGAAGGACCAGGGAACAGTTTTATATAGATGTTAAACAGTCCTACTTCATGTTTTCAAATGAAAGTTGAATTTTCCAGAATGGGATAATGGTGATAATTAAAACTCTCCTTTATGTTCTCCAATCAAGAAACAGCTGAACACACACACACACACACACACACACACACACACACACACACACACACCTTTATTTATTTAACATGTTATGTACCACATTTAATTCGCAAATTCTAATGTGTTACTAATTCAGTAATTTCAGGATCTTCAAGGTTAAAGTAAAATGTTGCTCAATCAAGAAAGGTTATAAACCATGCTTGACACTATGTCCAATTAACCATAGCTGGTGGTAGATAAGTCTCAGAAGAGACTCTCAAATAAATCTGCCTTTGAAAATGTAATAGTATAAGCCTGCCTTTCTGTTTCTTCCTTCCCTCCCTTCAGTCTTCACTCCATAAAGTCAAATTGGCTTACAATGTCATCTATGTTGAACTAATAATTACATAAAAATTAAAGGGCTTGTGCAACAGTTATTTTAAAGGACAGAAGGAAACTGAGACATTTGATGATTCCCAAAGACTCTGAGTATAAGTTAACCACATGAGAGAATAACAGCAGTAAGCAGAGCTGTGAGTTAAAGGTGATGAAAAGGTGGCATCAGGATGACATCAGAATTCCCTTGGTGGTGGATTCAGGTGAGCTCAGACTCCAAAGAGAAAGTGACTTTCTTTGTTGAAATGGCTTTCAAACAACCCCTAATAACCAGATTGCCCAGAAGATGCCACTCCCCAGAGCAACACAGTCCTCTTAAACACCATCTCTGAATTTATCTTAGAATGCTCTTACAATGGTATCATGAATGAGAGCAGAAAAGACTCACTTTAAACAACAGCTGCCCTCTCAGAATTTCCATCCATAAAAAAGATCACTGGTATTCAGAGTAGGTTCATTGAAGGAATAGAAAAAAGAAGTTAGTACCTCGTGAAAATAAAGAAAGAAAAATGATCATTCTGCTACATTGAAGCTATCCTATGAAAAAGAATTTGTGCCATAAATATATACCACATACTATAAAATTATCAACACTGTAAAAACAGTAGTTCAACTCACATTATCATAAATCCTATATAAAAAGGGAAAAAGATGATCTGCTTGTAAAATATTTTGCAAGAATAAAAAAATTCAACTACTAATATTAAGGAAAACTAGCATTCATACACTGATTCTTAGTTTACAAAGTGCTTTGAGGCATATGGAAATTGTTATAATAACTATAACAATTAGAAGGATACAATCTCTGAGCAGTTGTCTGCAACCAGGAGGCTGAGTGGGATGACCCTATGTCTTTGGGCTGTACTGTCCTGCCTTAAACAACATATGCTGAGGGTCTACTTGGGTAACCCATTGTGCTCTACAGCAGTGGTCCCCAACCTTTTTGGCACCAGGAACCAGTGCTCCTGTGAGAATCTAATGCCCGATGATCTGAGGTGGAGCTGAGGTGGAGCTGAGGCAGTGATGTTAGTGCTGGAGAGTGGCTGCAAATACAGATGAAACTTTGCTGGCTCCTCCACCTGCCGCTCACCTCCTGCTGTGCAGCCTAGTTCCTAATAGGCCATAGGACCAGTACTGGTCCGCAGCCTGGGAGTTGGGGACTCCTGCTCTACAGTACACAATGATAAACAAGAAACAAAACAGAGCGAAGGCATAGTGTTTTTCCTCTTGAATTTCACTGTCTTCTGGAGAGCTAAATTGATCAGGAAAGTGACTGGGGAAGTTGTGTCTAAAGTGGAGGACAAAACTACCAGGGATGCCTGGAATTCAGTCAGATACGTTTGTTAAGATTGAGTGGTCTGAAAAATATGAATGACTTCAGTGTTACATCAAAGGTCTTTACAGTTGGGTAAAAAGAATGTTTACATTTTCTAAGAGCCGAAGCAATATAAAATCCAATCAAGTGGTGTCGGGGGGGGGGGTGCAGTTTTCCATTTAGAAGTCATGGAGTGGTGGACACAGCAAGTTTAAGTTCAAAGTATTCACCAGAGTCACCAGTGGGAAACTAGTCCCAGCCCAAATCTCTGGTCTTTATGCAGCCTCCAGTGTACTCAGAAAGCTACCCCGCTCTTCTGCAAACTTAGTTCAGTTAACTGATCAAGTCTCTGTGTAGAGTATCAATGCCAGAAAGATGTAGAATCATCTATAACTATTCTACCACCACCCCTCATTTCACAAACCCCCTTCATCAACTTATTGTTTTCCTTAGCATTTACCAACATCAAGTATACCATGTTTTTTATTAGTTTGTTGTTTGCTATTTGCCTCTTCCCAAGAGTATGAACTTCCCGAGGACAAAAATTTTCATTTTGGTTGCTTATGTTTTTTTCTGGAGCTTAGAACAGTAGATATTTTAGATAATTATTGAATAAAGGAATGAATGAAAAAAATTAATAAATCCAAAACCATAGAACTAGTACTTTGTAGGAAGGCATCTGAATATTTGATATTTTATATTTGTTTTAGAGAATGTGGTCTACTGAGAGACTATCAGACATAATTACAATCTTAAATGTTTAATCAGGTAATTGAATTAAATGTCATTATAGGTGGAAATCCTACTAAGTTTGTAAGTAATAACAGAACACTTAAGAAAATTTCAGATTTATTATATTTACATATTTAATGTTTAGATTTATAAGATTTTAGTACTCGGGAAGGTTGGCCAATTAGAAAATTAAAGTGCTTAAATGTGAAATTGAGTATATCAGTTAAATTTTTGTATCAGTTGATATCCTATTTGAATACCATACTACCCAAAGTTCCCTCAAGAGCATTAACATTTGCCAATTTTATAAATAGAATAAATTTGAAGCTGAACTTAAAAGTGTAAGTTTTCTGAACCTGACTCCAATAAAATGTTAACTTTTAAATTAAAAATAAACCTCCAAATATTCTTTTTAACAGGACAAAGGTACACATGACCACAATATGCTATTGGAGAAAGGCTGGATGGCGCAGAGAAAGGTTCACAGCGCTGCAAGGCAGAAAAAGTTCTTATTCTAGTGCCTCCACTTGTAAGAAACCAGCCTAGGCAAATCCCCTGATGTCTTGGAGTGCTTTCATCTACAAAATGAGGAGACTGCATGAGATCATTTATTAAATCTCTCCCAACTCTAAATTATGATGCTGTTCCTTACGGACATAAAACAGATTCAAAATGCTGTGGGAGCAGAGAAAACAGGAGGATTACTTCCAGTGGGAAAATCAGGAGCTCATTAGTAGCTGGGTGGGATCTGACAAGTTGAAAGGAGGGGAACAGTATTTGAGGTAAACAAAACCACTGGAGCATAAGCTCTAACACGGGAAAGTAGAATGTGTGTTTGGAAAGAGGAGTCAAAGAAAATGTCCAGTAGTGAGCTAGGCATCGAGTCTGGTCAAGAGAGGACTTCACCAGCATGTTGATGAATATATGTCATAACCCAAAAAGCTAATGTATTAGTAGCAGCCTTTACTATATCTTCTAGGATGTCAGAGATAGTTTCATAGCACAACAACAGTATTTGCATAGGACCTAAATAAGTAATTGATTATCAAAATTATATCTCTTTGTATTAAGATTAGATTTGACAAGAATACGCTTTTAAATTACACAGCAATTTCTTGACAGTTTACTTAAAAATAGCTTATACTACTTCATTAGTATAAGGCTCAGGATGACTCAAATATAGTGTTACAGAATCCATCTTGAGCTCTATGAAAATGAAAAAATACTCAGATAATTTGTTATTTCTGTAAAAGATTTCCTCTGCCCTAAATTCTGAACAAAGTTAAAAATACTCTCTCTCTACTGAAGGGTCAGTGAATACTGGAGATGAATAAATTTCTATTCATCAATATTTCAAACCCTCACAGGCTATCAGTGAGGACTTGGGGGAGGTAGCACACTGAGGGAAGGAAATAAGGGTTTTTCAGATTTCATTCAATAACGATATGTAGCATGCAGAATATTGTTTTTAAGCAACACAAGAATATGAACATACTTTCTCATAAATCTCTATAAACTAGCTAATCAGAGCAGGCCCCATATATATTACAGAAGAAAATACTACCAAATTATTGTAGCTTCTATTTCTATAAATGAGACTTTCATCTGTCCAGTTAAAATAATTTAAACAGGTGTTACTGATCCAAGGTTTTCAAATGCACTGAAATCAGCTACCCAGGCAAAGCACTCTCCATGTCCGTGGACTGCAGCTCTCTCTTTCTCATCCTTCATCTGCCTTGTTGGAACCTCCATACTAGACAGCCAGAAAAACATGGGCACCCGAAGCACACCGTTCATTTGCACATCTCACACTGATAATCTAAGTGTTCACTCAGTATTTGCTTAATGGCGATTGTGAGAAAATGAATACCCATTTCTTTGTAAAATATACACCAGGTATCCAGTGACCTTTTTTTCTTTTAAGCTGTCCCACAACAAAACTCTATTCTCACACACACAAAAAAATTTAAATAAGCAATGTAGAATAACTAAAGATCTCATAGGGGAACTAAATGTTTATAGCATTTCCTAGGTCTCTCCTCAGACTCCAGGCATCTCATTCTCTCTCCCACTTCCTCTCTTTCTGTCTTCTCCAGGACTCAGTCTCTATGGGCCATTTCCTCCCCACTTCCCACTCTCCTTTTCTTAGAAAGAGTAACTTAGTTTTACTCCAGCTTCTATCTTGATGTTGAAATATCCCATTCTTAAGCTTAATGTCATCTTCCAGATTTCCACATTGGGAATGATGTTAAATGACAATGGAGAACTACTGAGAGCTCTTACCATCACTCTAGCACTTCTTTAATTTGGGGAGCTTTTGTGATAAGCTATAATAAAGTTTTTTTAAAAACCTATTCACTTCTTATAAAAGTTGATAGCTGCATCCCCCATTATACCCTCCTAGGGTCAAGTATGATGTTATCTACTCAATATTATTCATTCATTCATTCATTCATTCATCATTTTTCCCCACAAATATTTGAGTGCTTTCCATGAATCAGTCATTTCTAGACACAGGGGATGTGGCAATAAAGAAAAAGGTCAAAGTCCCTGCCTTCGAGGAGCTTAGATGCTCATAGGGAGAAAAAGAAAACAAATAACTATGCATGATACAAAATAACGTAGTGCTATGAAGAAAAATAAAGCAGAGTAAAGGGAATAGACAAAGGTGGGGTCACATATATATGTAATGTATACATATATATATCCACATACATACTAAGAGTTTTTATTTGTCTTAAAAAAAAAAAAAAGCCTAAAATAGCAAGAGCAGAAATCTACATTTGTTCTTAGAAGCTTTCGGAAGACTCAGAAATCTCAAGCATGCTGCTAAGCAACCGACACCAGGATCTTCAAAGCCCTGCCATACAGAATACACACCTTTCTCCACTGGCTTAGCATTCCTTCAGCAAGGCTGCACTGTAATAACCTAAAACTCAGCCACAGAGACCAGAAATAAGATCTGCTAACTGAAAAGATAAGCACTCCCGGCATTCTTCCCAATGATTTATTAAATTATTGTGAAAGAAGTACTGGAAACATAAGCAAAAAATTTACCTGTTCATTCTCACAATGTGTCTAAATAATGAACATTGCTTTGTATGTCTGCTATGCATTTATTTAAGCTTTCATCTAAGTTAATAAAGAAGGACCGAAAGAAAATCATTTAAAATATCCTCTCGATAGCAAAATTCAGTATGCTTTAGTGGGTAAAATTTATGCTTCAAAAAAGAACTTTGTATGCTGGCCAGATGTCTAAGTTCCCTCAACTTATAGATTTATTTCTATCTTCAACCTACTTATCTTTCCTTAGCTCCAGAAAGTTATTTTTAACAGTGTGGTAGATGATATACAAAATCCAAAGAAGGTATTAGCTTGACACCTAACTACTACAATGAAAATCGTGTTGTAAATTCACAAATAAAAGACTTTGTTCTTTCACCCCTCACAAGGAGTGCTCATGAGAAATTAATAAATGAATCTCATCTTCCCATTTAATTGTTGTAATAGTATCCTAGCACTATACGCACATCATCCCACTCAATTGTCGCAAAACCCCCTAGGTGACTACCACTTTTGTCATTTTGTAGATGAGCAAAGTGAGACCTGAATAAGTTAAAGGTTACATAGCTAAGAAGTGACTAAAGTGGGCCATGAATCCAAATCTTTGTGACAACATTCATGCTCTTCACCATGAGGCTAGAGATCCTTTAAATAACAGAACCTTTTACTCCTTGTGACTTTTCCCCATATAACTACAATCATCTCCTTAGCTTGGAGAAATAGTTTAAGTGGGTATACAGTCATTCTCTAAATGAGAAGTGCCAGCATCCAGAATAAAATTTTAGCCACTACATTGAAAAACGAAAATATCTAATTGGCTGCAAACTTTCAACACAGAAAATAGAATCAAACATAGTTTAGGGAACAGTAGTTTTATATATAAAACAGTAGCTTTTTTTTTTTTTAAAGCAACATGTGTTGAAGTAATTTGAACAAGCCTCTTAAGAATGAGGTAATCAGGACCTCGAAGGGCATCTGATCCAACCCTCTCAGGTAAGAAGTGAGCAAACAAAGGATCCAAAAGGTAAGTAACAGGATGATGACAAAGTTGAAACCAGAATTCAGGCCCCCTGGCTCCCCATCTAGTGTCCTCTCTCTACATCAAGTTGCCTCCCAAAAGGGTTTGATCAAAAGACAAATGACAAAAACAACAGAAAATAACTAACAACCCAGAGAAAATTTTAGGTTTACGTAGGAGAGGACAGCCAAGGTCCTTTGGCTCAGATGACTGAGCTGGTACAGCCTTATAATTAAGGGAAGAGAGGAGAACAGAACATAGACTAAAGGGGAAGGTGGACTCTATCTTCCCCCTGTGAGCATGTGATCACATCTACATACAAACACACACGGCAGCCAGGCTGCACGAAGTAAGAGGACAACTGCTGATAGAAAGTCAGCGTTAGATTTAATGATGATATCCATAGATAGATGTTGGTCTTGTTAGAAAGAATGGCAAGCCCAGGGTTAATTAGTTCTTTTACATGGGGGGAGACATAGGGTATAAAACCCATTTTTTAATTTATTTAACTACTTTGCTTTAATTATTTCCTTCACATTTATTTTTACCATTCATAAAATTATCTGATACTGAACTAAGACAGTAGGAAGAGGCTATTGTTGCAGTGGAGCATTAACAAGGAACCAGTAGACTTTCAAAAAGATTGTAGTTTAGTTCTTTAACTTAATAAACAAAATAAATAAACAAAATAAATCAGTAAAATATATAGTATGAGAGAGGGGTAAAGCTGCGAGAGAGAGAGAGAGAGAGAGAGAGAGAGAGAGAGAGAGAGAGAGAGAGAAAGCAGGAAATGGAAATATTAAGTGTCTGTGTGGTACGGAACTTTAAACAGAGAGGCCAGGACAGATCATCACGGACATCTGCAGGTCTCAAGGCAAGAACGTAAAGCAAGGCACACAGCCCATTCTCCCTTCCCACACAGTTCCCGGGAGGTGTCAGTATTCAGCTGCTGGATCACAAATTACCACATAGTTATCAGCTTGAAACAACACACATTATCACAGAGTTTCTGTGGGTTAGAAGCAGCTTTCTGGGTCCTATCTCATGGTCTCACAAAGATGCAATCAAGGTGTCAGCCAGGCTGTATTCTCACCTACAGGACTAACTCAGGGAGAATCTGCCTCAAGGGTCACTGAGGTTGTTGGCAGAATTCATTTCCTGAGAGCTATAAAACTGAAGGCTCCAAGTTTTTGCCGCCTTCCTCAAAGGTCCTAGAAAATGCCACATGTGGGATTTTCGAACACAGCTATTGTCAACCTACAAGGAGTTTGGGCTCCAGTCTGCTAAGACAGAGTCATTTCAACATACATAATCAAGGGAGTAACATCCTCTCCTATCTGTCATATTCTGTTAGAAGCCACAGGTCCTGCCCAAAATCTAGGGGGAGGGATTATACAAAGTGGTGAATACCAGAAGTCAGAAATCACCAGGATCACCGTAGGGTCTGTCTACCACAGACACCAACAGGGGCTTCATGCATAGGCACATGGACAACCTAGCCCCTCAAGTTAACATCAGCACCCTCTAAGATGCATATACACCAGGATCATCTGGAGTGTACATTAAAACACAGATGGCCCACCCACGGAAGTTTCCTATTCAGGAGCTCTACAGTAGGGCTTAAGAATTTGCATTTCTCACTAATTCTCAGGTGAAGCTGATGGTGCTGATCAAGGGATTACACTCTGAGAACCAGGACTCTAGCCCTGATATCTGAGCTCACCCCACTGCCATCCCCCAGAGCCAGCTCTCAGTTTCTCAAGATTAGGAATGGCATGCTGACAGCATGGTCTGTCCTTGGAAGGCACATGCAAGCCTAGTGACATACTGAGAGCTGTTTGGGAAGAGAATTCTGGAGTCCCAGGTATCCAGGAAATGGTCTAAGAAGAGAAGGCATAGGTTCTAGGTAGGCCTATAGATAGACTGATGCTGGACAAGGCTCAGACAGAAGGTGGCTAGAACAGGGCCCTTTGAAGTCAATGGCTCAGGACAAGTGTCAAGAATTGTGAAGAGTCAGATTTTATCCTACTTGCAAGCAAACAAATGAGCCTGCCAGTTTCATGGATGCTGGCTGAAGACACACGACTCCTAGGTCAGAGAAAATACACAATTAGTCACAGCAACAGCAGTAGCCATAATAACATCATTGCAACAGTTCCCTGAGCCCTAAATCCAAAAGGGCGACGCGAGGAAGGCCAAGTGTTGCCTCTTTACACAGTGGGGTGTATTTCAGGAGAGTATAGGGGCTGCTAGCAAATCTGCCCTAACATCTGGTCCAGAGGGAAACCTCTTTATTATCCTGACAGTAAATTAATCTGCCCCTTAGGGAGATAGTCTCTACCTCCCAAGGCTGCCTGCTATGCAAACGTCCTTAAAGGATGTTCTAGAAAACAGACAACATTCAGGTGATTACCAGAGAGAAAAGGTGATGGGAAAAGGATGAAGAGGGTAAAGGGGGTCGAATATATGGGAACGGAAAGAGGCCAGACTTTGGATGGTGAGCACACAATGGAATATACAGATGATGTATTATAAAATTGCATACATGAAACTTATATAATTTTATCAACCAGTGTTACCCTCATAAATTTAATTAGGAAAAGAAAACAGTCTAGAGAAAATTAGCTGTTAATGCCTTTCCTCAGAAGACCAGTTATGCAGAACCTTGAGAGACCCATGGAGAACTGTCTCCTGACAACAGGGGTCCAGTTGCCAGGTCTAAAGGTAACACTGGCTAGTAACAAGGATGAGGACGAGGATGAGGACACAGGCCAGGAAGGTGACTGAAGAAGAGCTTTTGAGGCAGAGGGATTAGATTAGGAGATGAGGTCAGAGAAATAATGGGAGAGTAAGGGGAAGAGATCACACAGCACCCTTGTAGCCACTGTAAGGACTTCACCCTTTACTCTGAGTGAAATGATTAGTTACTGCAGAGCTTTGAAGGAAAGAGTGGCATGATACTATGTGTTCTGACAGGATCACTTACTCTGGTTACTGTGCTGGGAACAGATCAGGGCCCAGGCAGGAAAGAGTGGCATGATACTATGTATTCTGACAGGATCACTCACTCTGGTTACTGTGCTGGGAACAGAACAGGGCCCAGATTAACTAGGAAACTGCAGCAGGAACCCAGGTAAGAAATGGTGGTGCCCTGGACAAAAGCAGAGGTGTGGGGAGTTGTTCAACTCCAGGTATGTTTTGAAAGTTGAGCTGGCATGACAGACAGGGGTAAGATGGAGGGCAAAAACAAACAAGAAAAATTGTTCAGTGGATAGGTTTGCAGATTCTGTATTTGAGATGGAGTTTCCATTAGGGCTGTTTTAGAGGAAGGAGAGCAGAAGTTCAGTGTTAGACACATTAAGTTCAAGATATTTATTAGACATTAACACAGACATATCAAGTGGGCAATCTGAAGTTGAGGGGCCAGGAACAGGCTGGGAAAATAAATTGTGGAGTTGTCAATGGATGGATGAAAGTCAAAACCCCAAGTAATGAGATGCTCATTAAGACAGTGTGTAGATAGGATTATAAGATAGGAGACTGAGGCAGGGATTGTGTAAAAGGAAGAGAAAAAAAAAAGGAAGAGAAAGAGGAAGAGAAAACTTTTTTTTTTCTCTTGGTGTCCTGGAAACCAAGAGAACAAAGTGCTTCAAGGAGGAGGTAATGAGCAACCGTGCTAAGTGATGCTGGTAGTTCAGCTAAGATGAGGACTGAGAACAGACCTCTAGATTTATTTTTTAAAGAGAGCCAATTTTCTTTCCTCAAATCAAAAGGAACTCAAATTTAGTTATTACATGAGACCATTATGTCTCCACCATATACAACCACCATATATAGATCCATATATAATAAGTCCATATATAATAGGGAAAGGGATAAGGAGACAAAAATCTGAGGACAGAGGCCAGCTCTACAGAGGAGAGCACAGGGCATCATCAGAGGGAGAGGGCCAGATCATATTTCAAAAGATTTCTGCATGTATGTTCTTATTTCTACAGATTCTCTAAACTGTTGCAATAAAAAATATGCAAGTTCTAATCCTCAGAATGTGCTACCTTCTTTCAGGTACAGTGTCACTGAGATCAGGCTATGGGAACCCAATGGAACATCTCCTAAGAGCAGGAAGCATGGATATCTTGAAATTTCCAGTTAGAGCTCTGGGGTGGCTAAAAGGAATAACTGGGCCAAAGACTCCATTTTCCTCCTGGCCCATCCCAACTCTCAAGGGAAACCATCTTTCTATGATGTCTGTATGTACAAATGAATCTATTTTAACAGCGAAAATGTTGGAAAATATTTATAAACAATTTTTATCAGCTCTCAGTATTGTTTCTGTCAGCTCTTTCATGTGCAGTGGGGAACAATTAGTGGGAAAAAACATCCAAAAGCCAGAGACCCTGAAATTGAGAGATCTGGAGAGAACCCCACCACCACCACCACTCCATCCCAATTCATCTTCTCCTTTTTAATGAATCAGGTCCATTTCCAGGAGCCCTATGAGGGCTCTTGCTAGTGACTGGCAAAATAAATTTTTAACTATAAGAAAAATGCATTTTGCAATTTCCAAGGAGTTGGAGGATTCTATAGTTTAGATATATATCAGGGAACACGAAACTTGTGTAAGGTACAAATAGCCTTTGGCAAGGTAAGTTTGGCAATGAGGTATAATGCATACACACATTTTCAGTGTATGGTATGTTATCTGGCTATAGCACAAATAGCAATGTGTCAGATTTTTGTCTTTGGAGAAAAAAGCAACATGTTGGTGATGAAGGGATATTCTTAGAGATTTGTGGTTTTACTCTGGGAATTTCACTGCTTCTGCATCAAAATGCAACATTTACAAACCACTGACACTGCGAGAAACTATTTAAAATTCATCTTTCCTCAAAGACCCAAAGCTTCCTTTTAGCTAACTTGAATTCATTAAAATATTCTCCTGCCTTCCCTGGCGCACTCATGACAATTCTTAACTTAATACATATATTTTGAATAAATTACACTTGATTTCTTAAATATTTAATGAAAAACAGAATGACAGCCTTGGAAAATCTACAGTATGGAGTCATCCTTTATGTGTTCTTAACAGGGACCAACTCAGTAAATTTAGGATGGCTTCAAAGTGTTGTTGGGGACATTCCAAAACTGCAGAAATGGTGGACATCCACATACATGTAGAGCAAGCCAGGCTGATGACTGAGGTTGATGCCCCCTTTTCTTCATTTGCCACTTTAGACCATGAAAATTTCACACAGAGATTGCTACAGCAGCTTAGGGACAAACCCTCTGACTATCCATTGTTCCCACTAGATACCTTCTTAAAGTAGATACTGTGCTAATATGCTTTAGAGATGGTTAAGTAAATAAAACATATTCATATAAACAAGTAATTATAATAGTCATCAGACTATAAAAATCTTTCTTTTTTGGGTACTCATTGAGATTATTTATTAGTTCTTTCAGCCGGCATCTAAAGAGCACAGATCCTACCTTCTGGAAACAAGCATGCAGACCTATGGCTTTTAATTATTTTAAAGTCCTGAGATTACTGGATACAGATGAACACCAAATGGAAAAACGTATTTAAACCATTTCACATTTGAACTGGTTTTTCCCTACAGCTAGTGGCAAAATGCTATACAGGTTCTAAGAATCACACGTGTGACTTTTATAGAATTCTTCATCTCAACAACAAAACTAAAATAGCAAGCTTTTCATACATGAACTTGAGGTATTATGGGGCTTGTTCTTAGAGACCTCAGGTCTTCTGGGTCATAGTCATAGTCCCAGATCCAGACTCTGCCTATATATGGGATGAACAGTGCAAATAAATTCTGTCCTTTAATAACCCCTTGACCATATAAAATGTAAAACAAAAATCTATTATTTGCAACTTTACACTCTGACTGCTAGGCACACCTATTTGAGGCAGTATAGAATAGGAATTAAAATTTCAAGGTATGAAGTCAAATTCTCTGATTCCAAATGCAGAGTCCAACATGTCCAAGCCGTACAATTGGAGAAAGTTGTATAATTACTCTGTCATTCAGTTTTCTCATCTGTAAAATGAAAATAATATCACCTTCCTCATGACTTGGTTGTATCTATTAAATAGTGTGATTTTTTAAGTGCATAGCATGGTATCTGACATTTAAAAAAAAAAAAACAGTAAAAAATATTATTGTTATTAACATCTTCAATGTGAATTTGTTCTAATTAGCACGTTAGTACTCTACAAATTCCATTGGGAATAAAATGAGGCATCTCATCATTCTATGGGCCATTACCCATAGGGATGACTCTTCTTTGCTACTCTCCCCGGGAAAGTGACCCATGTCAAATTCATCTTTATTTCCCATTGGTATATGTTGCCCTGTGCATATTGAGGGGCACTGTCGTATAGTGGTGGCGCTCATATTCTGGACTCAGATAGGCCTGGAGTTGAATCCCGTCTTCTTCACTTAACTTTTCTGACTTTGTTTCCCTGTCTATAAATGTGTTCAATGTAATGATATCTATCTCATGGTGTTATTATAAAGATTCGATAAGATAATGCATGTAAAGTTCTTGGCATATGCTACTAAAATCAAAAGCAAATGTTTATATATACTTACCATGTACTGGGCATTGCTTTAAGAATTTTGCTTGCATTAACTCATTAAATCCTCATTACAATCCTATGATGTAGGCACTATTATTATCCTTACTTTACACGTAGAAAAACGAAGGCCTAGGGAGATCGAGTAACTTACACAGGGTCATATTAATGGTGACAATGACAGGATTAAAATCCAGGCAGTTTGCCTTAATTGTGGAATCTTAACCACTATCCCCTACTATTTTTCAATATTAAGTGCTTGTTTATGAAGCAATAATTTGTTTTCCATGCAATACTGATAAAAAGGATATAATTGTATTTATTTTTCTAAATAAATACACTTCATTCCTTGCTTCATTTTCTGTTCTTATTCTTGTTTCTTCTATTTCTAATTATATCACCTTGCTGTTTTTCATATATTTGTATAAAATGCCCTAAGTTCTTCCTGGAGCAAGATGAGGGTAAATAAATGTCCTGGGAGCAAAGTATAATGTAAGTTATATATGTCATTTTTACTTTAGTGGAATTTGCAATCAGGCAAGGTTAATCTGACATTTATTACTTTATGTCATTCATGGACTTCTGAGAACTCTTCTCAGTAGAATATCTGAATATAAAAAATAGTTACCGTAGCAGGCTGAATAATGGCCCCTAAGATATCAGGTCCTAATCCCTGAAACCTGTAAATGGTACCTTATATGGGAGAAGGGTCTTTGTAGATGTGACTAAATTAAGGATCTTGAGATAGGAAGATTATCTTGGATTTCCCAGGTGAGCTCTAAATGAAATCATAAGTGTTCTTAACAACTGGAAACAGAGGGTGATTTGTCACAGACAGCAGAGAAGGCAATAGGAGCACGGAGGCAGATATTGGAATGATACAGTCAACAAATGCCACTGGCAGCCACCAAAAGCTGGAAGGGTCAAGGAATGGATTCGTTCTAGAGCATCCAGAGGAAGCAAAGTCCTGCTGATATCTTGATTTTGGTCAAGTGATAGTGATTTTGGACTTCTAGGCTCCAGAACTATGAGAGAACAAGTTTCTATTGTTTTAAGCCACCAAATTTGTAGGAATGTTATAGCAGTCATAGGTAACTAATATATTCATCTGAATATATACAGAAGGGTTAAGAGGAGAGAAAATTGTCATTTAAACATTAAAGACATTAGGAAAGACAAAAAGTTATTTCCTAGAAAAATGAAATATAGAAAGATAGTTTTAAAAGATCAGAAACTTTTTATTTTAAAGGACAGCCACATGTTTCAGGAAATGCTATATTCCTAACCAAATTCCTACTCTAATATATTAAAGCAAAATTCTCTAATACCAGAAAAGCAACTGGGAATGCTGGCATCCTGTGGGTTTCGATTCCACGTTATTCTCCAGCTCCTCCTAATTGAACAACTCTGCTCATAATCCCACTTCTGCATTTTCTGTTCTACCAACTTCCCAGAATATGCTTTGTTTTGCTGGAACTAATCTTTTGTTTTACAAAATCAAAAAACATATTAGCAGAATTTCACTTATGAAAAAGTCTCTAGGACAGACTGCTTCATTTATTGAACTATATGTGCAAATAATGTCCGTAGCAATTGGGTGGTCTCCTGAAAAATACAGGGGACATGTCATCAGCAGCTGGCTACTTAACCTCACTCATCTTCTCTCTAGATCAAGAGGCAGAAAGATAAGCCATCCACACTATAAATAATTCTATAATAAATTGTGTTGATGATGAAACTTACACACAGGACTCTCAGAATCTAAGAGGCAATTCATTTAGCCAGAAAAAAAATATGCCAAGTAGAATGAAGATTTTCTCTGTAAATATTTTGTAAAAAGTTTTTTTCTGAAAGAATTTAAAATGTCAGCTGCTGAAACGACAAAAAATCGTGTCCTCCCCACCCACTCAGGTTCCAACTAGTCATGAGGGGAAGAGGAAGTAGTAGTAGAGAAGGCAGGGGAGAGTAGGCAGGGACTTTTTTATTTTTCCTCTAAAGTTGTAGGCTTTGAGTGGGAAAGAAGCGTTCACAGCATCAACTCTGCTACTCACTACCTACTTGATTTACAAGGAATTTACATCCTGTGTCTGTTTCTTCTCTGCAGAATGGGAATGAGAACACTACCTACCTGATGGGACTGTTGTGAAGAAATGAGTCAACACACAGGTAAAGCACAGAGAAATGCAGACACAGTAAATAAACTTCATTATTTTGATTATCACCTACCAGGCCAAAAGTTTTTCAGGTTCTCACTGCACTATGTGGCCCTCTTTCAAATCATAAATTCATCAGATAACAATCAAATTAATTTGTGTCTCTTCCTCTACTGTAAGTTTCAGGAAGCAGAAATCAAGTCTGTTTGCTTCTCGGAGCACAGTGCTTGGCAAAGGAAAACACTACAATGTTTGTTAAGTAAATCTCACAAGTAAACCCATGACACCTGTGAGTCCAATCGGTTGTTTCAGGTGTCTTCAGGATTCAGTTGAACGCTGTCTACCTCCTGTAGTTTTTCTCCAGCTCACTGAGCAATAGAATGACCTGGGAAGCTTTCAAATATACCCATACCCAGGCCCCAGAGATTCCAGTTTGATTGGTCTGGGATTAGCCATGGCCAGTTTTAAAACTCTCCAAATAATTCTAGTTTGCAAGACAGGTTGGAAAGCTCCAGTGTTTTCCCCACCTGCTTCAATTCAAGAGAGAAGGCCTCCAGGCGACCTCTGCTTTTGAATTTGACCAACACCTGCATACCCTCTCCCCATCCCCGCCCTTGGTTGAATTCTTTCTTATATAGAAAATGGGGGCGGGGAGGGACTGGAAGCAGTAGCCTTATGGACAGAATCTTGGCTGATGGAACAAACGACGTTGATTTTCACTGTTCAGACAACTGTAATCCTTGCAGCAAACCTGTTGGATGGCTCCAGGCCCGTGCACCAACCAAACCGTTCTCATTCATGACGCTTCTGCCCCTAGAGGGCGAGCTCATAGGGTCATGGACCGCTTCTTCTTCTTCTTTTTTTTTTTTTAAACGGGCTTTTATCTTAAAAGCCATCACAGAATTTCCTATACTGTAGAAGAAAGGTGGTGATGATTGTTTTAAAGGCTGAAGAAAGCTGAACTCCTCAACCCATCCCTTCTTAACGTTGCTCCCAATACAGACACCGGGAGTCAGAGTCCTTCCTACCAGTCTCGTGTTCCACATCCTCCCAGGGGGCGAGGGGGCACAGGGCCGCCTGGGGAGGCTGAGGGCGATCTCTGACCGTGGGAAACAGAGACACACGTGTCGGTCTGCGGGAGATCAGCGTGCAGGCAACGCTCTCCTGGTTGGCGAAGGCCGATCCGCGCGCTGCGAGCCCCTCGCGTATCCGGGAGACCCGGGTCTCCGCGGCGCCACCACCTCCGCGCGTGCAGCCCTCAGCCCAGAACTTGGGAGCTGCAGGACGCGAGTCCGCCGCTCAGGGCTAGAAGAGTAGAGCTTCCTCCCTACTGCCCCGAGGGAAATGGAATCAACGCGGATTCCCGACCCTGCACAACAGGTTCTTTGGGCACCCGCGAGGTTCAGGAGGCCGGGGGGTTGGGGCGACTGGCTAGGGAAAAGAGGTAGAGCATTCCGTGGGCGCATTTCCTGCGGAGGAGCCTCTCGGTTAGGGGTTCCTTCACTGGTCCCCAGCCCCACAGCAAACCCTGAGTTTGGGGAGCAGGAATTATCCCGCAGGCGCGGGTAGGAGCAGAGTTGCGGACGTGCGAAGATGGCACTGCTCAACTCTGTCCGAGAAGTTAGATGATACAGAAAAACACCTTCATGCGCGCCCCGGAGCTGACCCTCAGGGCCATCGGCGAGTGACCACTCACCTTGTGCCTGCGCCTCCATGGTGGCCGACTTCGGGCTGAACGCAGCGGGGGCGCGCTCGCGGAGAAGCAGACAGCGGTGCCGAGCTCAGAACGCAGCTGGCCCAGCCGCCTGCGCCCCCACCCTGTGGTTGCGTACAGAGGGTGGGGAACCACCGGGCAGCCACCACTGGCCGCTTTGGGTTACCTCCGCCCCTTACAGTCCACCTGGCCCAGACTGCGCTGGGAAGGAGCCCACCGCCGGGCGCCATCTGCCGGTAACTCCGTGTTGGAGGCCGAGGGCGCCCACTCCTGGCTGAGGGCGCGTGCTCAGGCCCGATAAATGCCTAACGGAGCTCAAGTAGGCCCCGAATTCTGTTGTACTAGGGCAAATAATATGGGAGAGAGGCAGAGAGGGGCTTACAATACTGAACCACTGCTCCAGGTAGAAATACAATTTTGGCACTCTGACCTTGTGGACCCAACGTTTTTGTCAACTAATCAATATATAACTTTGTTTTATGTGTTTTTCCCTAAAGACACCTTACTTAACATTGTTGACTCATTAACATTGAGCTTACCACACACAGCACTGTAACTCATACCTGAAGGAAACTTATTAAGCTTTTTAAACTTACCTATTTTCTCCCTAGGACGCTAGGCAGCACTTCAGCATTATACTTGGGAGCCATTTTAAATGGCAAAATCACCCCACACCAAAAGCACAAAAATAGTTATTTGTGGTCCGTGAAAAGGGCCCTTGTTTACACTCTGAGAGCTGAAACCAGAAGGTAGAGCTCAGCCTTGTCTGCATCTGTTGGCTTAAAATTTTCAAGGCCCTGCCCATGTCTGGGAATGACCATGAAAGTGCTGTATTGATTTTGGTGTCATAAATAAATTTTAATGAGGACACAAATTCACAAATAATGGAATCTGCAAATAATAATCATCAACTATGTATATAATTTTCTAACCCAAAACCCATAGGAATCTTTGTAGATTGTTGAAGCAGTCACAATTTTAGAGAAAAAACTAGAAACAGTTCTGTTCCAAGCCTGACCTGGCAATGTGACTGAAAAGCACGGCAGAGACTAAGAAACATCAGCCCATGTCTCACCTACTCAGGTCTTTGGCTGTTACAGCTCTCCCCCTCACTTTTTTTTTTCACATCTACGCAATCTTCATCTAAAATGAAATGTATTTATTTACATTTGGCCTTGGTTTACCATTTTTCTTTCATTTTTTTTTGTTTCTTTCCTAAAATAGATGGTAAAAATCTGTCAGGGTCAAGGGCGAGCCCCATACTAAGTTCCTTATATTTCCTGCCAAAGTACCTTATACAGATTCATAGCTCAAAGAAGATTTACTGAATAAATGATTAACTAACCATTAGGTTCTATTTTATCTATGCCCAAGTTATTGTCACAGTATAGACTAATAAACATTAATGGAGTCTTACATTTTTGCTTAAAAAAAGGAACACTCGTGATTTCTTGGCACATGTATAAACATGTCAGTATTTTTTATGTTGAAGATATCCCAGGTTTGTAATCATTGATATTAAATTGCTCTGTAGAACACCCAGGCTTTTGATGAGAATGACCATGGATGATCCAAGTGACGAATCAGAATCAGTGAGTCTATTCAGTTGTTCTGTTCCCTCTACACTGGAAATTAAACACCGGGATGACTCCTAGCTATTAAAAGGAGCTAAAAATAGTTCATTACTTTCCAGCTTGAGACAGCTAACCTTCATCTATACTCTGACTCATTTTTCAGATTTATAAAATTTTAAGCTACTACCATCTTACTGTCTTTTACCATTGTTTATAAAAATAAAATATTGATATTAATTCAGAAATATTTATTGACTACTCTCTGTGTCAGGGACTGTGCTAGATGCTCAGGATACAAGTAAAGGGCACATTCCTTTTTACCCAGGGAGTTCATGATCTGGTGAGAAGGAGGGATACACAGATGCTTTATAAAGCAGGGCAGTACTGTATGTGCTGTGCCAGAGTAAGTCCAGTGTGCGCGTAAGCGATGAGGGAGGTCTTCTAATCCAGACTGCTGAAGAGATAAGGGAATGTTTCTTTGAAGATGTGTGCCTCACTGAATCTTGAAGGATGAAGGAATTAACCAGGTATGTTGCATAGCCCCTGAATAATGATTTAGCCAAGAGAGACTATTGTTATTTCCTTCCTTTGCTTTGTAACTTATGATGGTGAGTTTCCTTAATTTCTTTAAAGCTTAGTAAAACAGCCATCTACGCCTTCCTGTTCTTCATCTTTGTAGCTACTCCACATGGAAAATGAAGGGTAGATGTTTGATTAAGTCAGTGAAATACTGGTTTGCTACTCCAGAATTGATCTTTCTGCAGAGATGGGGATGTAATGGAAATCCTAAATGTCCAAAGGGAAGATGTATTCAACAGTCCTTGCTTAATCTAGTTCCAGGTCACTTGTAACAAGTGCTGAGGGTGCCCTTAGGAGGTGGCAGGGCACAGAAATGAGAAGAAGGAGCAGGAAAGACAGATAAAGTATGCAGCTTTGACTCAGGAACCTTACTAATACACTGAAGGAGGACATGTGCCTTAGGGCTCTATTGGAGTCTCACACTGATAATTACTAGCTGTGTAACCTAAAGCAAGTTTCTGTGCCTGAGTTTTTGTATCATGTGGCAGAATATTCTCTCCACTCCCCAGATATTCTGATTTGATTTGGTTTTTGAAAGCTTTCTAAGTAATACTGATGTGTTTCCAAGATTGAAAATGACCGTTTTAGAAACTGTTCACAGCAAAGATGAAAGATACTAAAGTCTCAGTTTTTAAATTTAAAAAGTTGCCACCCAGGTAAAAAGAAAATCATGGGGAAAAAATGTCAGTGGACAGAGTAAGGCCTTTTTTGCCCCTGCTTCCAGGGGAATTGCGGAGGGAAGAGAAGTTTAAAGGAGAGCTTAGGCATGCATCTGTCTGTGTACCTTACCCTTTCCTTCACGACCCTCATCACAGCAAAGAGGACCTGGCCTTGACAGTCTCATTGGAAATTCTGATGACTAGATTGTTTTGAGAAATGTTAAGGACAGAGTGAGTGTCATTTTGAATTTCCCACCTTTCCAGCTGGTATAGGAAAACATCTAGGAGTTCCCTTGAGCCCCACATGGAGTATGGGAGTTAGGAGCAAGAACCAGCTAGTGAGCCAATGTTCCCAGGAGGCTGGAGAAAGAGAGCCTCTACTTCTTGAAGCCAAGGGAAGGAAGCGGTGCAGCAGAACCACTCAGGAAGTTAAAAGACACTGCACAAAGGGAAAGACAGTGTCCGTGTGGGACCTCTGCCTAGCCCGAGGACCTACTGGTATCACCCACATCATACTACACAGCAGGGCAAAAGGAAATGGGGAGTTTGGTGAAGTATTGCTCAAAGGAGAGAGCAGAACTGCCTTCTCCCCAACTCCACAAACTCCCCAGTCCTCAGGGGGACTAGAATGTAGTTTCTATTCAAGTCCACTAGTCAGAGAGTTGGCTATCACAGACAGGGGAGGTTAGTGGGCTGCAGCCTTGCCACGGCCACTAAAATAGAGACCCAAGAGCTGAACGTCAGAGGAGTGCAGCATGAGGCTGTAGAGGTTCAGAATGAGTCACCCCAATATATGTCTCTGTGATATGGGGATTGTTTTGAGCTAAAGGCAACTGAGACCCTGTGGGCTCAAGATAAACTTCTACCCTCACAACCCCTTAACTATTTAGAAGAATTTGAACTAGGGGCCTTGCCCATAATAAGAGATTCTCAGAAATAATACCTTTTGATCTATCTGTATGTGAGGACAAACTACTAATGACTGAACATCTGCCTGTCTTATCCTGAAATGACTTTGTGAATCTCTAAGGTGCTTTACCTCATTCCTGGCTCAGAATGTCATATATACCTAATTTTCCCTTTCTGTCCCTGAACCTCTCATGTATGCAGGGTCACCGGCTCTCTCTTATGTGGCGTTCCAGTGATTTTTCTACATGCAGTTAGATAAACATAGTTTTTCTTTACTCCTGTAACATAGGGAATTATATTAATGCACTCTCTAATATAAATCTACTCTTGGGATAAAACCAACTTATTTGTCAATATTTTGTTTAGAATATTTGCATCTATGCTTGTGAGTGAAAGTGGTCTGGATATAAACAGGTTTTAGTATAGGGAAAAGAAACCAGTCTAATATTTTAAAGTAGGAATGGGTTTGACATAGAAAATTAGGACCTTACAAAATTATTGGTAATATCAAAGTAGCAGGGTCTACCTGAGCATCTTGGAATGACTCCCCAAAGAAAAAGGAAGTGCCTCACTAAGGGTGCTATAAGAGTAACCTTGATACCATCGCTGGAGATAACTAAATCTGGAGCAACAGTTACCACTGATGAAGCAGCCTGTAGCCAGCCATTAAAAGCTGGAGAACATATACTCAATGCTTCTGTAGTGTATGAGACCTTGCTAACCAGCAGAAATAGCTATAGTTGCAAAAAGATGGCTTCTATCTCTCTTGCATCTTCTAAATGTCATGTGAGAGTATCTCATTCAGGAACCTAAATCACATCTAGAACCCTGATGGTAATGGAGTCTAATTTTTATTTTTTTCAGCACTTGCAATATAGAAAAATATTTGCATAAATGTAAAAAACCAATATGCAATGTTCATTCAAAACAGCATACATATTTTTAATCACATTTTTTTTTCAGTAAAATTACTTAGTTTTGTCAATAAAAAACAATGTCAAAGTTAAGTTAGTCTCATAGAATCGGCTGAAGAGGATTTCCTATTTATATACACCAGCATGGTTTATGAGTTCGGAATTATTTTATTGACTGTGTTAGAATGCATGTGTAATATCATTTGGGCCAGGTGTTTTCTTGTAGAAAGATTTTAACTACTTTTATTCAATTTCTTACTTGTTTATAGGACTATTTTCATGTTTTTTGAGAGTAAGTTTCATTGGGCTATATTTTCTGAGAATTTATCTATTTCGTGGAAGCTTTAAAATTTATTGGCATAAAATTGTCCCAAATATTTTCATACCTACTCTTTCTTTTTTTGTTACTAATATGGATTAGTGTGCTTTCTCTAGTGTATTTGTTTGTTTGTTTGTTTGTTTGTTTTTGATATGCATTGCTAGATGCTTAATAACTTTATTAAGCTTCTCAAGGAACATATTTTTAGCCTGGTCAGTCATTTCTATTGTATCTTATTTTTTTCTCTTTATTAATTCCTGTTTTTATTGTTATTAATGCCTTTCTTTGGATTATTTTCTGTTATGTTTCTAACTTCTTAACTTAGATGACTAGCTCTTTCATGTTAGTCTTTTTTTCTCTAACATGTGCATATAGAGTTTTATATTTCCTTCTCAGGAAATTTGATAGCTCAAAATTTTTCCATGTAGTGTTTTAGCATTCAACTCTAATTAAAAAGATTTTTTTTGACCTAAGGATTCTTTTAGGATTATGTTTTTAATATCTAACTTAATAAGATGTTTTCTTTTAATTTCAAATTTAATTATACTGTGTTTAACAAATATGTGTTTAAAATTTTCTTATTTATATTTAAAGCTATATATTTATATTTATGTTCATAAATATCTACACATATATTCATCAATATCTACATGTCTTTTAGATCAAACTTGTTCATTAAGTTGTGAAAATCTTCTACATCCTTATGATTTGTTTCTCAACGTTCAATTACTCAGAGCTGTGCATTAAGGATTTCCACTATAATGATGTAGCTGTTAATGTCTCCTATTTAGAAGTGTTTCATCCTTCCAGTAAACTTAATCCTTTGTCTTTCTATAATGATTCTCTTTATTTTGCCTCAAAAACACTGTTTTAAAATGTTAATATAGATATGCTACATTTTTGGGGGTTTATATTTACTTGATATAACTTTTTCCAACTTTTAGTTTCAATTGTTGCTATCTCTTGTGAAAAGCACACTTTCTTTTTTGTAGTCTGACAATTTGTTCCTTTAGCATTGATTGTAATTACCTCCTATGTATTGATTTTTTTCTACCATCTTATTATATATATTTTACTCTTTCTAATTTTTGTTTTGAATCTTGCCTTTTTTCTTATTTTATTTCCCTGTAATTGTTTCAATATATACACAGTAATTCTATCTTTCAGTGATTTTCTTCATATTTTAACATACATAGTTAGGAAAGTCTAAAGTTAGGGGTGTGTTTGTGTGTGTGATTATTTTATTATTCTGGCACAGTCTAAAATAAAATTGTTAATATACACTTAAATCAATATTTCTAGGTTGAGTTTTTTCTTCAAAATGAAGATAAAAACATGACCTATAATAGTATAGATAATGAATCCATCTGGCATTCACCTTGGGTTCCACATACCTATCCAATTTTATCTGTAACTAATTTCAAGAATTAACCTTCCATTTCAGTGGGACTGGTCTCTTATTGACTAGCCTTCTTCCACCTGTACTGTCCTTGTGCTTGTCCCTATGCTTTTTTCATCTTCTTAGAAAACCCTTCCTTCTTCCCACTAACCACCTCACTCTGTTAATGTGTGTGTATGCACACACATGCATGCATAAAATCTTCTTGAAGGTAATATTATTCCCATTTTACAGACAAAGAAACAGAGTCATAGATTATTTAACTGAATTGGGTCAGACAGCTAATAATAGTGGAACTGAAATATGTACCCAGTCTAAATTTCTCAACTTATTCTTAGCGCAGATAACAGCCTGCTTCCAATTTCTAATTTTCTTTCTCTCCATTCCTGGGAACAGTAAAACAATTACTTTCACAGTTCATTTGGTAATAATATCAGGGAATAAGCAGTGAAAACATCAAATAAAAACCAAGTTTAATGGACTAAATTCATCTGAAATTAATATTGCATTATATCAATGGAAATTTTTGAAAAAAGAAAAAATATATTGGCTTGCTCTTAAAAATATTGACTTACATCTGTACCAGGATGCTTCACTTTCTAAGTGTCTAATGACATTCATTAACCAATCACCTGTCTTTTTCAGAGGAGGAAGAAAAGGGCTGCTCTATTCATGAGCTGGGTCAACAGTTTAAAGCATCGATGGAAAATGAAGAAAATTAACACAACCTGACGAACGGCAGGAACTCTAAAGCAATGTGACATTTCAAACCAGTTTAGTAAGGACAATGCATAATTATTCCCCATGACCATCAAATGAGTATAGCAGCCACATAACTGCTGGTGAATAGAATCAATCTGAGAGCAAACAGGATTCATCAGACTGCTGAATAATTCAATGGCCTATACAAAAAAAAAAGATTTCTTCTTTTACTCCTCTTATATATTCAAGGAGTTTTGCTTTCTACCATATATATATGTGTATATATATATATGTATATATGTATATATGTATATATACACACATATATATGTATGTATATATATTTATCTTTATATTTTCTATATTTATATTTATATTTAAATTTCAACTCTATCTCTAAACCACTTTTGCCAAAACACCCCCTGCACTAATACACACACACACACACTCTGTTTATGATAACTCACAATGAGAAGAATCACAATTGATTATCATTATATCATAAGCTAAAGAGCTCTACTCAGAGCTATCATTTTCAATAAGAGCAGCATGAGAATTTTGAAGTACACAACATAATTACTCAAATAAAGGAAAATATTTTTCCTATAAGTTATGTGTTGCTGCTGAGTACTCTCCCTTTTATTTTATCATGGTTCTCTATTTGCTATTACTCAGAATTTCTTGCTGTTGTACTTATTTCTGCTTGGCATGTGATATTTCTACATCATTCTGAGAAGTCTATCCTGTCTCTTTGTCTCTTAGGCTGCGTCATTTCTTCCAATAAGCTACATTACTTATTTAATGAGTATCTGTATTTAAAGGGTATAAATCATTACCTTTTTGTTTGTAATGCTTTAAACTATTTTTAGCTTTCATAGTTTACAATTTATGACACGTGCAGTGATTGTGTTATGTTTCTGCACGTGGACTACGAGTGATTCAGTCATCATTTAACTTATTTGGCAGATTCTAGTTTTTTTTATTTTTGTTTTTTCCTTCAAGTCAGCCACCATACTCTTATACTGTTACCAATGATCTTTCTAAAACACATATCTAATCATGTTATTACTGTGTGTGTGTGTGTGTGTGTGTGTGTGTGTGTGTACATAACGTATACATAACGCAAGGGCATTTCTCAAAATTTATTCTACCTGTTATTTTATATATTTTTTTAAAAATAAATAAAACCAAGTAAAACAACATTTTAAAAAATAAACTACGGCAAGGTCTAACACTTTGGGAAATCTGCATATTATAACTCCCTCTTGGAGTTTTCTAGCACTGTGACAATTTCTGTAATAAAAAATAATTTAATTGGCTTAACTCAGCATTTCTCAAACTTGACACCCTCTCCTACCCCGCCCCAATATACATATTTTGGGAAGTAAGGGGAATCATTTCCTAAAATCTCATGGAACGCTATTCTTGGGAAGACGATGACTCTACATGAAATAAATTAACAGTCTTCCAGAAGACACAGGGAGCCTTTTTCGATGTGGCTGTGCCCACTTCTCTTCATGTACTGCCTACCTCCCGCCAATTACTCACTTCCATTCTAGGCTCCAGCCATTCGTAATGTCTTGCAGTTTAAGTCAGGTGCCTCCACAGCTCTTTGTATTTACATATATTTATTTTAATCTATTGGAAAAATCTTTTGTCCTCTTGTCCATTAAACTCATCTCATAATTATGATTCAACTTTTAAAAATTGCTTCCTTTGTGAAGTCTTCCTTTACTGGTCATATCATGAAATCTGTTGACATAAAATAAATTTTTCTAAATGTTGTATGAGATATAATTCTGGTTGGTACTTAAATTTTTCTATGTTAATAGTTATGTATTTATTTTAATGTTTGTAAAAACATATGGGATTTCCATTTACCGTAATGATGGAAAACTGATTTAGAAATATATTTATTTTATCATAAGAAGTAAGTTTGTTTAAATAAATATTAAATAAGTAACGGCTCATTTGAATATGGCAAAATAATATGTAAATGATAATACCATGAGGAAGTACTGATCTAAGCTTAACGCTACCGGTAGAAAATTGCAGTGCCCAATAGGTACACCAGAGGGCTCCAAAATCTAAGCATTTTAAAACAAGCATGTAAAAAATGACATTTCACTGGCAACAAATCCAGTGATGATAATAACTATCATTTTTTGGTTATTTTGTTTTAAGCATTTTGCTAAGCAATTTACATGCATAAACTCATTTATCCCTCACAATATCTCTTGAAATTAGCTATTATTATCTTAATTTTATAGATATAACAACGTTATTGTCTTGTTTCATTTGATCTATTCCATGCACTGAGTTAAGGCTTTGATATAGATTTTCTAAATTATAATTTGCAATAATCCTGTGAGTAGATTATATTTGAATTCCTTGTTTATAAATGAAGAAACTGAAGCTTAGAGAGATTAATTTGCCCAAGATTACATGGTGAGGCAGTTATTGGTGGAGACAAGTCTGTTGGAATCCAAAGCCTCTGATTTCATGAAGTCAAACAGTTTCTCAAGGATCTCAAATTAAATTCTCTTCATCTCTTCCTGCTTCTCTTCATATGCATTAAACACATGACATTTAGCATTAATTATAAAGGCACATAATATGGTGTTAGGTTAAAGTTTTAAAAACAATCATCATACAAGTCATAACAATGTTCAAGTGTTAGTTTATATAATATTCTTATGTATATTTATCAGAAAAAAAGAAACAAGAGAATGAACCACTAGACTTAAGTAAATTCAGCATTGCACACTAGATGTATTTCATGATAAAGTGACTTGTAACAAGGTAAGAATATTCAAACCTAAAGCCATTTTCGTATACAGAATACTACTGGGTCGTTTTACAAATGCAAGAAATTAACACCTTTGTATCAAGACCAAGAGAGTGCGCTGTTAAAAAGAGAGAGAGCCAAAGAGAGATTCCAGGTTAATAATTATTATGGCTTTAATAACCATGTTTTGATTCAGCTAATATTTATGCTGCTAAGTGATTTCACTAGAGCCTAGAGTATTCACAAGAAACTTTCGTTTTAGTTTATATTAGGGTGGAAACGTCAAGAAAGAATTTAAATTGTGAAACTTAAAATGTGATAGTCCTACATTAGAATATTTACTTAACTAATAAATCACCTGGGAAAAGCATAAATAGAGTAACCATGGTTCCCGACAGCAAAATAATTATGGCCTTTGCAGAAGTTTCTCCCTTTTGTGTATTCTGGCCTTTTCAACAAATACTTCTTTGTGACAAGCCTTTCTACCCTTGGTCACCAGATTGTCCTCTAAATTGCTTGAAACTTATGGACCCTAAGTTATAAGTAAGATCTTGCAAATTGCAAGAAGTTATAAGTAACGTAATGATTTCAATAGTTTGAATTTATACCCAAAATGGTTATGTTTGAATTGTGAAACACAATTTTTTTTAAGATGGCAAGGCAAACTTTACTCAGGACCATCAGAGTAAGTGTAGAGACTACTACAATGGGTTTTCACAGTGGAGGAGAGAGGTTAGATTCAACTCAGAATAGAATACAGCATGGACAAGTAGGAATTTATAGCCAAGGAGTAGGAATGGATGGAAAATGACTAAGAGGAAACTTCAGGGGTGAGGGGGTTGAGGGTCTGGCTAAACGAACCTGACAGGATTCAGGCTGAAGACTGGCCAAGGTGATCACACATCACTTGGGGGATGGCGGAGGATGAGTAATCTGATCAGGTATTAAGGGTTGAGGGTTCTGGTTAAACTGACACAGCAGGCTTCTTGCTAAAACTGAATTTACAAGGAAGTACACAGATGGAGAAGGTTTAGAAGCCAGAATAAAGTCTGGTTAAACAGAATAATTGTCATTTCTGGGCAGGGTATTGACACACTGGAATGAGAAACTTTGAAAGAATCGGAGGGCTACTTGTACTTAATAGTTATTAAATGTCTGGTAAATTTCATGAGTATACCAGTGAGGCTATAACAGATTGTCATATAACTATTACCTGAGCTAGTCTTTTTTTTCCTTCCCTACTTAATCTGTGGGTTGGTAGGTGGTGGCAGTAACATTTTACATATATTTTCAAGTCTATTTCATCATAGAAAGCCTCCTATGAATAGTTACTATTTTAGAACAAAGAATTTTTTTTAATTTAATTTATTTTTTATTATTTTACAAAAATACAATTTACAAATAAATTATACCTTTTCACATGTGTCTATGTGTAGGCATACACATGCACACCACACACACACACATACACACACATATATATGTGTGTGTGTATACACACACACACACACACACACACACACACACACACACTACATATACGAGTGGCATGCTGGTAAACCAGCTCTCTGCCCAGACCTCCTCTTTCTCCCCAGTGTTCTGGTTTGTAGAGTTTGCCAATTTCTGTAGTGTAAACACTCCCATTTTTGCCAGCTTTAAAATACCAATCTGGTGTTGCTGAACATGGAGTCTGGAAGAGATGAACATAACTGACTCTCAAAAGCTGATGGAAACCAGCTCCACGACACACACACACACACACACACACACACACACACACACACACTGAATGTGTCTCTGTGTGTTTGCATGTGTGTGTTAGAGGCTGATGCAATTTTTCTTGCCTAAAATACCTAATAAATTGTCTTATTTTCTTCTTTGTTGGTATATTTATCTCTACAACACTGTATTGACAGCTCTTGTGCTCTCACATCTCCTTAGTCCATCCTTTCATTTCAGCCACACAGAGGCCATCGGTTGCTAGCAAATGTAGTCTAGCAGTGCCTTCCTCAGGTTTCCACCTTGGGAGATCTCTGCCTTTACTTTGCTGGATGCCCTGTGGAGGCTGCTGAGCCCTTGAGATTCATGGGCAAACACAGAAGCAGGACTATGTTATTGTCCCACAGCACAACACTTGACTCACAGGGATCAGAGTGGGTGAATCTACATCTCTTTCTGTCTTTGGGATCAACTTCCAGGCACAGTCTACATGGTTCTTCAGATGGTCCTGCAGGATTGGGGCGCGACGCCCACAGAGACAATTGTGTCTTGATAATGTATCTATGGATAAGCTTTTCTTCCTTTTCTGTTTCATTCTCCCAGCCATTCACTTCTGTTTCTCAGATTCACACCCCAAAATAAACTATTACCTTCAAGCAAGATCTAACTTGGGGTTCTCCTTTTTTGGAGGGCATGGCCTGAGGTTCTAGGCTAATTGCCAAGGCTATATGATGATAGCGATTTGATGAAATGCAATCACCACCAATGACACTGAATAGGTTATTCAATTTGTGTCTATAAAATACTTAATTTTATTTCTTTTTAGTTTAACTACAAATTAAGACTATTTAGCTTAGATTGTAACTTCTAATAAAGAAAAACGATAGCTATGTGATAAAATCCAAATGGGCCCTACAAAAAGGAGAAAATACTTACAATATGATGGTATAAAAAATCAATTGCCTTGGGCTTCTTCTACTTACGGTTTATATACCAGCAAATTATCAAAGACAAATAAATATTCATTTACTCAGTAAACTATCTTTTTCTTCTGCCCACATTTGCAGAAAACGAATTATTGTCACATACTAGAAGTAATATGTTTAAAAAGACACAAAATTCTTATGTAGTGTTTAAAATGGTGATGGAAACAATTATCGTAATATTAAAATAGCAAAATGTGATTAAGTTGATTTTCAGATCCGTAAAAAAAAAAAAAGAAAATATTATTAATCGACTCAGAAAGTAGTTTTAACCCATAATCATTCTGGGTTACGGATTGGGTCATATTATTTTTGGCTTAAGTTTTAGCTGTTTATGTATGGTAAGACAGCTATTTCTGAATAATGTGTTTTTGTGTTTTTCTTCTCTTTCAGATTGCCAGAAATCAAAAACTTAATATTGAAGCATGCAAATTCAAATAAAATAAAACAATAAATACTTCAAACACACAGCATATCAAATAGGTAAAACAAATATAAAATTTAAATGGTTTTTAAAACTTTAATGGAAAATACCCTAATACATAACCAGATAAATAATACTATATTTAATCTAGTTGCTTATTTATGGAAAAAAGTTTAATTTTTCCTAATTTTAAAACATAGAATTTAAACAAAGAAAGATGTGTACATAACAAGAATTTAGAAAATACAGAAAAAGAAAAAGTGAGGAGAAAACAAAAATCACTCTAATCTTATTTGAGTGTATTACCGGGACTCCAGTGTTTTTGAGCCCACCTTCCTGCATGCGTTGGCCCAAGGAAATGCACGAGCAGGAGTTTGTAGTATAGAAAGAAAACGTAGTTTAACATCGAATTGGCCAATTGAGATACAGAAGGTAATGCTAAAAAACAGATTCCTTGATGGTATGTGTAGGTTATAGATTATATAGGGCAAAATCACATGACATTGTATGTTAGGGGTTCAGGGTTGTGGCTGATTGGTAGGAGGTGAGGTAAGGGTAATAATTCATTTCTTAAGGTCTTGAGGACAGTTCTGAGGTCTGTTCCAGCATTTTCTGTCTGGTCTGGTAGGAAAGTCCACTTTAGGGCTTGGGAGCTGAAACATACTTTAGGTCAAGATGTTATCTTTAGCTTGCCAGAGGTCTATTAGTCAGGTCTGAGCTACTGTCTTCTGCTTCCTTCTGAGGTTGCTGTTTATCTGGGGAAAGGCTAGGTCTCTGAGGGGTATCTATGTATATCTATGTATGTATGTATGTACGTACGTACGTACGTACGTACGTACGTATCTATCTATCTATCTATCTATCTATCTATCTATCTATCTATCTATCTATATCTATCTATCTCTATCTAAAACTAGGTCTAAAGCCATGCTACCCTGAACAAGCCTGATCCTGTCTGATTGTGGAAGCTAAGCAGGGTTGGGTCTGGTTAGCACTTGGATGGGAGGCCACCTAGGAAGACCAGGTGCTGTCAGTGTAAAACATAAAAAATAAGGGGTTGTAAGCTGACAAGGTCCTTGCAATCTGTGAGGTCAACCAAGGGTCGCCTCGCCTTAAAACAAAACAAAACAAAGAAAAAAAACAAAAAAACCCCACTAAATTTAATCAAAGTCATAAGGATCCTCAGTTTCAGGTATAAAAGCAATTATTTTTTCCTTTTTTGTATGTATGTAAATTAAAACAAATTTTAAACAATTTTACTGAAGTACAATTGACATTGAACACTTAAGTTTAAATTAAAAATGTATAATTAAATACATTTCCACATTCTGTATGTATAAATCATTACTACAATTAAGTTAATGAACATTTTCTAGAAAGTTTCCTTATGTCCATTTGTAATCCATCCTCCAACCACTTTCTTCTCTCTGCCTGCAATTCCCAGGGCGTACATTGGAGCTTTTGTTTTTGCCCCATGGATCCTTAAGATTGTACGTATTTTTCTTCAATCTTTTTTCTTTCTGTTCTTCAGATAAAATAATTTTTACTGATCTATCTTCAAGTTTAAGGACTCCGGACTGTTATCTACATTATACTCTTAAACTCCTTCAGCGAGGTTTTCCATATATCACATTTTTTGATTCTACATTTTTTTTTAGTTCTTTTAAAGAACAGTTTCTATTTATTCAAAGAGATTTTCTCTTTTCATTTATTTTTCCTTCTCCAGCTCTATCCCTTCCATGACTCCCCTTTTGTTCTATCTTTTTGTGGTTTGGAAGGCCAGTAAGATGGCAGAGTTTTCTACTGGAATTTTAGCAGCTGTGCCCTCTAAAACTGCGTCTTTAGGGCAAAATCATTCCAGGAAAACAACATTCCACAGAGGGGGCACTTCTGTGCGTTTTGACTCCCCACCGCACGCTGCCTGGTTTTGTTTATTCTCAGACTTTTTAGGTGTTTTTTTTTTCTTTCTTTTTTGTTGTTGTTGTAGTTGTTGTTGTAGGCAGTGCAATGAGATCAGCTAAAGGGGGTTTATATCACCATGGCAGAACCTGAACTCCTCAAAAACATTTATCTTCATGTTATGAAACAAATTTCAGATGAAATAAAAGTATTATGCAAAGAGCTAGATATTTATAATAAAATTTGCTATCAATAGCTTTGAACATGTTTGTTTAGCCCCAAAGAAGTTTTCAGGTTAAAGATTTGGGGCGGATAACACAAAAAAAGAAAACTACAGACTAATATCTCTCATGAACACAGATGCAAAAAATCTAAATAAGATACTAGTAAACCGACTACAGCAATATATTAAACAGATTATACACCACAATCAAGTAGGCTTCATCCCAGAGGCACAAGGATGGTTCGACATAGGCAAATCGATTAATGTGATACATCACATAAACAAATTAAAAAATTAGAGTCAAATGATCATATCAATGGATGTAGAAAAAGCCTATGACAAGATACAGCATCCATTTATGATTGAAACACTTAATGAAATTAGTATAGAAGGAAAGTACCTTAACATAATAAATGCCATCCATATATGACAAACCCTCAACCAGCATTATACTTAAACTAAAAACCTTCTCTGTAAGATCAGGAACAAGGCAAGGTTGTCTACTATTGCCACTGTTATTCAATATAACGTTGGAGGTGCTAGCAAGTGCAATCAGACAAGAGAAAGATATAAAAGGCATCCAAATAAGAAACAAAGAAGTCAGACTGTCACTATTTTCAGATGACATGATTCTCTATATAGAAAACCATAAAGACTCCACAAGAACACTGCAGAAACAATAAGCAAATACAGTAAAGTCTCTGGATACAAAATCAATGTTCAAAAATTCATAGCATTATTATACTTTAATAATGAGGCATCAGAAAAAGAAGTAGAAAAAAATAATTTATTTTGCAATTGCGACAAAAAGAATAAAATACCTGGGAATAAATTTAATGAAACATGTGAAGGATCTATATAATGAAAACTACAAGACCCTATTAAAAGAAATTGAAGAAGATGCAAAGAAATGGAAAGATGTTTCATGTTCTTGGATTGGAAGAATTAACATAGTTAAAATGACTATATTACCTAAAGTATTATACAGATTTACTGCAATCCCTATCAAAATTTCATCAGCATTTTTTTAAAAAAATAGAACAAAAAATCATCAGATTTGTATAGAAGCACAAAAAACCCCGAATTGCTAAAGCCATTCTGAGAAAAAAGAATGAGGCTGGAGGCATCACTCTGCCCGACTTCAAATTATACTACAAAGTGACAGTAATCAAAATAGCATGGTATTGGCAGAAAAACAGACACATGGACCAGTGGAACAGAATCAAGAGTCCAGAAGTAAACTCATATTTATATGGGCAAATAATTTTTGACAAAAAGGTGAAAAACATACAGTGAAGAAAGGAAAACCTCTTCAATAAATGGTGCTGGGAAAATTGGAAGGCCACCTGCAAAAGAATGAAATTAGACTGTTATCTATCACCACACACCAAAATTAACTCAAAATAAATTAAGGACCTGAATATAAGACCTGAAACAATAAAATGCGTAGACAAAAACATAAGAACTAAACTCAAGGACCTTGGACTTAAAGAGGATATTATGAATTTGACCTCAAAGGCAAGAGAAGTGAAAGCAAAAATAAATGAATGGGACTACATCAAACTAAAAAGCTTCTGTTAAACAAAAGAAATCATCAACAAGGTAAAGAGACAACCAACTGAATAGGAAAATATATTTGCAAGCAATGCCTCTAATAAGGGCCTAATATCCACATATACAAAGACCTCATACAACTCAATAACAACAACAAAAAAAAAACCAAATGATTCAATCAAAAAATGAGCAGAAGACCTGAACAGACACTTCTCCCTAGAGGACATACAAATAGCCATCAAATATATGAAAAGATGCTCAACATCACTAGCTATTAGGGCAATGAAAATCAAAACCACAATGAGATACCATCTCACACCTGTTAGAATAGCTATAATCAACAGGACAAGTAATAACAAATGATGGAGAGGATGTGGAGATAAAGGAACCCTCATACACTGCTGGTGGAACTGCAAATTGGTACAGCCACTATGGAAAACAGTATGGAGGTTCCTCAAAAAACTAAGAATTGATCTACCATATGATCCAGCAATCCCTCTACTGGGTATTTACCCCAAAGACTTGAAAACCCATACCTGAAAAGATATTTACACACCGATATTCATAGCGGCATTATTCACAGTGGCAAGAACATGGAAGCAACCGAAGTGTCCTATGATAGATGATTGGCTAAAGAAGCTGTGGTACATATATACAATGGAATATTACTCAGCCATAAAAAGAGATGAAATACTGCCATTTGAGACAACCTGGATGGACCTCGAGATAATCATGCTAAGCAAAATAAGCCAGACAGAAAAAGTTGAAAATCACATGATATCACTTATATGTGGGATATAAACCTAAAAGCAACAAATGAACAAGACAAACAGACCCAGGGACATGGACAATGGACTAGTGGTTACCAGGGGGTAGATGGTAGGGGAGGAGAGGAGAGATAGACGGGGTAAAGGGGGTCAAATATAGGGGAGTAGGGGTAGGCTGAAGTGGGTAAAGGGGATCAAACATATGGTAGCTGAAGGCAACTGGACTTTGGGTGGTAATCACACAATAGAATATACAGATGTCAAATTATAATGTACACCTGAAAATTGTATAATTGTATTAACCGATGTTACCCCAATAAACTTAATTTAAAAAATTTAAAATAAAAAGATTTTGGGTGTTTTTTGGTTTATTGAAGAGTAATAGCACCAAGATGAATTGAAATGGCCATCTGGAAATAGGTTTCAGGTGGTCATTTGGTTGAACTTGATACTTCCCAGTTCTGCTCCTGGACACATGCCTACTGAATTAGATAATTGCAATTTTCCAGGCTTTCATTAATGCATTTGTAGAGAAGATAAGCAACAAGAATAGTCTTCTTAAAGGCTCTTAGCAAAGATAGGAGAGATATTTGAAGCTGTTTCCTAATGACCTGCTAACTGTTCAGCAAAGATGTGTGAAGCGTCCCAATAGAAACCTCATAATGCCTGTGGTGGTCTTTAAAAAACTGATTCTCCTTTCTATTTTTATTATTACTGTTAGTCTAATACTGAACAAAGTTTAAATATAAAAGAATGGAAGGTGAGAACTATTGTATCAATCAATCATTTTCTAAACACTTTTTATTTAACAAAACACCCTCAACATTTATCCATATATATAGCGGATACTTGATAAATAGTCATCATGAAGCAATTCTGAGAATAATGGAATGATTCTGAATGCCTCCGGTGGTTACAGGCAATTTTGCAGTGAGGTGTGTGGTGTTTAGTTCACAGATTTCCTTCTGAGGAGTGACTGGTACTAGCAATGAGCTATCAACATGACTCCACAAGTTCTTTGAGCAGCCTTTATTCTCATTGCTCAGGATTCCGGATTATGGCCTCCTGGAGTTAATTGCTGCCGCCAGTCTTTCCTGCAGGGCAGCTGCTTTTTATGGTCAGAGGAGATAAACAGAAGCTCAATGGGAGATCTATTTCTGGGTGTTGAAAGGGCCTCTGTGCTGCTGGTTGAGGGGGAAATCATTCAACCTCCCTCATGGAATGCCTAGATGATTTCTCAGGACTGTCCCCTTGATACTGGCACTTCTTGTAACCAATTTCTATAGTAGATTCGCTAAGAGAAACAAGCCTTAAAATGTCTTAAAGTATGCAATCATGTCTAACTTGGAAAACCAAAATTCTACTATGGCAAGCCAATATGTGTTAGTTCAATGTTAAAGTAATGACCAGACTAAGAAGCATATTAATTCGGGGGTCATAATTACAACCCAGCGATTGTTAATAACATTCTCTGGGTCAAGAGTATTTACTTAAGCGAAGGGAGAAGGGAGTTTCCATTCATTGAATACTACTTTGGGCCTCCTGTATGAGGAGTATCCACAATATATTTATTCTCATTGTCCTGCTGTTAAATCAAAATTTAACTTTATAAAATTGTGAAAGAGGTTTTTAGTTGCTGTACTTTGATTTTATTACATATTTCTGTTTATAGTATAGTTCTATTCTATGTAACATTATATTCTGATATTATAATATGTTAGAGAGCTAGTTTCCCTATATTCAAGGGAAGGAAACTTCTAGTTACAAAAGTAGCATTAAGAAAAAAAAAATCTCTTTTACAATGATTTTTATATCTGAACAGAAACAGTTTTATGTTTACAAATCATACACTTTTTAGATATTTTTTACTATTACCAACTGATGATATAAAAATGCACACTGTAAAAGGAAACAAACATTTGATCCTAGCTCTAAATCTGCCACTCAAATAATTTTCTAATAAAACGGGAGCGAATTACATAGCTATTTAATAACTGTTTAGACTCATTTAAATTAGTTAGATCACCTTCACAAGAAGGAGGGTGCTTTTAATTTCAGTGCAACACAAGAAACAGGCCCTGACCAGTTAGGTCACTTTATATTAATGTAAAATGTTGCTGCCATTGTATTGTAACAAGCAATTACAACTATTCTAAAAGGAAGACTGTGCTGGTGTCAAAATGGCTGTACCTTCCTTTTAGAGATTCCCCTGCTCCTAGAACTAGGTCATTCTGGGGAACGGAGGATGTGGAGTGAATTTTCGAATGGAAGCTAGGGGTGCTCCCTAGATTGAGCTGTGGCTCGTCCTAGGTCTTGTTTTAGGGATAGCTGGAAATGGTCCCAGTCCTCCAGAGAATTCGATATAGGGAAAAGGAAAGTGTTCTTTCATTCCTTCAAAAATATTTCTTGAGCCGTTCGTTGATCGCTATGTAGTATTAGTGTTCTAGTTACTGAAGCATGACATAACAAACATTTAATTCCACAACCACCCTTCTAGGTAAGTGGATTCTGTTTCTACAGATAAGGAATTTGAGGTACAGAGAGGTTAAGTAGTTTGTCCCCTAGTTCCCTGACCTAAACAGCAGAGGCTAGATTTGTAATCTTGTCTGTTTGAGTCCAATGTCTGTCTGTGTTATTTCTATCATGTCTGATTTTATTTATTTATATATATTCTATAAATAAAATTGTTGAGACATAGTTATACTAAAATTACTGGTTGTTTATTTAAACTTAAAATTTAACTGCATGAACTGAATTCAGGCTGGTAACTCTAGGGAGGGTAGTCTCATAGCCAGCAAAGAGGCAAAAGGATGTTATCATGTTGCTCCAATTTTTTCTCATAATGGATTAGGACCCACCGATATGAACTCATTTTACCTTAATGACCTCTTTAAAGAACCTATCTCCAAATAGAGTCACATTCAAAGGTTCTGGGGGTTTAGGACTTTAACATATGCAAGGGGGGTGCAATTTAGCCCAAAACAAGGTCATACTGGATGAGAGTGGGGCCGAAATCCAATGACTGAAGTGAAGATACTGAAATCGAGAGTACTTATGACCTTGACTAAATTTAGTTTTAAATCCCAGCTCTAGAAATCATCCCAGCTATCTGTCATCTATCCTCTATCAATCATCTATCTACCATTTATCTATGAATCATTATCATCTATCTATATCTTTCATCTATCATCATCTATCATCTATTTATCTATTATCTATCTATCTATCATTATCATCTATTTATCATCATCTATTTATCCATCTGTCTATGCCCCAGGAGACCTGGCTCCCCCACCCACCATCAGCAAACACTGATGCAGTGGAAGACAGTAGCCCAGACCTAACTAATGGTCACAGGGTCTGGACCTCTGGAAGGCTAAAGATAACATCTTGACCTGTTATATTTCAGCTCCTGAGCCCTAGGGTAGAATGACTCCCTGGCTGCTTTCTCATGAAACCAGACAGCGGGATGCTGGAACAGACCTCAGTACTGTTTGTAAGACATAAATAAAAGACTTTTTACCTCACATTCGACCAATCAGCTCCCCGCATGACCTTGAACCCCTAACCCACGGAATCTTGTGATTTTGCCATATGTAATCTGTAACCTACACGCCATCGGGGAGTTGAGTTTTGAGCATTAGCTTCCCCTGTTCTTTTGGGTGGCACCATTTATAATAAAATAGCCAATCCTTCTCCACTGTAATTCTCAGTGATTAGTGTTTGGCTCTCTTAATATCAGGTGGAGAAAATCTTTCTGTTTAATAATACTAAAGTAAAGGAATGGCAATCATTCCTGGCAATCACCATTGTCTAGGAATAAGGCATGAAATGAATTCTCCCTCAGAATCTCCAGAAGGAACCACCCTTGCTGACACTTTGATTTTGAACTTCTGGCCTCCAGAACAGAGAGAAAATACATTTCTGTCATCCATGTGGTACTTTGCTACAGCAGCGCTAAGAAATGAATATAACTGCGTTGCTTAGTAGTGATTTGCAGGGGGAGGCCATGGTGATGTGTCTCGGGTGGTACCGGCAGGCTGGCCTCTGGCAAAAGAAGATGCTGGGTCCAAGGACTATGGAGAAGTGGGAGTTTGGTAGAGCAGGACGAGGTAGGGAACTAGCCTGTGCAAAGGCACAGAGGCTTGCCACGGCCTGTCTGGATTGGAGAAATGCTAGTAACTGAAGTCTTTGAACTAACTTTAAAAATAGTTTGCAAAGATCTGAATTTAATTACTGAAAGAGATCTTAGAGATTGCCTTTGACTCCTCATTTTAGACTGAAGTCTGGAAAGGTTATGTAGCTAACCCAACATCACAGAACAGATTTGTCAAAGAATTCAGACACGTAGAAAATTTATCAGCCAGGTTTAGCTTTCAACACGCAAGTAAAAGAGACAGCTTTGAGACCTGTTGCTCCCAAATACTCAGATGCTGCTGTCTCCTGAAGGAGACCTGCTACCCCCAGTCCCTGCAGTGGGGCAACAGTAGAGGTGAGGGAGGTGGGGGTGAAGGGGTTGGGTGTAGTGGGAGTCACGGGGGTAGGGAGGTGGGGTAGGGAGGTGGGGGAGGGAGGCGGCTAGCAGCACATGGGCAGCATGCACCCCACAGTTGGCACCTCTCCCTGAACAGCCATCTCCCTGCCAGACACCCAGCCCCAGGGCAGTCATAGCCCATAGCCAGCCTGACTGAACATACTCTCTAGGCTTCCCGCAGCCTCGTGCCAGGGTTACTGGGGACAAAGATGCTTCTGTACACCAGCCTGCTTTCCCCAAAGGAAGGCGTTTGCAGCCCTGGATCCTAGCACTGCAGTGGTCCAGGAGTCTCCTCCACTGGATCGGCTGTGCCTAGCCCAGGCCTCTGCATGGGAGGCCACTGCCCTGGGAGCCCGGTGTACTCTGGACAAAGGCAATCCTGACTTGTTTTTGTTTTATTTTGCTGATGATGGGAATTGGGGATTTGGGCAAAGGATGTTGAAATTGTAAAAGAATATCTCCTTCATTATTTTTTCTCAGAAGATGTCAGAATTTTCCCAGGGGAGGGAACTGAATACTGGCAGGCAGCAGCCCTGAGTTTAAACTAAGCTTTTGCTGTATGACTTTCAAACTCACTTAACTTTTATTTTTAGTTTTGTTTAGTTTGTAAACTTTGTAAAATGAGGATAGCAATAACACTACAAGGGGAATGTAAGACTTATATAAGAATGCCTGTGAACATACTACGTAAACAAATATACTATACAAACACATAGTAGGCACTAAAATATTTCTTCTGAAATCATCTAAAACAACCCCTCCAATTTAAGATAGAAGAGAATGAGAAGGCACAAAAAGGTGACATTACTAAGCACACAAGCTAGAGGATGAGAAGCCCAGGTTGGAGCTTAGGCTTTCCATTTCCTGTCTAGTGTTCTTCCCATCTCCTGCTGTTCTGTTTGTTAATTAAAATCCAGTGCGCTCACCCATCTGGAGTAGGACGGTCCGATTTGAATCCCTGGCTTCATCATTTCTGGAGTTGAGAAATCTTGGAAAAATCTCAACTTCTAAGTAGTTTTGGTATTTATTCTACAAGGATTTCAGTGGCTGTGATGTACCTATCAGTTGCTACAGTGGGCCCAGGGGACACAAAAACTAGCGGAACATGATCTCTGACCTCATGGAATTAACAGTCTTCCTAGAAAGCCTCATACATGATACAAGCAAAACAATCAATTTGTTGGTGATAGAGTATGGTGAAATGAAATTCTTCTGTTTAATGTTGGGGGTGTCCCATTCAGCCCCCTTGTCTATGAAGCAGTCACCACCCTAAGCCACACTCTTACTTCCACAGCATTTGCTTCTTTATCACACCCCATGAAGAATGTTCAGATTGATTTTCACTGTCTTTTGTGCTTTCCTCAAATCATGCCACAGCAACCCAAGACAATCCACCTTCCAGAAAGCACACTCATGAATTTCTGATCATTCCTGCTTCTCCTTTCTTAGAATCTAGTGCAGACATGACTTCAATAACTCTTTCTAAATTTACTTATGCACATGTAATTTTGACACCGCCAAATTTTACCTTTTAATTTCTTTAAAGTACAAATCTATTAGAAAAAAAGACAAGATTCTTCTCTTTTAAAAACTTTTATTAGGCATTGCTAGATGATGTTGCACGGTGTATTGCACACATCATGGGAGTAAACAGCACTCCACAGGAACCATACAACAGTTCATACAGTGACAATCAAAATAGTTGATTCCCATTATATTTTCATCCAAATAGAGTGAGTGTCATTATATCCTTCTGTGAGATCTGATCTCATAATTAAGATTAACCTTCCATTCTAAAACAACCAATCAAAAACAATAAAAAAGAAAGCCCAATTACAACAGAAGGCCATAGGGACATTACCAAAAGTCTAAAATTAGACGTCAAAATATTTCAAGGTATCTATTTTGAAAGATACCTTGCCCCTAAAATTCGTTGGATCTGACACTTGGGTTGCTTGTAGTGCCAGCAGCAAGCGAGACTGCATTTAATAAGGATACATATCCACTGAAAATTCTTGAGGTAATCGATTTTTAAATTTCACTGTTTAAAAAAAATCCGTTAATTTCCAGGTCCTGGCCAGTAGGACATATCTGTTGGCAGGAAGATTATCTTTTTTTTCTTTGTCTAATATTTACACATATTTGCATATACAGCCTGTGTCTTTGTCTTTTCTAAGCACATGATTTATTTTAATTATTCATCATACATTCATCAGGAAAAGTTGAATTATATATTATGGTACATAAAGAATAGAACAAAAATAACTTTTTGTATAAAGCTAACACAAAAGGTAAAGACCAAAAAGAACAAAATAATATATTGTACAAAGTGTTTTGATGTTGATACAGATCACTGTAAATGAGTAACTATATGTAAATAGCAAAACCATGGTTCTTCAGCATCTGTGTGGAAGTAGATTACAGATCCCATATTTCCAAAGACAAGTTGTAGAGAGCTGCTCAAATTCCTGAAGTATCATATAATTATTACTTTTCTTTTTTAATGCTCTTCGTAATTTTATCCTAATTGGAGCTATAGATACAAAGACTGACAACCATTCCAACTTCTGTTTTAAATTTTAGTAATCATCGTTCTTCTTTTGTGGTTTAAAAACATGTTTCAATTATAATGGCTTCAATTTATTGTTTAATATGTTTTATACTTTAGCTTAAAAATGAACAATGAATTTAAGAAAAATACATTGGCCAACCTGCAATTCTACAAATACAATGGATTAAGATAGCAAATGCAGCCTATATACATCCCTAAAGATACACTGTCTCATTAGGACTTTAAATAGAGGGACCAAGGAACACTCACAAAAAATATATGGCTCTTTAGATAAGAAATAAAGCCAAGTGAAAAAAATAAGGCACTAATAACATAGATAAATGTTATATACTCTCATCACACAAAGCACCATATGAAAGGTTAAAGGGACTATACATTAGTGCTATTGGAAAATGGTAATAAACCCAGTTTCCCTGGCCTTTATTTGCCAATTTCTCCCTTTCTTTTAAGTAATGAATGTATAAACACTAAAATGGGGGAAATTCTATATTATGCTAAAAGCACAATTCATGGAACCAACAGCATAGACTACTCATTTGGAAATAAGAAGTTGATTACTATAACAATGTAGGAAATTAAGGTCTGTCTTATGCTCCTTATTTTCCAACATTTTCATCTCAATAGAATTTTTCTTTCATTTCCAATTTTCTTTCAGGGATTTCTACATGATACTAATATCATCTATTTTCTTATTTATTTCTACCTGCTTCTTTCTTAAAATATATTCATAATGGTTTCTTCTACATAGTTTTATGAATACCAAAATTAATAACATGAATAATGAAATGTAAAAAAGTTTAAAAATAAAATTACATAAATATTTTCTAATATCATTGAAAAAGTAAAGAAAATTTCTTTTCAACTAGGCTCATTTTAAAAATAAAAACATTATGACATTATTTGGAAAATGACTACAAATTTTACAAAAAATGAAAAATAGGTGATATAATGAAATGATGGACAAGATCTGGTACAAACTACTAATGAAAGTTGTTCATCTTAAAATTAAAAAAAAAATCTCTTCTCATTTGCTATTGTTCATGAGAATTTAATTAAAATGGGATATGTTCTGACAATTCAAATAAGAGATGAGAATTATTCCTTGGAACTGTAATTTCTGAATATACAGTTGTAACAGATTAAACATCCCAACATATTTTTTGGCAATTTACTCTTTGTGAAAAAGAGAATGTGAATAATTTAATTGTCCCACAGTTTTGCAATAGATATACATACACATAAATATATTTGTCTCATGACTATGTCTTATAATCAATTTTGTTTAAAATAGAAAGAAAACAACTAACTGTTGTGGCCTCTTATTAAATAACTTTAACACTATTGTTTTTGTATTCCTTCTACACAAAATTATTTCTGTGACCTCTCAAAATTTACTATTTAATAATTGCTTTCATAAGCAACAAGATTGTCAATTATTTTTCATATTAAAAATCTGTAACAGACTGTCTTTGTCAAGAGAAATGAATATATGTATGTGTATACATATATATCAATTATCGTTCTAGGTTTCATATGAATTATAAGGTTGATTTACTTTTTTCAATGCCATCTAAAGAATTTTAATTATGATAAAAATGATCAAATACCAAAAGTAAACTATTACCATACGGAACTTAAAAAAAAAAAAAAAAGGGTCTTAGAAAGAGGGTTTGTAGTCAGCTGCTAAAAAAATCATGATACTTTATCTGGAATTTTCTTTATAAAGGAACATATAACATGATATTTATATCAAATATTAGGTAGTATTTACTTGAAAGGAACAATGAAAGTACATGTGAACACTGAGGATATATTATGTTAATGGAAAATGTTATTTTAAGAATTTACTGGATTATTGAGACTATTTCTCAATTTCTCGAGCTGGAGCATAAGGTGAACACCTGAAAACTTTGTAGGGAACAGATGACTGGCAGCACAGTTTGCTAGCTACAAGGAAGAACCTGAAGTGACATGATTTTTGCAATTTCTGGGGCCCTGTAACACCTGTTTGACTCTCTCTTGAACTTTCCTATATCATGTACTAAACCTATGTTAAATATATCTTGATTATGGCTTATATCGAAATCATATCAATGAAAAAGTTGAATACTTGCAAATGACAAATGGTTTCTTTAGATATGGCTAATGTTGGTTATAGTCAATATGATCTACTTTAGATTATCAAAAGTCTAATATGTTCACAGGGTATGAATCTGTGATCGAGTCTTTATATACAAATACAACACTATATAAATCTAGCCTCAAGTCCAAGCTGTCAAACTTTTTGCTGAAACATAGACCATAAACCATATCTTTGGCCATTTTGGATGAACATGAGCAACTTGGGATTACATTGAATAAATGTCCACATGTGCTTTTTGTCCAACTAATATGCCAACACAACGGTGACCTTACGATATTCATGAAGCAATTTCTGAAGCTTGGATTCAGAGTATCTTAGGCTCTATAATCCAACTGACATGTTCTCATTCATTTTACTTCTTGTTAGAGAGCTGGCAGAGTTCTCCAACTCCTATTAAGTAGAGGGACAGTGTTCCAGGTACTCCTGATATATTTCAATTTACAGATAAAATAAACCAAGGTAAATTATGTCCGCTACCATTGCTAAATTATGGAGTTCAGTGTTTGAATTTTATTTCATTACAGTCAAAAGAGTGAATGGTGAGACAGAATTAATCCCACATTTAGCCAAGATAGGAAGGAGACTGAAGAGGAGAGGAGCAAATTAACCAGAAAATCTAAAAGAAAACAGCCACTTGCTATTGGAGTATGAAAGTATCACTTCACAAGGGAAGAAGCCATTTAATATTAATGATGTAACAGAATGACAAAAAGGTGGGACAGTCCTAAAACAATATTTTCTATGCTAATAAGTCTGTATAATCTAAGTGATGGAGAGTTAAATACACCTAATAATTTTTTTTATAAGTTAAAAGGAAATGGAAACAAAAAAAGCAGTGGCAATCTTTTGTGTTTTAAAAAAATAAGTATTGCATTTTAAGACCATATTGTTATTCTCAATGCAGTCATTTCTTTAGTCAAAAAAGAATAAAGTTTAAAATATACGTAATTACATGCTTCTATAATTGGCACTATACATGGGGATCTATAAGGTATGTGATATAGAAAGGTTTCAGCTAATGCTCCAAAAGAACTCCCTGTTTCTTGGATTTGGATAAAGTCAACTATAGTTCCAGCCTCACGATAGTGATGTATGTTAGAAGCCTTACCCACCACTGGCTATGGAATGAGTACTAGTTCTGTCCTTAAAACCACAGTTACAAAAGAGTTCCATTACATTTCTCTTTTAAAGGTTTGAATCATTGGTTTGCATCCAAAAGCTAACATTTCACAATTTTGAATACTCCCCAAATTTTGGAACTCTGATTTTGTTCTGACCATATCTTAATGCTTCTGTAAAATTATTTAAGTTTTATTAAAGTAAAAATTGGTGGATATACATATTAAAAATGAGATTTTGGAACTTATTTTCCATAGGAGGAGGAAAATTAAGTTACAAATATTTGAAAAACAAATACTCTCGAACTGGCTATTGGTGGTAGTTTTGATTGACTTTGTTTCTAGTCAGTGGAATTTCTTTTATAGATTTCATAAAATGCAAAAATGCACTTAAATTTATAGTAGAAATATTTTTAACAAACATTCCAACTAGGTTTTTAGGCAATGTTTATTAATTTACTAGCTATGTTTGAGCTTCTGATACCAATTTCTAGGATTACTATAATTTCAGAAACTTGGCTACATTTTTTCAGGTATATTTTACTTGTTTTAAATTTTCAGTTTTAGATCCCACCCCTCTTCCCTTACAAATTTAAAGAGGTGACATATATTTGCTAACACTGTTATTCTGTCTCCATCAAAATATATGTAATGTTTCTTTAATTCTGCCAAATTAGTTAAATGGCACAAATATTTTAAAGTGCATTATTGAATTTTAAGGCTCTATTTATGATAGATATTAACAGAAAACAATAGAGCTGACCACAGGAAAACTTAACTTTCAATATTGGGATAGATTTCAGGCACAACAAATATGAAAGAATAAGCATATGACCCAATAGGAAGACTCACATTAAGGTATGTATGCAGCTTGCTTATAAAATTAAAATCTAAAATGGCTTTTGGCATGAATTTTTAAAATTTTGGTACTTAAAGAAGTACACCAATTAACATTATTTAGGCCACTAACTTTTTTTAATTACAAATTTAACAGGCAGGATAAAAGCCTAATGTTAAAAACGATTGTATTTGTTTAATGAGGAAGAAGCTGGATCGGTGTTGGCAGATGTAGTCTAATTTGACAAAGGTTGGGAAGGAATGCTGATGCTTTGCACATGCCAGAGTGAGTTTTCACCCTCTCCTGTCTCTCCCCCTCTCTTTTAGTGAAGAGGAGATAGAGTATCAGAGGAGTAGAGAAAAATAAGGTTGGGGAGGGCCACCAGGGACTGGGAGAGATTATAGTGATTTGAGAGTATTTTAAGAGATCCATGGGCCATCTATTTGAGTGGTAGGACTGAAAGATAAAGGCTCACCCGGGGCCTTAGGACTCAAGAGATGGGGGTGGCACAGAACAGGAAATCTCCTGACAGGCACCACTGAATCCTGATACCACAGCAGAGAAAGTACAATTACAGATATCAGGTTGTAACCTGACTGGTGTTTAATTATCTTTGATCGTTTTCCTGTCTGTTCTACATTAAGGATACAATAGCACCTATCAGAAAATCAAGGTGGTGGCAACAGGATGTTGTTTGTACCAAAAGGTTTGATCCCTCTCCTCTTGTTCTAAGGGAATTGGTGGGAGTCACTGTAAAATGAATGACTCATGTTATTCTACAATTTATAAAGCATCCCAACAAACCATCAAACCTCAGATACAGTCCAGTATATTTTTCTATAGATAATTGTGGTCATTCATAATTGCCAACATATTGCTTCCTATTTTTCACAATGGCATATTTGAGTTCCTTTGTGGAGCAACATGCATGAACATGGATAGTGTTAAAAAAATGTGATAAACATGATCAATTTGGCTATTTCATTTAATCCCTCAAGTTTTACAACTAGGCAATCCAAATATCAATGCCTCTTTCTCAGGTATCTTATAGAGATCTCATTACATTTTATTTTTATTGGAATAAGATTCATTTTCTTGTATACATCTTGGCAAGGTATTTATTTGGCTAATCAAACAGGGGGGAAATTATCCTGCAAGAGATGCTTTTCTTTAAAAATTAAATTATGCACTTCTACATAGTCTTTCTTTCTCTCTAAGATAAAGGTCTCAAATATACTTATCTCTATGATCCCATTTACTGAAAATGTATTAAAATTTTATTACAAATATTTTATGAAATCCAAATTAAAAAGCTTATTGGAATGTTAACACAAAGTGACAACCACATATCTAAAGGATCTTCACTGATGCTTTATATTAGAGAAGCAAAAGGAATCTTGATGTCCACTCCAGAGAGGACTAATTAAATAAATTAAAGTATAGCCCCACAATGGGACATGTAGTATTTTAGCAAAGAATGAGGTAAACCTATTTAAACTGTTAAGGAAAGATGTCTACCAATAAATAATAAAATGAAAAAGAGTCACAGGACAGTAAGATACTATTATTATATTTGTATTAAACTGACACACACAGACACATACACGCACAAACACTTATTTGTATATTTGTAGAAAGTGTGGAAGGACATATACCAAACCATTAACAGTGGTTACCCCTAGAAAATAAGGGGTGGGTTAAGCAGAGAAATTTGTATTTCTAATTCTATATGGTTTGATTCTTTAAAAATAAGTATATATTAAATTTACAATAAAAGCATATAAAAATTACAGGGTTGGATAGATATTTATTTTATGTGTATGCTTCTTTCTCTAGTTTTTAGAATTCATCCCAGAAGTTACTATGGTTTTATCTTTAATGTTGGCACTAACATATAAATAATCCTTTTTATTTTCTTCTTTTTAAAGATCTTGATGACACTTAGTTAAAAAAAATTCACAAATAATGAAGTCACTAACGGGGAAAGGCCTAATATATAGCAACTTTTAAAGAGAAAAAATGCATACATTAAAAAAAATCTGTGCTATCGAAAAAGAAAAATTCTGTGCAACACAGTTCATGCTAGCTTAAGCATTGATGAAACAGATATCACTTTGTAATTTAAAAACTGGAACAGTTCCAAATAATATAAAAATATCTCCCAAAGATAAGTTATTCAAAGAAAGAATAAAAATCCCTGAGTAGGCCAAAGACAACAGATACAATAACCTAAGAAAATAGATCATCTAATAGACCAGAGAGTATATTATTTAGCCAGTTGGTATATATGTTTGTGGCATATATATTCATATACATTAATAGAAATATTATATATGTATATATATTATACATAAACACATGGATTCTATATACATATATAATATTTCTATGGAAATATTATGTATACATACATATGATAGCATACATAAACATATCCACTAGATTTAGAATCATCATATTCACATATCATTGAACTAACAGCTATGTCTAGGAAAGACGAATTTACAAAAATTAAGCACTTTATGACATAATTACTTGGATTTAGGCTAGAATTTCCCATTCTCTCAGTTTCAATACTAGAGCATGTGGAATAGGCACTGAATAAATATTTGTTGAATGAATGGATGTATGGATGGATGAATGGAAAGTTGATCTTGTGAAACTAGAGCACATCTCTTTTTCTTATATCATTTTATGCTTTAGAAATATGCCATTACAGAACCATACCCTCCTCTAACTGGAAGTAGTCCAGTCCAGAAGCTATAGTACAGCTATTCTGAGTGGTATTCAGAAAGAATGCAAGTATGTGGGCTTGTCATCCACACAAGTAAACCTCACTATCATGGACTTTTTAGGTCAAACAAAAATGATAAATGTTCTTATACTCCACAGCCCAACAAGACACACTATCCACGTTAATGCATGTTTTATTACATAATCTATTTCAATTCACTCAAGGTTGCTGTCAAATAAATGCTACATCTATGAAGATAGCTAATAATAAGGATTTGGAAACAAGTTTACTTGTCCTTTTCTTATTTTTAAAGACTTCTTAGCTTGGTAAAAATTCCTGAAAATATTTCCTTCATTTTTATTTTTTGTTTCTATCTTCAAAAGTAGTTTACATATTAGGTAAACCCACTAACACAAAAGTTTTGTTTTCAAGTTACCCTCCATGAGAAGATAAAGCACATTATTTTGCATATGAGCAGTAAACATAAGAAAAATCCTTCAAAAACTTTTTTTTTATAAAAAACTTGAGGACAAATTAAAAAGAGAGAGAAAGAAAGAGGAGAGGTAAGAGGGTAGGGTAGTAAAGAACATCACACCTGGACATAGAGCAGAATTATCTGTAATTACAAGCTCGTTAAAAAATGAGCCGAACAGGGTTTTTGTTTTTTGTTTTTTGTTTTTTTTTAAGGCTTAAGCAATTCTCTCTATAGCAAACTTTCTATTTAAATTAACTAATTTGCCTGAAGGGTTTATACACATAGTAAAGTATCCCTTTTTCTTGTATAATTTTATGTATGCCAAAATATAAGAAATCTGAAAAGAATGAATGTTTAGGCCTTGAGAGTTTCCTAAAATTAGTCTGTTTTGTCAGTTTATAAAGTTTGATAATCCTTGGGGTAACATTGCACACATTTGTGTGTGTGTGTGTGTGTGTGTGTGTGTGTGTGTGTGTGTTTGAGACAAAGAGAGATAGCAAGAAGTCCAAACGAATGCGTCAACATTGAAATAGCCTATTGTCTACACTGACTTTTATTACTACGTTACCAAATTATGCCCACAAAAGAACCATTGTCTTTATATATGTCTATGAAAATGTGGAAAAATAGTATAGAGGCATGGAACTTGACAAGCACAAGGTTATTGGGTCAAGTTTTAATACAGATATTTACACACACACAGTCACACCCCTACACATACACTTCAGTAACTCATGATTCTTCTCATTTAGTTTCATTATTTCCCTTTTGGGCACTGAGATTTTTAACAATTATAGCATCTGAAGAATGAAGGAATTACACTGCTTGGGCCACAGATGAAAACAGGAGTATACGGTGGGTGAGCCTTTATTTTCTAAAAAGTGGCCTTGTTTGTTGGTACAGGTGGGACTTCAGCTATTCACATCAAGTCTCATAAGATGGCCTGGAGGAGGGTTCAGATACAAAGACAGTCCAAGCAATGCTCAGGAGAGGCATGCTCAGACAATTCTGAGGATAACTGGTTCTTAATTAAAATATTTTCTTCCAAGATCCATTAAGAAGGTCAGAGTTATGATACAGATGTTTATAGTGTATGAAAGTGACCATTTTTTAAAAGCAGCAATCTGTATAAGAAAAGGACAGGATACCATGTTGGGAGTGCACCGGAGCTAGCCTTTGTGGCCTGTAGAGAACCACGGTGAGATGAGATGGCAAAGGTTCCTCTCCATGTTTTTCAAGACGTGACTCTCAGATGATGTACCATTTTGTATAACTCCTTCACGGACCAGCTTAGTTAGATGAAATCTCCTGCGTTTCACCAGTGCATACCTGTCCGTGATCGTTTTCTCTGTTTTTTACAAAGGCAATAGATAGGAAATACAAATAAACCTAGGGGTTAAAAATAAAAAAAGTTAATTAGAAGGAGAGGCATTTAGGCTTATATAGCTGAAAATTTTCCATTTTGCAAATGATTTACAAATAATCATTATTTAGCAATACATGAAAATGAAGAGACGAAAGATACTTATACTACGAAATTTATTTACTTCTATAAAATTTCATTCTGTATTATTTTTCTTTAGCTTTCTCTTCTTTTTAACAGTCTCTGTGATACCAGTTTGAATATGGAATAATGTTTTCTACCAAAATGTCAAACCTTAGGTTTAAGTCTTCTTTATTATCTCTAGTCATATCATTTGCACGCTATAATATTCACACTTCAGTTTCAGGCACAGCTGTCTATTACTTAACAGCATGGGCTGTGGAGCCAAATATCAGGTTTAACTCCCAGTTCTACCACTTATGAGGGCCTAGGAAGCCTTAATTTTCTCAGCTGTAAAATCCAAATAATAATAGTATCTACTTCATAAAGTTCAACTCATTTTAAAGTCTTACAGATCAGTTACTTTATAATTCTATCCTACATGTGCAAATTACTTGCTAAACAGAACTTTACATGTGAAAAATACTTTTATTAAGGAAAAAAATTAAATTCCATCTACAATGTGGAACACTCATCAAAGCATAACATCTATAACATTTAATTTAATATTCTTTAAAGCAATGGTTCTCAATTTGTGGTCTCTGGACTAGCAGTATCAGCATGACCTGGGAATTTTTTAGAACTAGAAATCCAATGACCCTGCCCTTAAACTGAATCAGAAACTGCGGGGAGGAATCATCAACCCATGCTTTAAACAGCTCTTCAGTTTATTCTAAAGTATGCCAGAGTCTGAGAACCACTGCTTTAAAGTATATATTTTAATATGCTTGTGTGGCTGAAACTATACAAATCACTGATACATTTTCTATTTGTCAGGGCTCGAATATTTGTTGCATATATGTTCCTACTCACATTGGTGTCTTTTTCACCCAGGGTACTCTTTCACTCAAGGTGTACCAGAATCTTTTTTCTTTGATGCTTCCACCTGAAAAATCTGGGTTCTAGTCCACCAGACTCTATTACTAACATTCCAGTTTTACTAATATTGGTATCAAAAGGGGGTTAATAATAATTTATAAGATATATGGATCAAAGTATCCATAGATTGAAAATGTCTCACACATACACATTCTCTATGAAATATGCACCTCTGAATCTGAAATCATATGCCAATTGCCTATCTAAAGCAAGCATGAAACAGATATCATGTCCACTTAATAACAGACTCACATTATTACATTTATGTTCATACTCTCTCAATGGCACTCAAAGAATTCTAATCTCAGATGTGTTAAGTGTTTCTTACCGATTACAACTGCTATGGCCCCTAGTGCTAATCCCAAGACCAGGATTAGAGGTGCAACAAATAATTTTCCAGCTGGAAAAAAAAAAAAGGTAAAACCATTTAAAAAGATTTAAAATGAATTTACCCAACAATTTCAGCAATGTTTTTTAAGTCTAATTATAATTAAGGTAATATTTCTCTAAAAAACATATCAGGTATAGAACTAATATACATATGTAAGTTTAGTAAGTTCATTGACGTATTGACACATTAGTCATATAAATCTCATTTATTGAGCAGTGATTATAAGCAAGAAAAACCAGAGCTACTGGATCACTTTATTCTACTAGGACCATTCATCTTTGTGCTTTTCCTTTAGATATCTTCCATTTCAATTTTCAGTATTCTGAAAGATTAAGAAAGAAGTGGCATATTCTGAGTTGTGTCTCAAAAATATAGTTAGCTCACAAACTAACTATGGAGAGCTAGTAAGTGCCATAGAGGGCTTTTGCCCAAACCAACATCTGAAAAAGTGAATTTATTCCTGGGTCCAAAGAAAACTAACAATATGAACACCTAATAAACTGAACTACAAATGGGATATTTCAGTACTATTGGTAGAGAAAACTACCAATAAACATACACTATATTGAAAGTTATTTAAGTAAATCATTTTAACATAAAAAAGGAAGCACTTATAAGAGGGCTATAAATGCTGCTAAGGATGGCAAATGGCATCAATCAGCCTTTCCACCCACCCTGAATAAATAACTGAGCAGTGGTTATAAAACTCTAGTTACATGCAAACAGCACAGAGTTCACAACTGAAATCCCACTTACTTTGAAAGGCACTAGTACAAAAAAAGAGGCTTGTGGTTAATATCTTGTTGTTATGTAGTAATCTTGATTTTAAGGCATGTGGCACAGCAGTGAAGCTGCACAACCCACACATAACAAGATATGAGAAAGGAATGGAGGGACTTTGCAGTAGAATCACATAACTGCTTAAGAAAATACAAAGTAAATGAACAAACAAAACAGAAATAGACTCATAGAGGCAGAGAACAAACTGATGGTTGCCAAAAGGTCGGGGGTTGACAGGCTAGGTGAAAAAAGTGAAGTTATTAAGATGTACAAATTGGCAGTTACCAAAGGGTCACGGGGATGTAAAGTACAGCATAGGGAAAAAGTACAGCATAGGGAATATAGTCAATAATATCGTAATAATTTTGTATGGTGCCAGGTGGGTACTAGAGTTATCAAGGAGATCACTTTTTAATATATAAATGTTCAATCACTACTGCTGTACATCTGAAACTAATATAATATTGAATGTCAGCTGTAATTAAAATTTTTTTTTGAAAAAGAATGAACCAGTGACAATTCTACAAATTAAGAACAGTAATTAGAATAACCAATTACATAAAAAATTATGTAATAACACAGCCATTTGTTGGAAGTTTGTCAGAAAAATATCAACTTTTTTATTCTTAAGAAATGATCTTTGGAAAAAGGTGAAGGGATTAAGAAGTACAAATCAGTAGTTACGAAACTGTCAAGGGGATGGGAAGTACAACATAGGGAATATAGTCAACAACGACAAAAAAGAAATCGTCTTTGTAACCATTTGGAACTATGAACAGGCAGATAGAAAATACAGTTTTTAATATCTAACTTAAAAAGATTGCCATTCAATTGATGCATGTCTAACCATGAGTTTATATTTTTCACCAATGGCAAAATCTAATTAATACTAAATCTTATTGAACAATTACATTTCATACATTCTTAAAGTTATGCTGTGTTTAGTATATATTGGCTTTCATATTTAAAAATAATCTTTTTTTTCCTGTACACATAGCTCAGTATGTACATTTATCTTTCCTTTTTAAATAATTATCAATATAATTTTATAATAGCAATGAAACATGACTGCAAAGTAACAGCACTAATTTTTTCTTCGAACATTACAGAACTCAAAGACCCAGATATATGTTTTATCTCTTTGACAAGTAATAAACTTATTTCAATCATACAATCTATGTTCAATACATGTCTAAGTCTACTTTCAAACACTTTCTTATTCCTAGATCATTAACAATTCTTTTAAAATGCTATTCTCGATGGCTGAAATAATATTTTATCATATTTGTTTATATATTTATTCTCGGACTTTATTTTTTGTTCCTTTTTTTGCTATTTTAAATTATATTTGTAAATAATCCATTGTCAGCCTACCTAGATATATTATGTTTTAAACTGCCCTTTACATTACTATAGAATATCTTTGCAAAAGAACTGCACAAAATTTCTAATTCACTTTGTAGAGTATGAAAGTCCAGCATTATTAACTTGACAAAATATTTGCCAATCAACTGTCAAAAAAATCGCATTTTATTTTAAATTACATGTCTCTATTAATAATGTTGGATATTTTAAAACACATTTATTGGCTATTTGTATTTCTTCAGTTCTGGTTGAGACTTGTCTTTTTGTTTTAAATGGATATTTATTATTGGAGGAGTATCTATTGCTTTTGTTCATATAAATTATTTGCCATTTAGAGATCAGTTAAAGACCTTTATTTTCTTTGTTATTATAGGCTTTAATATTTTGAATAGCTGCATGAAATAATAATAATAATGAAAATGAAGCATTTTTCCTCAGACACTTTTATTTGAAACACCATTCATTGAATAATCTGCCTATTTCTTATTAGGGAGATGTCTCCATGTCAGAGGCTGCTGTTCATCTTTAAATCTCTGGTCTCTCTTATTCTCTGGGAGCAGAACCTGCAGCTGGGTGCATGGCCACATGGAATTTAGACCATGTTTCCCATCTTCCAACTGTGAGAGAAGAGCAGGCCCTTTCTCTGCCTTTGTCCAAGGACATCTGGTGGCCACAGTCCCAAACTGAGGGAGCAAACTAGGTTACATCACAAAAGGACAGAGAGCAGGAGGGCTTTGCTATAATCCAACATCTCTCTTATATGGCAGAACAAGGTAAGTTTGTGACTTACACAGTAACCCCTTTTCCAGTCTTATGTGCAGATGAGAGAGGTGGGAATCACTCCACTGGGAGTTATGGTCCAAAAGGAGTTAGAGGCAGCTGTACTGGAGGTGGAAAAATATGTGTGGAAAGGCTAGCTTATCTTAAAGCTAACTGCTCCCTACTTTGTCAGGTTTGTCTGACACACACGTGTATACACACCGAGTAGAAAACAGGCCAAAAAGAAAACCATTTATAGAAAGCTGACCATATATTTTTAAAATAAAAACAGAAAGACCTTACAGAGAAAATATTTCCCTGTTGACAATGTCTATGGGCCATCCATTCTACAGGCTGTTACATAATTCGACTTTTATAACCTGAGTGGAAGACTCTAATGGCATCTAGATAAATGGTGAGAGGACCCAAAGAAAATGCATCCAAAATATTATTGGACAAATAGGACAGGAAACAACTTCCCATATTTAAGAATGACTAAACAGAAAAACAAAAAGGAAAAAAATAATGGTCAAATAAAATATTACTTAAAATAAAAAATGGAAGGAAACATCTTGCCACAAAATGACATTGAAGTAGAAAAGAAAAGAATGGTGAATAAAATTTAGGATTTTGTGTTTTTAGGTTGTTCTCTATTTGTATAGACTTATGAATAGGTTACAGCTTAAAACTTAATTTGGAGTTAGTTTTCTCATGGTAGTACTGTTACAAATAGGGGATAGATTCTCTAGCTATCCCTCTAAAGTCTATTTAACTAATAGGCAGATATTGGTTATATAATTATAATATGTAGCATATCAAACAAATGAACAGAAAAACACTGAAAATCATTAAAACCAAATCTTGACTTTATTAAATACTGTTGGCTATGGAAAATTATGTTTAAAGTTCAGAAAGGATATTTTTTATGGAGATCATACAGATTTTAGAAAATGACAGCACTGGTTTCCATAAGTTAATTAAAAATATGTATGTTCTACTTTTTACCTGAAAGAACTATTATCATGAGCACCAGCTTCGTTCTGATAAACCATCATATGATTCTAGAGAGGGAAGTGGTTTGCAATAACAATGAAGTGATGGAGGGCTAAAGAGAGATACAAAGAGATTTTCATGAAGTAACTAGGCAAAAGTAGGTAGAAAAGGGGAAATGTGGAAGATGTTAAAAAGTACTGCATATGCATAGGAAACAATGCCAGAGAAAGAAAGAATGGAATTCTTTATAATGAAAAGAGAGGAAGAAATCTTACAGTAGCTACATTCTAGAGGAGTAGGGAGCTATTGGAAGAACTATTAAGTCAGGAGAACACTTCATCCCAGAAAGGTGGTGGCCTTGGGCCAGAGCAGGGACCTGTGCTTATGTCTGCATATTTATGTATGAGACTGTGTGTTGCTGAAGATGAAGAGGGAGGTAAAAATGTCAATCTATAAAATCACTGCACTTGGATATTTAAACCTGGGTTTCCATGAAGTGAGGACATTTGATACTCATTTAGTTCACTAAATGAGTATTAACATTAATACAATAGAAAAAATATATACAATGACTTATCAACTATACCGATACAACGGAACTCTATTATGGGGGTTCTGAAACATATGGATATTTTTAATTGTACTACACATGCTCCATGAATGAACAGACGATATAAATATAAAAATAAATATACATTTTCTCTCATCAAGTGGCCTACAATAGAGTTTCAGAAAGTTAAAAGACTAATGACTTCACATGTCTGCAGTATAATTAATAATTTGTTTTTTGAACAAAATCTGCTTGCTCATATAAGGTCCTGGTTAACAAGCTTCAATTTTAAATTTTAAACCCAAAGGAAGAGACAATATCTTCCTCCTGTTTTGGGGTAAAAGCCCCACTAAGAATACCTGGCAGGTGCTCAGAAATTGTCATGGCCATTACATTTCCAAGTTCTAGTAATCACTGCTTACTTCCTAGGGAAGAGTCATCAAAGTCAGCTGGATACTCACCACAGACCGATCCTCGCACTAATCTCCTTAGATGAGGTCTCTCTGGGAGGTAGCGATATTTGCATCCAAATATACTGAGGTTTGACGTGTGGTCTCCAAAGAAACGGAGCTGGCGGTATCTCTCCCCACATCGATAACAAAAGTTAGTGTTACATTGTGAACAGGTCATATGGTCACACCCTTCAGTTCTCTGGATGTGAATCTGGACCGGCAAACAAGGGGAAGGAAGAAAAGGTTATTAGAATTTTAAAAAGTAGAATCTATCCAATGTTATGGAACAACACTGAAAGTGTCTCCAAAATGAAAGCTTTACATAGCATTTCTGAGGCTGTCAATTTGCTTAAAATCACATTCTCCAAGATCATATTTGTAGCAAATACTTCATGTGGGCAAAGCTCAATAACATTTCAGGCACTCGTGCTGTTGGCTGATTTTGAGCAACATACAAACATATCCTAAAGAAAACTCACGTATCTTTCTAAACATATCCTAGCTCAACGGTGAGAAGGTAATTTAAAATGCTGTGAAAGTATATTTTGTTTACACTATAATCATCAAGAAGAAGGTGACTTGGGGAATAAGTGGAGTTACAGAGTATTCCTTAAAAGCAAGGATTATATGAAACTTCTTGTGAATAAACATTGAGGAACAGAAAACTCTTTTTGTGGCAGGAAATGATAACAGTTATAAGTGTATTCACAATGCCATTTTAGTTGCCAACTCTAATATCATTTGCAAATATGTTTATAGAACTGTTTGCACCATGCCATCTGTGTAACCTAAGTACCTTCCTCTCTACTGCTGCAGTCAAGTTACATGTAAATATAGTTTCTCCCATTACATTACAAAGATTTTACTCTTGAAAAGCCCACCATATACCCAATGTGACAGTCACTGTCTCAAGCACTGAGGCCATATTATAATCAAGATTCTATTATTTGAGATATAACTGGATACGTGATTCAGAATCCTCATAGATACTCATGGACTGGAGCCATATTTCACTCAAGTATGTGCATGATTTGTTTGTTAGGTGAGCACTTATGAAAGAAAACACATTTCCTAAAGAAAAGATTTGGTTACACTGACAAACTCACGTGATTAAAACAGGACCAACTAAAAACAGTCTTCTCATCTCACTACAGAGTAGGCACTTACTACATTTAAGTCACATCTCACTTCTCTTTATCATATATATACTTTTATCATATATAATACATACGATATATATAAGATCTTTGTTTAGAAAATTTATTTAAAATGTTCCCAATACCATTTGACTACTGAGAATTTCTACCCATGACGTTGTTGGGACGAGTGTGTCAGTGACTGTTTAAATGCTACTGGGAACTTCACAATTAATGCGTGAGTCAAACCCTCCAGGGGTGACTTGGCTCTTTTCAGCAGGCCTTGGCCATAGTCCACAGCTTGACATATTTCTTTTGAAATCATGCTTTCCTTCCCTGACACACAGTGTGGCTCCCTGAACTTCTGCAGTAGTGCAGTTATAAGTATTTTTTTCAAAAACTGGACAATGATTATGGAAATGGGATAAAATGATCCAGGAAAAAGAAAAGATCTTTAATGTAAAAAAGAGAAATGTAAACAGTTTGAGAGATAAAGAAAACTGTCTATTTCAAAATATAATCTTATTTTACAGGTTTTGAGAATAAAAATTTTAAGTTGCTAATTCCAAATCAATACAGTATTTCAGTTTTAATGATTAAATAGCTAAAATTTTAAATTTTGTTTAAAATGAATTTTAAAAGGATTTCCGAGGCTGCTTTTAAAATAACAAAAGATATTAATCATAATAATAGTGAAAGTTTTATGTGAGCAATACATGTTTATCCGCCTGCCTATCTATGTATCTGTGTATCTATCTATGCATCTATGTTATCTATCTTATTTTTCTCTTTCTCTTTCTTTTCTTTTTTTCTTTTTCTTTCTCTTTCCTTCTTTTGTCTTTCTTTCTTTCTTTCTTTCTTTCTTTCTTTCTTTCTTTCTTTCTTTCTTTCTTTCTTTCTTTCTTTCTTTCTTTCTTTCTTTCTTTCTCTCTCTCTCTCTCTCTCTCTCTCTCTCTCTCTCTCTCTCTCTCTCTCTCTCTCTCTCTCTCTCTCTCTCTCTCTCTTTACTATCTATCTATCCTATCAGTCAGTCTGTCTGTCTGTCTGTTTATCTGCCTGCTTGCCTGCCCGTCTACCTATCTAGAAAGCTTCTAGGTGATGATGACCATATTCAGGCAGTAATAACTAAGCAGAGGGCAGCACATTACAGGCAACACAATGACTGGCACACAGCAGGTACTTAATACATGATAAGTGAATCAAGAAAGAAAAGTTTACTAAGTGTCTGGCAGGATGTTAGGCATTCAAGATTGCAGGTTGATTGTAGGTTAAATGCCATTCCCTCCCAGTGGCTGATTCTTGGCAGGCAAGCCTTGGCCACATAGGGAAGTTGAAAGAACCTGGGCTTTGACTTTAAAAAGCCTTGGGTTTAAATTCTGCCTCCACTAGCTGTATAAAATGAAGTCACCTGACCTCTCCCAAGCATCAATTTAGATGATATTACTTACGTGAGAATAAAAATGTGATAATACATGTAGAGTACCTAACTTATCATTTGGAACATACTGAGTCAGATTAATATAATATTGGTTCCCATCTATCCCTTCCTTTTTACTCACCTAAAAATGTGAGAAATCAAATTCTTGGGCAATGTAACTGTACATTCCCTGACTCCCAGGGTCCCTTTTCTCATTTCTTCATATGGGTAATTCTTAGGCAGATGCTAGACTAGAGAGCACCTTCCTAGACAGGCAAGGGCAGGCTAGAGGGCAAGCACACTGAGCACCTTGAGTCAAGGGTTACTAATAAATTGTTATTTTGACAAAAAGGCAAAACTTAATTTTCTTGCTATTGGCCAACCCATCTTTTAAATATTATATTGAAATTTTTTCCCCTTACCTGACAGTCTAGTCAGAGTAGATCTAGGTTGTGGGGCCCGAAGGTTATTTAATTTGAGGGGTCATCATTAAGGAGATGAGTGTAAATTACAAACACAATTTAGAGACAGGTCTAAGAAGGGACTTGTGTAGATGAGAGTCACTGAGGCTTAAGCTCTGTAGCTTCCTGGTAAATCCACCTCTAGTCCAGCACTTTCTCCCTTCAGAACAATTCTGAAGAGCGATTACTCTGCCCAAATCCATTTAGCACAGTAGATGGCATTCAGGAGTAATGTAGGCCAAAGGCCCTAATGGACCCTGGAACCATTTCTGATCCTTCTTTAAACCACCTGAGCACTAGGAGAAAACATGTTGAGAGAGAACTGCTGAGCACCCAAAATAAAGGTTACTCTATTCTGTATTTTTGTATATTGTATTTTGTATATTGTATTTTGTATATTGTATATTGCATATTGTATTGGATCTTATAATGGAGACAAAAAAATTTAACATTTTCTGGTCACATAGCATAGTGGTGTATTTGACCTATAAACAAAAAAGACTAATATTTGTTTAGTGCCCATTATGTGCCAAGCATTGTATATAGATTAGCACCTTTAAACCTCATAACCGCATGAGATTGGCATTTTTACTCATAACTAGAGCTCAAGAAAGTAATCTGCTTGAGTGAATGGAAAAAGGGTTTTGATTCATGTCTGTTTCTTAATTATGCTAAGCAGCCTCTTATTACAAACTTAAATAAAAAAAAAAAAGAGAGTCAATCAAATTCTTTGTCGACAGCACAATCTTTGCACTAGTCAGGCAAACGCGTCTGCTCTCCCACACAAGCCATCGCTGAGTTTTTCTGCTTGATTTTGCTGTTCTCTGGGCCAGTTCATGTTCTACCTTTAAAACAGTATCAAAACTTTTTTTTTTTTTTTTTTCCTGACAGGAAGGTTGTTCTAATAAATTAAATTTGTTACTGACAATTCATTTGCCCCAAAATTTCACATACAATGTTCACTGTCATTTTATTGTTTCACTGGGGTCTAAAATCTTTATGAGTGAAAATTTACTTTTAATTTAAATTGTGAAGACTAAAATCTATAGTCTCTCTTAATAGTCTTTCCTTATTCTAATATTCTGAACACAGAAGGCAACTGAAATATTGTTGGTATAGTAATATTTCTGCACAAGAAGTGGTAAAATTCCAAGCTCTGACAACATTCTATAGTAACCCTGTACATGGCAGAATTATACACTTCTATAGATTAATTTGAATACTTGACACACGTAAAGGCAATGATTTAATCATGAAAAGATGATTTCATGATTTACCAACTGTTGAATACACAGTGCTTCCTTTAATACTACTGCAAATATATCTTGATTATATATGAATATATTATAACTTGGTCCTAACAGAGAAATGAAGTGACACAATGGAAATTAACATGTAACAGGAGACAATACTTTTCACATTTGCTAAGCAAGTTGTAATTTTGAACTTCTAAAACACCCAGGGGATAATAAATTTCATATGCTAAATGAGTTCCCTGTGTACATCATTCAAGATCAAACTCTAACAATGCCATCTTTGTTTATTTTTAAATCAAAGTCTTAAAATGTAGGTTTAAATTACATTTACATAAATTTCATCTTATCTATCAAATAAGCTGTTTTGATATATTATTATAGCTTCAAAACATTTATCAGTTTAGCTCTGCTAAAAAACAAATGAATCACTGAAGTGACTATAAATTAGAATCAAAATTCTGTTTTTACTTAAGAGATGGAGACAGTAGGACAGATGAGATATTCCTAATCCACTGGATTAAACTGACTACTCACAAACCTCAACTGTCATTTGGTTTATTATTCACAGGGTTTCTTTTCTCCATCTATAATAAATAAGGATGGCTAGTACTTAAGAAGTTGAACCTTTAAACACTAATGTTGCTTATATCTCTCTGTACTTATGTCATGAGATGAATATATCAGAATATACCAGATATTTCTTTAATAAGAGTTTTGATATTAAGCCCACATTGTAGTGACAGAAATAACATGAATTGTTTTTGAGCCTATGCTATTTTGCCTAGGACATATCAACATTTGTAATAAGAGATTATTCATAAAAACCATATATATTTTTACTACTTGCCCTCAAGTTGTTTACATTTAGTTTAGTAAAATACCCACAAAGTATCTAAATATAGAACTAGACTTCAGCCTTTTATATTCATATAGATTCTACTTCATCATAAGGTGAAAGAAAAAAAATGAACTGCTCAATATCCAACCCATTTTATAATTACATCAGTACATTATTGCCCACAAGTATTTATTTCCACTTTCACCAAGAAATGCAAACTTATTTTCTTCTTTTTTTAAAGTTTATTGGGGTAACATTAGTTAATACGATTATATAATTTTTAAGTTATAATTTGACATCTGTATATTCTATTGTGAGTTTACCACCCAAAGTCCAGTTTCCTTCAGCTACCATATATATGATTCCCTTTACCTATTTCACCCTCCTCCCACCCTCTTATATTTGACCCCCTTTACCCTGTCTACCTCCCCCCTCGACCCACCCCCTGCCCCTGGTAACCACTCATTTATAGTTATTTTATTCTTTAAGCGAGAAATGATAACTAACTACTATATATTATTGTCACCAACAAATAATTTACTTTATGTTTAAGAGTATTTTTATATACGTGTTTGCCTCAGTAGCTTTTGTATCTGGAATAATTGATTAGAAGCAATAAAAAAAGTCCCAGGAGTAATGCTCAGTTTCTCACTTAGCTCACTATACCAAGTCTCCACAACATAAGGATTTTAAAAATGCAAACATACACACAAAGCCTTCAAAGATCTGGTAAAAAAATATTATGAATCTAAAATTCTTGTCCAACTATAAGATTAATATATGGGGGCAAAAATAAAACCATCTTGGAGATGCTAAGACTCCTCTGCACCTTTCCTGGGGCCAGGACTCAAGGAAGTACTTCATTTAGTGAATGTAAAATTCAAAGAAAGACGTTGTTACCACATACAAAAGCTGATGTAAGAAATCTCAGGGAAAAAGCTAGAAACAATCAGTTCAATTTAGAACAGGAAGTTAGTTCGTTTCAAGAATGTCTTCCAAAAATAAAGGAATATATACCAAGCAATAAAATCCCTCAGGAATTAAATATTAACATGATGAAGTGGGTATGTCTACTTTCAGTAAGGAAAAAGAAAAACAATGAGAATTTTCAGGAAAAACTAAACAAAAATGCACGTTAAGTTTCAAATTTGAGGTGTAACAAAATATGGCATAACTGATAGGGAACATGGAAGCTGGGGCGTTTTTCCCAGAAGTTGTGATTTTAGAAAAGGAAACATAATTCTAGTTCCACTATTACATGTTCTTGATTATGTAAACACCCAATTGATTTTTAAACATTAAAATCATCCTTTTGAAAAGTGTTAGATAGTATATTAGAACAGAATGTGAATGTTATTAAATTTGACAATATAAAAACAAAGTTATAGCTTATAGAACACGGGAAATGGGAAGGAGCAAAAAAATTATAGGAGAGTTAAATCCTCATATACCATCTAAAATTGTTAAAATATTGAATAAAAGATTAACTACATTATTTAAAGGTAAAAGATATCACAAGAAGAATTAAAATAATAACCATCAAAAATTGGAAGGAGAAGAAGGAGAATAGATAAGTAAAACAAATCCTCATTTCTCATGTCAGACTAAAAATGGTTGCCTTTATTATGGTAGACTATATCGTAAAAAATAAATAAGATGTTGATGTCAAAATTAGTTGGTGTCCTCTGCTATATCAACTTTTTAAATACAATACTCTGATAACTTTAATTGTCCTCCAATGTACTGGTTTTCTTTGTTATAGAAAATTTCATACATATTTCAAGTTAAGTCTTATGATTGGTTTTTGATGACAGAAATTCTTTGAAAAGTATAGAGTACTGTCCTATTCTTATTTCCGAGGGTAGAGCTTACCACAATTTAGCCTTTACTTTTCTTCCTTTTTCTTTACCAAACTTCTCTTGACCACATGTCTCATGTTCTCAGAAATCTTCAGATGTCAGTCACCTTCCTTCACATTCATCTTCACCTCTTCTCCTCTGTGACTGTATACCACGTAGCTTATCAATAGTTCAAGTATCTCCCCATCCTAATAAATCTTTCCTTTAATTCCACATGACCTTCTAGCCAGTAATTACCCTCACCCTTCCATTTTTACAAAGCTTTTTAAAAGAATAATCTATACTCACTGCTTTTTTACTCACCTATCAATTCCACGTCAACTGACTGTAACCTGATGTTACTAAAATATCTAGATCAGCTAATCTTTCTCTAGGAAACATTGATTCATTCATGCATTCAATAAATATTTGTTTTTCCATTGATAAAACTGATATGGCTCCTTCCCTTAAAGAGTTTATTATCTAAGCTATAGACAGATATTACCAATTGTACAAATAAATATACACTCATAAACTATAACAAGTGCTATGAAGTAAAGGACAAGGTATGAAGTGTACTTAAAAAGAGGAGCTTGATTCGGTCTAAGAGTCAAAAGAGGCTTTTCTAAGGAAGTGACATTTGATCTCAGAAATGAATGTCAAGTAGCAGTTTGGCAGTTAACAGGCCTCAGATTCAGGAAGAGCATCCCCAGCACGGCATATTCATGGCTCTGTATTCAATGAAATGAGAAGCAACCTGAATTAGCCCTGTTGTAGCACTTCTCCTTCACACTGTCATAATTTCCTCTGGCTGTCTACAACTACCTTCATATAATCAACAATGACCAGCCTAAAACATAAACCTGATACCACCATTCTCTTGCTTATAACTTTTCAGTCTGGAGAATAAATATCCAAGTTTCTTAGTGTTGCTTGCAATGTTTGCTTCTATAGCCACACTTTTCACCACTTCCTTCTGAGAAACTTACTCTAAGGGAACCACAAAGTACTTGTGGCTCTTATACACAGCACACATTTCCTGGTTCTGTGACCTTATATTTTTAATTGTAATACTGCCACTCTTGAATACCTTTCATCATGCCAAAATCCATACAATAATCTTCAATGACCTAGGTCTCCCTGGATTCCCCAAGATGAATGAGATGCCCCGTTCACCATGAACTCTTTTATAATACTCTATGAGAAGCCTTACTGAAGTGAAACAGTATTTTACCATCGTCAGTGTAATGACTGTGTCCTTTCTTCTATGTGATTTATGAAAAAAAGGACCATGTTTCACAGAGTTTATAATGGATTCTCACTACAAGTCCATATAAAAAGGAAAGAAAAATGGCATTCATTCATTCATTCATTCATTCATTCAGCGATTTTCTATTTATTGCTACACGATGCCCAGAACTGTTCTAAATGCTAAAGATACTTTAAGGATCAAAATAGATCAAAATCCCTGCTCTAATGGCTGCAAAATATATCTACTACTTTAAATGATGATGAGAAATATGGTGCTATGGAGAAAAAATAAAGCACATAAGGGGCATATTACGTACTGAGTTAGGAGAAGCTGAATTTTGCTCAAAGACATGAAGTGAGGAGAGTTGACCATGCAGATAATCGAGGAAATAATGTTCCAGACAATGGGAAGAGCAACTATAGAAGCTCTGAGATGGGAACACATCTGATGTTTCTGAAGCACAGCAAGGAGGGCAGGGCAGCGTGGCTAGGGGAGGGTGAAGGAAGTAGAAGATGAGATCAGAGGAATAATGGGGTCGAGAATTAAGGTCATTATGATAACTAGCTTTTCATCTGCATGAGACGGGAGCCATGGAAGGCTTAAAGCAGAGGGTGATATAATCTGCCTTTTTAACAACATTGTTCTGGCTGCTGAGTTAAGAATACTATGAAGGGTAAGAAAGAAGAAACCAGTCAGGAGACCATTGCAAAAATCTTAGAAAGAGAAAGACAGTGATGTCTTGCACCAGATTAGTGACAATGGGGGTGCTAAGATGTGGTCAAGTTCTGAATATATTTCAATGGTACAACCTACAAAACTTACTGACTGATGAATATGTGGTGTGAGAGAAAGAGTTTGGGATGATACAAATTCTTGACCTGACCTCAGCAGCTAGAAGGCTGGAGTTACCATTTACTGATATGGGGAAACTGAGTAGAACCATCTTGGGGAGAGAATATACTCTGTTGGAGAAGTCCATTAAGGCAAGTAAAGACATTTAGCAGGCATTTGCATATATACCTTTCTCACAGTTCCCCCAAACCTTTATGTTCTGCCTATTGATTGCTGCCACTAGCATAACTTGTACCCTGTTTTGAAATCTTTGTTGAGTATGCTGTAGAAAATTTTAAAAAGCAACACTTAAAATTTAAAAAGAATTGAAAATGAAAATAAAGGAATCACCCAAGAAAGCTTTAGATTCTTTAGCAAAACTGGCCCCATCTGTATTCACATGGAAAGTGGGCAGCTTTTTACTCACATTCCCTTGTCTCTCAGCTCATTGGACTTTACCCATCTCAGGAGCCTTCATCTATAACGAAGGCTCTCAGTAGGGGCCCTCAGCCCCCTGGAAATGTTTCAGCGCTTTCCTTTCTTTACTGTCTTATTACTATTATTTTTTTTTCGTAGGGGGTTATTTGGTTGGCTGATGCTGGCATTTATGACTGTCCTACAATTCTGCATAGTAGAGAGTTAGGTTGTGTCCATAAAGATTTCTAATGCATTAGAAATAAAGGTGAAACTCTGTTTAAAAAATCTGAACATAGAACCTTACTCTATTTTACATATAAATGCAAAATAGTATTAGCTTGAATTTAATATGTAATAGATTTTTTAGTTTTGTAACTACTGTGTAAATTGAGAAAAGATTGATTGTATTCAGAATCTAACTCCATTTTGTATATAAGCCCAAAATATGTTTGCATGGTTTTAATGTACACTGAATTTTCTAGCAATATATCTACATGTAAAAATAGGTATATATTTACACATATATATATATAAACATACATACATATATACTTATTTTGTCTTCATTTTAAAATGTCAAATATGAAGAATAGGTATTGATAACATTTAAGTTTCACATTAATATTCATTTCTTAAATCTAAATTTTTCTTAAATCTTAATTTATTCATTATAAATAGGTTCAAAAATTTGACTGCTTCTTTATGTCTTTTACTGTCATGGTACCTGAGCATTTATATGTTGAAATACATGTTATTTCATTATAATATTTTCACTTATTTCTATTTTATATTATAATTAGAGAAATATATTGATTTTTTAATGGAATGTTATATGAAGTCATATTATAAATTTAATCTTAGGATAGTAAACAAATATTACAATTATTTTGCATAAAAACGAGGCATTGGATGCAATACAGTTTATATCGTAGAAAGTATCTGCCATCAAATGATCAGACTCTTCTCACGAATAAGGTCTAGACTTTGCCACACCAAGAAAACAGTAGCAGTGATAACTACTGCTCCAAATTTAGTGATTTCAAGTAATTTGGAGAGTTAAAATGGGTAATCAGGAGTCAAGAAGAAGCTATTTTATTTTCTGAATGAGCCCTATTTGAAAGTAGGCATTGGCCCCTGAATATGCTTTTCTAGTGGTGTGTAAAGTGCTAGCAAATTGCAGAATTATCTATAAGATCCAACATTAATACTCCAAGTTCTTTCTTCAGCAACCACAGACGATGTAGCTAAAGCTCAGATATAAAAGCCCACAGATACGGCCTTTGTGCTAATTTTTGTGAACAGGAGCAAATTAATTGCTATCTCTGAAAATACATTTTTGTCCAAAAATCCTATTACAGGATTTAAGAGAATAAAATATCTGAAGGGAAATATCATGACAAATAAATTCCCTTAATTCCAAATTCACAATAAATTATGCATGAATATCATTCACTTTCTCCTGCCTTTTTGCTCCAGTTACTTAACCTCTCTGAAACTGTTACTATATTTTGAAATGGTGGTAATCACCCCTTCTTCACAATTTTCTTTTCAGAATTAAATGAGACAACAAATATAACTTACATACTACTGAGCCTATCAATTTATCACTGTGTAAAATCTTACAGTTTTACCAAAATGCACTTAATTAAGATTTGGATGGCACATTGAAATTTAGCATCTTAGTATCACATCGAAGGATTGGATGAGACAACACATATATACAACTAAAATGGAGACTGACAGTAAATATCAGTATATATTAGATATTATTGTTATTATTATTATTATTATTACTGTGCTAACACAACAAAGAAAGAGAGTATTGTACAATGGTACTTTCATGAATAAAATAAAGATGGCATATCAGAACTCAGCACTCTCTTCACATCTTGGCATTTCTTTTTTTTTAAAGTGACTATCCTGTCACCTAGAAATAGGAAAGATGTATGTTGACCCTGAAATAAAATAAGTGACTTAATTATTCATTAATTCATAAATTGCATTACTTATATATTAGTGTATGAAAATGTACAATATCCTAGTTAATTATCTCTACTCAATGTCTTATTAAATGTTCTAAATAGAGATATGAGATTATTTATATAAGAGGAAAATTAAGGTGGTGAGATACATGTAATCTAGTCGGCTGTGACTATATCTGTACCACATTACACACACCACATTATATAAACATTTATATAAATAGTTCTTACCTGACATTAAGGAAGAAGGAAATTTGGGAAAGAGATGTTTAAGGAATTCTCCTTTAATTTTCCAAATTAAAAAAAAAGCTAACATTTTTGAGAAATATTAACTCAACTTTGTTTCAGTCCAATATTCTGAGCAATATTTAACTTTTACCTGAGGAAGGAAAAAATATGTAACAGCCAAATCCTTAGAGGTTGTGTGAGCAAATAGAGATGTTTAAGCAGCTCCAGAAAGCTGTAATGTTAGTCTTTCTATTCCTTTGTCAGAGTTAAAAAAAATTGTTTTTAATCATTAATTATTTCAAACATTTTACAGATTAGAGGTAACAATGGTATAGATAGATATACATGGATTCGCCATCCACATTTAATAATGTAAACATATTCAATATTTGCTTCAGAAATATTTTTGAAGAGACAATGCTTCCTTTACCTGCTGCCTTCTTTATATAATTGTTTAACTTTAACTTTCTGCTTGCTTTAAACTGACTTTCCTCAAATTATCAGGTTATGAAAACTACTTAGTAACATGAGAAAAGTTTGACATATTAAGTGGACAATCAAAGCATATAAAATTGTTTGTATACTACAATTAGAACTTTTTAAAAAGTTACTTAAGTAGGAGAATATAGAGGAGGCGCAGTATTATATTAATAGTAAGTGAGAATACTGGAGTGGCAGGATTCTGGATAAGTTTTTTCCCTCTCTTTTCCAAATTTCTAACATATGTTATATGACCTTTGTAAAGAAAACAATCATTTAAAAATAAAAATTATTAAAATTATGAATTCATCTAAACAAATATACCTAGGGCATAAAAATATAAATATACTTTGGCCACAATACAATTTTAAATACATTTGATTATCATTATTGAAAACATATTCATATGAAAATATACAATCATCATGTTGTTCACCTAGAAGCATTTCTTTTTCACAAACTCCTAGCATCTTCCTTTTTTATATTTGCAAACTAAAAAGGATTATTTATGAAAATAAAGCCTTGAAGTATAAAATAAATATTAATTTATTGAGTAGTTTCTCCTCATGGATTTCTATTATAAGAATCAAAATGTCTTGAGGAGGAAAATATAACTTTAAGGTCCATGCAAAAAAAGAAATCACAATAAAGAAAACGCAAAGCTTTAAAGCCATATGATTAAAAGAAAACATTTGTATTCAAAAACATTTGTATTTAAAACGAGTCATAAAATATGACTTAAACTGACATAAATTTTATGTAACTTGAATCTCACCAGGAAGTTCTCTGCTACAAGATAGTCACGTAAACTGATTCCATCTTCTTTGGCTCTTTTCCTTTAAGCTATTTAAAAGGTAATTCCTTTTAAAGCCCTAAATTTTAGCTATTACTTGAACAGGCAACCACCATGTATGTTTTCTCTTAACTGTTTATATTTGTTAAAACTGGGGGAAGGTTTTAATGCATTCAGTAAATTCCTTATAGTCGGCTGCTTTTTCTTTCCTCTACGTCGAGTCCATTTAGTATTAGATGGAGGAATTACACAAACAAATGTGTTATTATGTAGTATTTCAATTCATTCAGAATGTCCCCAATGTATAAAGCTGCAGTATTGCTCATTGAGCATACAGTCTTATAGCCAGGCTAACTGGTAACTGTTTTCACAGCTTTCCAGCAAGATATAAAGTGTACTTATGTACAAAGTGTTAGATAGAATGACTTAACAGCACTCCTAAATTTCTACTAGGATTTTGGGCCTTTCTTTAGTTTGAAACTGAGCAATAGCTTTGAATAAACTGAAAAGGCAACAGTGGATGAAGAATAAATGCGTACTGAGCAATTGAATGCAGCGATCTGAAGCAGAGCCTTAAAATCAAAAGGATAATTGCAGATCAATTTGCCTTCTACAGGGAAAACAAAGAAAGCTTTAGTGAAAACATCTTTAGATCTCACTTATAAGAGACAGTTCATCTAAATTATTTCAAATTTTTTTCCAATTACTAAGAAAGTAGCACATTATTTCAGGCAACATTTTTACCTAATATACATATATATGTATATACATATATATATGTATATACATATATATGTTAATTTGGCATAGTGAATTTGTGGATTATATTTATGCTCATTAATCAGATTCATATATACTTTTATTACTTCAAGTTGTATTTATAATGGTTAATTGTAACAATTTTCTGATAATTCAAATTTCATTTATCTGGTGCTAAGTCTCCAGGAATGAACTGCAGAATTGTTCTGGAAAGAAAATAAGGCCCAATTTACACAAGATTTCCAAAAATAAATCTGGCAAAAAGTGGAAACCATATATGGTAGAGTGCACATATGCATATACACACAAATTATTTTCTAAAGTGAGCTTTAAAAAAAACTTCCAGTTTCAACAATTTATATTCTGTAAACATCAAATCCAAAGTTTTCTGGCTGGACTGACTTTCTGACTTCACTACAGAGACTGTTCCTGGGTTATCTGCATGGTGGACTTTCGCAGCTAGGCTGAAGCTCAAATGCCCGCTAACTCTTGATTACTCACATGATTATCAGAAAAATGAAAAACGGAATTCCTAAGTCCTGATTTTAGCTGTTAGCTTCTACGTCACCAGATTTACAGAAAGTGAATGATCAGTTTAGCGTAATCCTAAGGCGATAAGCAATGGCAGAAGGAGAGAAAAGCAAAGGGTTTTAAGGATTCAGAGCCTGCCTGATGGAGAAGTGATGACAGTACATGTGGCAAACTGGAAATAATACTTGTATATCATTTTCAAACTAGCTTTTCCCTGTGCACACATCTCCATTTTTAAATGGAAAATAAGAATTTGGAAGTTTAAAAGCAGTATTTATATGTAGCCTCCTTATATTTTGAAAAGTAATGCAAATACGGATATGCATTGCTTATATATAAACTCTTCAGTTTAGTTATGTAACATAATTACTCTTCTAAAATGAAATGGTAAATATTCTTTTTCCCCACACCTGCATTAAGGTTATACATTTAATTTACTTCAATATCGTAGTATTATTGTTCAATGATATCGAGATGCATATATTTCTTTTCCTGTCCTCCTAAAGCTTACCTTACCTTGCACTTTGGACACTTTTGGGCATTCCTCTGCCCATGCTCAATTTCGCTGGCCCAGTGACGCAACAATTTGTCTCCTTTTTTGTACTCCTTGCAGTTAACACCTTCATGCCAAGGAGAGTGGCACTTAAAACACCAGACAAATTGGCAAGTGGGGCACTGGATCTGTGGAAGGAAAAGTAATATTAAGTACTTCCATATTTGAAGAAATATTGAAAGTGTCTAAAGGATAAGAATGGTGATGCTTGGGAGAAATTAGCTGAAAGGTTATAACTTGTCCAGATTCAAAATATCGCCCCCTCTATAAGACCTAAACTACAAAAAGCATGACTATTCTATTATTAATGGAGGAAAGAATTGCTTTGACATGGATGATTTGGCTGTTTGTAGACCACACTGGAACTAAACACTTGGGACACTCTGCAAATCAATTTGACCTTGAGAAAATCTCCAAGATTGAAACATAGAGTAAAACCTGGAGGCTCACAGTGACCCAGATCCAGACACCCGGGCTCCTGTCCTTAAATTCGCCTTTCCCTTGAACCAGTTGCCCTGGCATTTCCATTGATCTTATCAATGGCTTCATTCACTTTTATAAAATCAAAGCCCCACAGATGCTTCATCAAATAAAAACACACTGACAAATAAACTTCTATACCAGCATTTGCCAGGAAGCACTATCTAAAATAATGGCTATCCCTGGTTTTCTATTAATCTAAAGCAGATTAATTATAAAAACTAATACCAAGAATTGTTAGAAATATGTCAGTACATGGTTCTGTGGCCTGCACCTAGGAAACCATCAGAAAGATGTCTTTGCATTTTCTTTGTGGTGGTGTGAGAGTCTATGTGTATGTTCATTGAAAATATCAGTCTTCACTTGACATGAGAGACATTCTATTTGACTTCTTTTATTTTGAATGTTAGTGGAGTATTCTATTCTCACACAGTATTTCTGGTCCTCACTCTCTTAAAATATATAGGTATAACTTGACTTTCCTAGCCCAGTTTTATTAAAGTGAATTAATAAAATGTCTCACTGTGAACAGCATTGATAACTGACTATTCTTCTCTGTACTCCTTCATATTACTTCACGGTAGCATGAGTGAATTTACTGACTACATTTTGAAGATTGGTTAAAATTGGGTAAACTACACAATACCACTTTTTTTGAAAAAACATTTTTTTTGACAACAGTGGTTTCAATATATACATTAACTGAGTGGCAATTACAACCACAGCTCTTCCATTTATAACTAAAAGCACCGCAGTTTTCACTTATGTCATGAATAGATAATGTTCTTCCTACGCAGATATGAAGTAATAAAAGCACTTTTGCTTTTAATTTATATCAAAACAAAATATTTTGTCATAAAAATTCTTAAATCTTCATGTTTATGTATTTGTTAAAACTGTGTTATATGGCAATGTTTATACCGCTGTATTACGTGCATTAGTCTTGTCAACAAAATAATGTTACAAAGTAGGTATAAACATCATAAGTTTACAGATGAGGAAACTAAGACTCATAGAGATTAAATAACCTGGCCAAAGTACCATAGCAAGTATGTGTTAAGAAGAAATTTAAACAAAGTTTATCGCTCCAAGGCCAGCATTCTTTTCATTGTGCAAAAAAACCTTCCTCATACTAAACAGCATTGTTTCTTTGATGATTGAAAACCAAAATGTAGAAGTCAAAGAAGCTCATGTGGATAAAATATCCAGTAAGTTGGAATTTTATATGATTACCAACCAACAGAAGGTGAACTTTGAAAATCTTTCTCAAGAATTAACTCACATAAATTAGGATAATCCTTGTTTTTTTTTTAAGAGACATCATTAGTCAGTCACCTAACCATTTTTGCTTTTTCAGATCATTAAAGTGAAAATAAGTCATTTTTAAGAAAGACTGAGTTAAAGTGGGTGAGCTCAAGATATTAAATGAATATAAAACAGTCATTCCCCTGTGTTTTGATCCATGAAGAATAGATGTAATATTACATGGAGACTAAATAAATGTAATTTTCAAATGTAATGAATTAAATTGGAAAGATGTCAGAAGACTGCTTTTCCTCACGCATCTGCCATTATGTCAGAGGGTCTGAATACTTAATTCAGTTCTCTTCCCTTAGACATTACTCATAGTTCAAAATCACTAGACTCTAGCATTGTCAAAAAACTCTTCGGTTTTTAATCAGTCAGCCCTAGATTATATTTATGAAATAAATAGAAGAATGCATGTAATGGTGCTTTGAAATTGGTATTAACTCTATGGATGTCAGACACCATAATGGTTCAAGGACCTTTGTGACCAAGCGCTGAATTATCACATCTATAAGTCTCTAATGAAAACAACTAGAAATGTGTGGTTCTCCTAAAGTAGCAGAATGATAAAAAAAATCTGATACTTGGTGTCCACACCAGGGACTCTGGCTCTCAACTTCTCATAATAAACAGCTAAGCCTCTCTGCAGATCTATTGCCAATCCTCACCATGAACACAGACTTGGTGGCAAACTGTGAAAAGAGTTTTGCAGCAAACTCTCAAGTGAAGATGAATAATTTAAATTCAGACCCAACTGCTTACTGTCTCTCACTAAAAACATTAAACGACAACCTTGTTATTCAGAGACTGCACTTGAATTGTTTAAATACAAACCTTTTGGTCTGAAGATGCCTTATTTATTCAGACCTTAACCATATCCAAAATTGTCCCTATATAAAACACATATAGACATCAACACTGCATCTTTCTCCACTCCTATTTATACTTACTCCTTCACATGAGATGCCAGCTCACAAATACAGACCTCCCACACAGAGTGTCTGCCTTCTGAGTAATTATATTCACACAGAGGTCACCATGTCCTATCCTTGATATTCAAACTGTGGGCAGGAGCAGCAACATCAGCATCACCTGGGAGCTCATAGAAAACAAAGAATTCATGTCACACCCCAGACCTATGGAATCAGAGTCTGCATTTTCACAAGGTCCACAGGTGACTGATAAGCATGCTGAAGTTTAAGAAGCACTGCTCTATACCATGGGACCCCATCTCCCTGATCACAACTGGTTTACACCAAGCCAAAAACATATATCCAGCCTGCAAGGTCGCTGGCATGAGCTTTGTGCAGCAGGGTGCTTACTGTTGAATAGAGATTAGCAGATTCAAACTTGCTCTCTTGAGGAATGAAGCAGGGATTCATACTCTACCTTTGCTGTGGAGGCAAAGACAGAGGAGAGCTGAGTGACGATACTGCAGATCACGAAAGAAGGGAACAGCAGACATTCACGTCTAGTGAGACAACAAAGGGGCTCTCGCGCTACAGAGTTAGTGTCCGGTTCTCTGCGAGGCCTGCTGGCGTGGCTGCTGAGACTGCCTCCCTGCCCTTCCTATGCCTGTGGAGGCTTACAGTAAACCTCTTTCACTGAGACAGCCAGAGAGAAGCACATCTCTGCTTCTTGTAATTGGAGAAAATCCAATTAACACGATCTGTCTACTGAAATCTTATCCAGATCAAATGCTACTTGTTTTAAGATGTCTTGCCTGTTCCTCCCAACCAGATTCAGTATCTGTCTTACAGAATGTGTAGGTGTCTAATCTCCCTAACAGGCTACAAGTTCACTGAGGGCAAAGGCTGTGTCTCATTCATCTTGTAGTTCTTGAGCTAAGTAATACAAAGCTTATGGTACATGGTAAGTTAAATTATTTGTAAAATGAATTATTTTGCACATAGCAAATATTACAAACTGGCTAATAAATGTATTTAAGGAAAAGCCAGCATATCTAATTTATAACCAGTGACTGAGATGATATCATTACTTTTTAAATTAGCAGATGATGTTTACTAAATATTTCACCCACATGACATTTCACCGAGCATCATGATTAATGTGCACAGTCTTCTACAAAAGGCAGGGCTGCAAGTATTTCAGGAATAAAGTTATCAGCGTTATGAATCTTGATTAACTTGTCCCAGAATCCATGAAAGATGAAAGAACTTTATATTATTTTTAACTTTTGGATGCCTTTAGTTTTCCAGAAATCTAGGTGACAATAATACTCAGATGACAAGTTAAACTAACCCACTTTTCCTAAGCAAATGGTATTGTCACTTGACAGTTCATCATTCCAAATAAATAACCCACAAAATAAAAAGAGTTCAAAATCAAAGAGCACTCCAGATAAGTCTTTCCTTGCCTAAATTCAATATACTAATTTATAATTATTTTTTAAAAAACTATAAAATCACTGTCAAATTCAAAATATTAGACAATACCCATGTACGAATGTAGTATTGCAAATATAAGCTAACTCAGTTTTTCAAGAACACTTTGCTTTATTAGAACTTCAGGTTAAAACCAATATTCAACAATAAAACATAGTCATCAATTCTTTTGTTCATTCAACAATTTTATGTGCCTAATTTTAGGCACATAAAAAAGAATAAAATGACTTATCCTCAAAAAATTTACTGAAGGCAGATAGATATAAACCCAGAGAGGTATAAAACCATGTAAAAACTACTAGAGTCAAAGTTTAGACAGTGGATGCCATGGGAAAGGGGCTTCAGGGAAGACTGAAGGGTAGTGTTCAGAGAAAATATGGCCTTGAAATACAAGGGGAATGTCATGCGATTGGGTAACATTTCAGGAAGAGGTCCCAGCCTGAAACATCACAGAGGCCTGGGAGCAGCATGGTGCACTGGGGAATAGCACGTGTTTAGTGTAGCCTAAACAAAGACGTCATTTCAGCTGGCTCAACACTGAGCCTCGCTGAAGTGTTCAAAAACTGGGTCCAATTAATCTTACATTAATGTTCCTATACTCTTGATGTGTCTCTCAAAATATACTGTGGTCTGGTGTCTCCTTCTATGAAACATGTAAAACTTATGGCTGTCAGATTAGGATATGCCCTGAAGAAACTGGTCAATATATACATAACAGGGAGATCCCATATTTATAAAAAGTTTTTAAATAACTTAAGATGGTTTTCTTAAAGAGGAGAAGATTCTGAAGAAATGTAAGGTATTACAGAGCTGAGAAAAGAAGTCTTTGATGGATGGCTTCAAATACTTTCAAGGAAGCACTCTCTCCTCCCATAGGAGATCAAATCCCAAAGCAAGAATGGCAGTGGAGGTTTTCTCCATATGGGAAAACATGGTTTGACTTCTTGCCCTGATTTTTTTTTATTGAGGTAAAATCGGTATGTTTCAGGTGTACAACACTGCCATTCGACATCTGTATACACTACAAAGTGATCACCATTAAAAGTCTAGTTAGCATCCTTCACCATACAACTGACACTCGTCATCATCTTGCAACTCCCTCCCCCCATGTCCCCCAAACAACTTTCCCTCGGGTAACACCAATGTGTTCCCTGTATCTATAAGTTAGTTTTTGCTTTGTGTTTTTTCTGTCTTGATTCTTATTCCCTATGCTCTTACCTCCTACTTGGAGATCCCCCTGAATGCAGTGCTAGTAACACAAGGGCTTTATGAAGCACTGCTTCCTGATAAATGTGTCCAAAAAATCCTTCTCTTAATTTTTCACAGCATAGCTGAAACTAAGCTGGAAAAATAAAACAAAAACTTTCTTGAAGTGGTGCCATAGAGTAGTAGTTAGCACGTCTGCTTTACATGCAGAAGGTCCTGGATTCGAGGCCCAGCAGAGCCACGGCCCAGCCATGGCCCATACCCTGGGCGTGCCAGGCCGTGGGTGTACTCTGCGAGCGCGTGGGAGAAGACGCCCCGCCTTCAGAGATCCAGTTCTTATGGGGAGACAGCAACATCCGTAGGTCAGGGGTGGAAGTGTGTGTATGTGTGTGGGGGGGGGATTAAAAAATGTCTTAAAGGTTGGGGATCAAATGGGGACAAAAACACAGAGCATAACACATGACAAGATAACCTACATGGAGCTATAGCAGTTATTCACGTATCTTACTGACCTCCCCCGCACTGGTTTCTAGGATCCTTTTGCATATGCAACACATGATTTATTGCACAATATATTCGCTTCAGTATTAGCTTTTCATTTTCAACTGAGAAGCCATGCTCTTTTAGGGTAGCATATCAAAACTTGGGAAATGAGGGTTTCATCCTTTGAAAAAGAGTCATCTCTCATCAATTTGAAAATCAGTTTCATACCAACCCATCTTGCTTCTACCACCTGGAAACATCTTAAGTATTTCTAGACTCTTCCTCTAAACCTTGAAAGCAAGGACCAGAGAAGTATCTGTCTGAATCTATTTTTTGTCTGAGGACTCACCTCTTCATAGCTTAACATACAGGGCACTGGAAGATTCTTTCATGGTCTGTGTAGCCTCAACTCACTAGCCAGAGAAGTATGGCATCATCCTGCTTTCAACAGTACACTCTATTCTGAACACAACACAGTAAGGCTAAAATCTCACAGAGATACCCCCATAAAGTAGCAGGAGGGCCATCTAATGACAATTACATGAGGAAACAGGAGTATTCTTTGTGACCATTAGGTGAAAGCAGGAAAAAGCGAGATCTCAGCCTAAACATAACAATGAACGGAATGGAATGATTCTGTAAGTAGCAAGTTCCTTAACAGGGGGAGTGTTCAACCAGTGTCTGGATGTCGCCTGGGAGCCCTTCTATAGAGAGGATTCACACACGCGTCAACTGCTGCATTAGGTTCCCTGAAAGATCTGAGAGGGTGAATATGGCAAGGTAAGAATACAGAGTGTGGTCGGTGAGAAAGGCAGTCCTAACATCTTTCAGACCACTTTATAATGAGCACCAGACTTGCTTTTACCCACTATTCAGCAGGTGAGCAGAGAAAAATGATTCTTCACTTAACTCTTGTGCTGAAGATCCAAGGGAGGATGTGATGAAGTGAAAAAAAAACAAACAGTTCTCAGTCCATTGCAGGTCATTTTGTGATAGCTGTGAGCCTTGATTATGACAATTAGTGTGGTTTACTCGCTAAATGTAGGCTAAAATATCAAATGAATTCCAATTTCGGCTTTTTTGTTAGAAGTTCAAGCAGTAGTGAAGACTCTAAAAAATATTATGGCTAATTTATGCATCAAAAAGCGACACAGGACAACGTTAGCAAAGCATATCATTAGTATCTAGAGGGAGAAATGCATCCTGATAAAATTTAGTAGGCCTGCATCACAGCTGAGTTTTATACATTTTTTCAAAGGTAACATATATAACACACCCTTTGTTTAAACTGGGCTAGAGCACTAGACAACTTCATCTTTCTCTCCCTCACAAATCCATGCTAGGAGCAATCATTTAAGAAATTACACTTGCTTTTCTATCAGCTCCTGACATTGATGATGTATTAATGCCAAGAGAAAACAGTGTGTGTCATAAACTAAACTGATCTTGCAAGACTAATGCACACTCTGATTCTCAATTTGTCAATGCTGTCAACTTAAAGTGATGATGTCAGACAAAAACCAAAGAGCAAACAAGCATACAAATTACACTTTCATGGAAAAGCTTTAACATTTTTATGTATGGAAAAAATTCTCAAACCAGGTGCAGCTGGGATTTGAACAAAGAAAGGATTGAAAGGCCCCCAGGAACAGAAACAGCGGGAAGGTATTGCCACCCCTAGAAACAAGAGAAGAAATAAATTTCTGGAGCCTAGTGAGAATTAGAAATATGGGAAGGAACCACCTAGGGGAAGCTATCGTCATGGAGGGCCACAACCACTGCCAGAGCTTTGCACTGAATTGGGAAGAGAGTGAAGAAGTAATGCATCTCCTATTCTCCCTTTCCATCCTCCTATCTTCTGCCAATGCCAACCCCTGGTTGAACCCAAACAGAAAGTGAGATGGTAAGGAGTCTGGAAAAGCAGTACAAAGTGGCAGCTTTCTGGAGTACAGGATGTCAGAAATGGTTCAATAATAGACATGGGAAGAGGGTAAATTGATTACTCAAATGCCAGCCTTTCATTGAAGCATATTTTAAAGTACAACAATTAGGAATAACAAACACATTGATTTGATTATATCCTTGATGACCTTAGAAAAGTTCTTTTACCACATGAGAAAATAATGTATTTGCTCAGTTTTACAAAATGTGATTTCCACCCAAAGGATTTAAAATTATAAGAGAGAGAAAAAAAGGCTAAATATATATGTAAGACGAAGTTTCTCCAGGGCATTTTATTGGCTTTTTCCTTTTACCTTATGATAAGTGAAAGCACCATTCTATTAGTTATTAAGGTTTTGCTTAATATTTGTAGGAAGAGGGATTATCATTAGTTTGGCTTCAAGGAAACCACGAAGAGAATTACCTCTAGCATGTTCCCAGTGTTGATTTATGCGTGCCCTGCAACTTGCTCCAAATCGACATGAAAAGGGGGATCATTTCTTGGTCTACACTTAGAAATTAGAAGGAAACCCAGAACTTGGCCCTACTTCAGTAAGACATCTGGAAGCAAAATAACTACACTTAATCATTTTCGATCCCCTCCTCTCTTCCATGAAAAAAAAAAACATAACTTTCCTTACTTCCCCAAACATACTTTTTCATTTCTGTGAATTCAATGACCACCCACTCCTCAAATATTAATGCTTTCCATCAGATCACTATTTAGCATATGATCCACATTTCCTAAAAATCTCTTTGATGCCTGAAACAGTCTTCAATCTTAACATTATCAACACATTTTAAACTAGTTTTCCACTCCCCAAAACCATACCTCTTCCTCAAGAAAGTTGGTTTCATCCCTTCCTTATTCCTACCATCTGTCACCCAATCTTTTATTCTATTTCTATTGTTTTTGACTTCTCTATACCCTTCCCAATAACCCAGGGTTGCTTATTCTGCTGCCCTTGCCAAAAATGAGAACAAACATAATAATTTCTAGCATGTACTGAGCACTTAGGATGTGTCAGACATGGTGCTAAGCATTTGATATGTGTGACCTCGTTTAATGCTTACTACAGTCTTGTGACAGGTACTAAAAGATGTGGAAAATGCACCCAAGGCTACAGAGTAAGAATATGGTAGGCTCAGTTTAAATCTAGTTGGAGGCCAGTGCTTTGACCTCCCTTCCAGCAAATTCAACATTTCAAGGCTTAGTTTAACATGCTTATTCTTTAACGAAGCCTTCTCAATCTCCTATCCCTTCGTCTTCTATGCTCTCAGTATTTTCCACCCAGATTTGTTAAGGTAGACATCATTATTTATGCATTGGCCTATTTATTAGTTCCTTCGACAAATATATTTGAGAGCGTACTCTGTCAGACATAGTACTTGATACAGGTTATCAGCAAGAAGCAACCCTGGACCTGGCCTCCTAGAAACCAAAGGGAAAGAGAGTTGAAACAAAAAAAATGCACACGTGCATCATAATATCCAAGATGATAATTGCTATGGAGAAAAACTTCAGGTGCTGGTGATGTGTCTGTTTCCAGGCATCACATGAATGCCACTAAAGCAACTTCAATATTTTTATTTTCCCACCACTAACTTGTTCCCTGTATTGACATACAGTTGGAATTGTATTAATAAATTATAAGAACTATTTAGGTTAGAGATTATATTTCAAATTGGAAGTTGAAATCAACCTTGTAGAAATGGAACGGTACAACTTTTTGGCCTTATGACAAGAGCTGCAGGGGCAAGAAGACAAATATTATGAATGAAATAGACTGGGTTTGACCAAAGGCAAGACTATCTCAATATAAATCTCTCAATTCAAGAATGCACTTGTTCTGTTTGATATAGTATGAGTCTGACAGATTTCAGAACATAATGAAAAGTTCTATTTACTCAAACTTTTGCTAGAAGGGAGATGTTGAATGAGGGCCTGGAAGAATAAACAGGTTCTTTAGAGCTCTTGTTACTGCTTGTTGATATATTGTTTACCCATTTTACATCTGCTGAGTACAAAAAAAATTAACAAATTGTACTTACAAAAACTTATTCAAATGATATCCCGAAATATGATATTTTAGATCTAAAATTTCATGAGATGTCCACAAATGTATTTCTTGCTACAAAATAGCTGTAATATTTTCAAGCAATTTTAACCTCGCATGCAAAGTGCTTCTGAATTGACGGCAAAAGCTATAATAAATGCTCAAAGAGTGACATCTTAGATCAAAATATTGTAACTCAATGACTCAAAATGAATAATATTTAAATATGCATTACAAGGGTTTATCAATAGACACAAAACCCACTTTAGGCTATAAACAACATTACGAAAAGATTTTAAATTGCTCAGTCATGTTACACATCATTAGTAACCCTTTTTCTGTTTCTGTTTCCTATGACTAAATTTATTTCATTTGAGTACTTAATTTACCACTCTTAGTAAGTTTTTAAAAACCACACCAATTTGGAAGTGGGTTTTGTTATTGGAGAAATGGAATTTAAAAAAAAATACAGCAAACCTAAAATATAGTCATTGGCTCGATGCAAAGAATGAAGATATTAGTCCCAGTTCAGGGTGCTGCTATAATCACATGTCATAGTTGGTTTGCTGGAGTATCAGTGTCCTTACTCACAGTGTCCAGACAGGTACGGGCATGTAAATCAGGTTGTTAACATTAATGTAAGAGCTTGGAGTTTAATGATGAAAAATGCTATATAAACGTTATACTAGGTAATAAAAATCTTTGCCTTAGGAATTTTTTTAATTATCCCTAGAACTTTGTAAAATATAGAACACAGGGATTATTTATCTTTTCTGTTATAGATCTTCTATTCTACAGGAGTAAAGACGACTAACAATTAAAGTCATCCTCCAATTCTGTGATAACTTTTTCTTAAAAGCTGGTTAAGAGTTTCACTTTGAGATTTTAATCCCTCAGTCATTCCCATGGATTTTAACTGCTTCATAAATCAATAACATTTATTTTGTATTGAATTCCTCCTCTCCCCAAAGCAAATTTCCTTCTCCTTTGATCATCAAAAGTAAAAAATTGAGCTTATTAGATTTGAGACCTTGATCTATTTGCCCACTACATTTCTTCTTACCTATAATCCACCTGGTAGACACTGGAGGAAGTCTGTTATCTGTCCTTGGTTAACTCAGGGTTACACAAATACAGGATGTTATATTTTTCAAGTTTTCCATATTTCACTCTTAATACATGTGGATTGTGATAAATTATGCTCAATACAACATAATTTGGTGATTTTAGATGAAATGAGACCTATAACATTTTATCATTGCTATAACTGCATCTTAAATTACAACTCATTTTACCCATTTCATAAGAACAATATAGTTTAAAATGATTTTCAATTTGACTCAATTAGATATATATTTTAATTTTAAAAATATTCCAAAATAATATAGTCTGAGTTTATGTATATACTATATATAAATACATGTTGTCAATATATAAATTATAAAAACATATATAACATATAAAATATACTTAATATATAATTCTAAACATCATTTAGAAAAAAATCAAATACCTAAGTCATGAAATAACAAGTCCTTCTAAAACTAATAATTTCTGATAACATTAATAATATATAATTGGAATAAAAATAATTTAAAATAACCTAAGAATATGCGGAGTCAAATAAAAGTATTTTATTGCTAAATCAGCATTCAAAATCACTGTGAGGGTATTATTTTAGTTATATAATTTTGTAACTTCCAAAATGAACACCTTAGGGAAGGAAAAAAAAGTTTTTTCCTGATGGTTATGCCTTAGAGAGACTAGCCTGCATAAAAATAGTAAATAAAATAACCATGAGTGTCAAGCAGTTTCGAAGAACAATTACTCATTGAGAGATTTTCATTAACCTAATCTAGCTCATCACTGCAACAGTGAAGGAAACTACTTGCTGACCCATGGTCCCTCAAAAATACAGAATGAATAATGCAGCGACCACTGCTTCCAAGATGCAGAACAGGGTTAAAAACTTACCTTAAATGGAGACAATAACTTCCAACAGCATTTGATACCACTTCAACCTGCCATTCTGTTGTAATGACAAGGATGAAAACTACTGCCACCAGCCTCATCGTTTTTCTACTTCATTTACTGCTAAGATCCTCAATTCTGCTGCATATTAGTGTTGCCTCATTAGGCTCAGAAATTTGCCAGACAATTGTTCTGGAGTGGGCCTGGGGCATTGGTGTGAGCTCTCCAGGTGATTTCAATGTACAGCCAGGACTGTGAACAATGATTTGCTCCCATAGTTGCTGCCTTTAGGTTTCCCTGCCTTCAGCCTTGCCCTCCTGTGACATCCTCTAGTAATGCTGCAAGAATTATCTTTCTGTAATGCCTACAGAATGAAATTCAAGCTTCTGAGCACAGTATAAAAGACAACACGATCTGCTCTTAAATACCTGAACAGCCTCTTCTCTCCCCACTAGCTCTACCAAGCACTTGTTTTCAACATGCACTGACTCATCTCTTGCTCTAAAATGCTCTCCACTGGAAAAATGCATCTTGTCTGTGAAGCCTGTCCTGACATCCTAACCTTCACTCCTCTTTCAGTATTCTCAAAGCACAAGTATAGTGGTTCTGTGTTTTAGTTTGTTTTTGTTTTTGACTAATCATAATGAACAGGCATTTTAGAACATGTCTCTCTTACCTTCATTAGACATTTTTGGAGTGAGGACTATGTTACATTTGCCTCCGTATCCCTCAAACTTAGCACCTTCCTTGCACATACTGGCATTTTGAATTTGCTGAATAAATGAATGAACGGCATTTTAGTTTTCACTTATGACAGACAGAGCCTGAGGGAACTCACAAGCTTATACTATAAGTCAAGCTTATACTAAATTAAAAAAAGAGTCTTAGTATTTATTTACTATTTAATAATAGTAATGAAAATTACTTTAAAGATTAGCCTTCTAGTTGGGTTAAGAGGTGACTTTGAAACATGGTTAAAGTCAAAGAAAAACTTAAATTAAATCTTCAAGCATGCTTGTCCTCTCATCAGCATTCCCAAACCATACATTTTCAGAACTGTAGCCAATATATACTCACCTTTAGACTCCAGTAAGGGAAGGAAGCCCACTTACTGCCCACCACAAGTTGGCCTAATTTGGCTGCTCCCTTCATGTGACATCTAACCCATAACTCTGGTGAACATGCTTACTTTGTATTTGCTTTCTGATCTGGAAGGAGTGGGAATATGTCCTTTTTTCTTGAAGGTTGTAAAGTGCTTGCACTGAGGACATGGCTTGGTGCTGGAATCAATACGGCCAAGTTCCAAAAAGTACTTATATTTGATGGAGTCTTCATGCGTTAAGTTATAGATAACCGTAGTTTCTTCCAAGAATTCAAAACATTCTGTGATAGGGCATTTGATTTCTACTTGGCCAACTTGTACCTGTGTTAAAGAGCAAAGGGGAGAAAAAACAAAAGGCACTGGTTATTATGTCTGTTTTGTTTTTGTTTTTTTGTATGGTATTCTTTATTTAAGGATTATAGTAAATAATTACCTGTCATTTTTCATGATTCTTAACATAATAAATGGTAATCACTTTGGTACCCATATTAAGCAGTACCAAAAATAATTAATCACTATATTATGTTTCCAAAATGAGTTATAGCAAGTTTAAGCTTTCTCTATAATTACATTTGTGAACTTAAATGAACCTAATCCACAGGATCACCAAAGAAGCAAATTATCATCTCATCCTCTTTAAATGTCAGGGTGAGACAGCATTCAGAAAATGTGCCAACCAAAGAAACAGCCAGGATGACAAGGTTTTTCAGATTTGTCAACCTTACTACCAAGTACATCAGGACTAAACTTAGGGCATATTTAACTACTTCAAAAAGACAAAAGAGAGATTTTGAAAGTATATATATATATATATATATATATATATATATATATATATATACACACACACACACACACACACACACACACACACACACAACATCTAGTAATTTAAAAATCATTGCCCAAAATAACTCTATTTTCGCTGACTCTTCCATATAAAGAACATACAGTGATTCTTAATCACAGGAACAAGTATGAAAATTAAGCCAATCACAACAGTATAAAAAAAAATCTTAATGAGATTTGGCTATTACTTCAGTAATCTATAAAACGAATTTCTTCAAAGGACCACAGTTAGATTAGGAGAGGAGAAGGATACACTGGAATGCTACATTTAGCATTTGGTGTGGGATTCAGATATGGCTAACATTAAAGATTACACTATAAGATCAAAGCACAAAGTATAGACACCACTAAATTTTAAAAGATAAATACAATAAACTACTTTAAAATAAGGAGCACCTAGAATGTTCTCCATAAGTCATAAACAAGAACTCCTTATACCCATGGCATCATAATCTCTTTTGTCTGTCTAATGGAGCAAACGGAGGCAGTGACAGCTCCAAATGGCAAATGATGCTAACTCATTCTTTTTCACTTGGGTAAACCTGACATTCTAAGCAGGCAAAACACATTGAACTTAATAAAAAATACCTACTGTGAAGACTGAAGGATGAATGGGGTAAAGCTACCTGGTCTGGGAAAAGCATCACCACCTAAAGCAATTAAAATTAAAAAAAAAAAAAAAAAAAAAAAAAAACACCTTAAACTCATAGTAACTTTCAACTTTGCTGTCTACTTGGCATACTTGAGGAAAGGTAGTTAAGCTATAGGCTGAAGGATGCATGGGAATGATATATTTAACACCAGTAAAGGACATAAGCCAGACTGATAACGAAATAAAAGAGCCTGCCTTTGGATAAATCTCCTGATTAGAGCTCACCCGTTGAAAGTGTAAATTGGTAAATAATTTTATGCTATTATTGTACAAAGCATTGTCCAGAGAAGTTTTTTTGAATATTTTCCCAAAGCAATTTTTTCTCCTTTTTTGGATGAGTCTTTCTATAGTTATAATCAGATTTTATTAGTATACTTGTTACAGAGTTATGATAAAGTTATTATAGCCCAAATTATGTTTTATAATAAATTTTCAGTTATAGCTCAAGACAAAGGTCCTCTGAAGACTTTAAATAGACAAAAACCAAGTGTGAAATTACAGGAAACTGGTTTAATGAAGTGTGTCAGACATTTTAAAAATTAATACGTTTCCCTTTTTAACATTCTGTCGACATTTATCAAGCTTGACTCTGAGCCAGGTACTGGGTTAGGCACTGAAGCTTTGCAAGTGTCTGTCAGTAAAGCAGCAATCACAATATAAAGTGATAAACGTGCTTGTCAGGGTGAGCGCACAGTGTCAGGAAGGATATGGGGCAGGCTCAGTAACCTCATACTGCGAAGGTTAAGAAGAGACTTCTTGGAAGAAGTGAGGTTTCAAGTGAGATCTTAAGATTTGTAGGACTTAGCCAAACAAGAGTGAAGTTGTTTCAAGCAGACGGAAGATACAACACAGACAAAGGCCTGCAGGTAAAAGAATATACACCACACTACAGTAGGGATACCCATATTTTTCCTACATCACAATTAGATCAAATGTATACTGCCCTCAGGTACAGGTACAGGCATCTTAACTTAAAGATGAAGCTTTAGAGGGACTGAACGATGAGCAGTAAGACTGGATCACAAAGTGTGAGTTAGAGATGAACTGGGATCAGAGCACAAGGGCAGAGTGTGGAGCCATCTTAGAAATCAATGTTTTTCCATGAAAATAGAAAAATTCGGTTTTTCAGCATGTGAAATAATTTCTTTTCATTCCACACAGAAGAATCTCACCTGAGCCATTGGGAGTGACTCTTGTTTATTGGGTAACAGCATACTTTAGTAAGAGACAAATTTTTTAATCTCATGTCAATATTTTCATCTGGCCCCCCTCACCTTTAAGTTTATTCATTCTAACTATATAAGTGAAAACAATGACAGCAGTAATTTCACAGCCACCCAGGAACAGTCAAGTCTATAGATATGGAATGTCGTTTAGGAACCAGAACAATGCAAGGCAGCATAAGGGAGCAGGTTATCTTGCTACTCCTTAGCAGAGGCGTTCATTACCATAACGCATTTGGATCCTTCCATCTAATATCCAACCAAGTACTTTTCTTCTTCAGTGTTTCTCAAATCTGCCTACAAATCTATTCCACTTACACAGAATACACAATTTCCTTATGCTTTCACACACTCTGCATTTTGCCTAGTTCATTCTTTCTGAAAGCTCTAAAATCCCTACCCTACTACACTGAGCCAAACGATCTCATATATTATTAAACAGATAGAAACACTATGAGCACATTACTTCATCTTCCTACTACTAACCCTACCAATCTGTCTGTCCCGATCTTTTCTGTCTTCTCTCCTTTTGCACTGTAGGGCCTGAATCTATTTCCAGGACAACTGCATGAGTCTCTTGAAGTATTCATTGAGAATTCGAGTTTCCTGGCACATCCAGGACCTATAAAATTTTAATCACCGCTGGTAAGCTAGTCATGGCAGTTGGGAACAGTTACTCATACTTCTTTATACTAGAAATATCACCCTTTTAATGATAAAATGCTACTCATAGTCTATGCAATCTCTTGGCCTCTACATGTCTCTTTTCCAGAATAATTTCCTGAAAAGATCACTAGCAAACAAGTCATCATGATTAAGCAAAGTACACTCGTTCATTTATTCAAAAGATAAGTATTTCATCAATTCAAACATGCATTTTTTTCAACAATATCTCAAAAGTCAAGATTTTCTTACAATAGTCTTTAGCACTGTGCCATAGTTTAATTTGCAGTGCTTTTAATTTCTTGGTGGCTCATAATATAATACGGTTGATCGTGCCTTAGATTTCAAGAAATCTAAGTTGATTATGTCTTAGATTTCAAGAAAATGTGGTTTTTATAGGTTAGGCACTGTGATGGACTCTGAGAGATGAGAAGAGAGGCACAGGGCTTCTATTGGAGGGAAAGTATGATAAATAACTGAATAAATCAGATTATAATCAGTGTTATGAAGGAACTAAACATTAGGGAAGATATTCTGAGGTGACAACTTGAACCGAGAACTAAAGGGTCTATCATCTAGGCAACTTGGGAAATAGACTACAGGCAAGGGAAACGAGGATGGTGGCCCCAGGGCAGAAGGTGCCTGATGTGCCTGTGTTCAGAGAAAAGAACTAAAGGACTGAAACACTAAATGAGCCGCAACCCATAAGCTTTGTTGGCTGCGATAAGAAGTGTGGATTGGATTCTAAATTCAATGTGAATTATTGACCAGTTTTATGAGGAGTGACATACTCCAATTTATATTAAAAATAATTCAGGTTTTTCCTGAAGAATGGACTGTAGACAAACAAAAGTGGGGACTGGGAGAACAGTAGGACTCTGGGTTGTTCCTGTTCTTCCTATCAGTGGCATCTGACTCTGGCAGTTGTCCAGGCAGTAGATGATAAATGACTGAACTAGGCAGCATGAGGTAGGCAGATATGGAGTGCATTCTGGAAGTGGAACCCATGGTATTTGATGGTTGTCCAGGTACAGATGAAATAAAGGAAGAAATCAAGGATGACTCTAGGTTTTTGGCTTGAAATGATCTGATAATGGGGTGGGGGGGCACTTCCTGAGAAGTTTTTAATAAAATATAGTTTACCTAGACATGTGATATTTTCTAGAAATGATTCACTGCAAATTTATTACAGTAACAAAAATAAAGATCATGAATCCATCCAAAAACATGTATTATATTAAGTTCCTATAATATTATAGGTAAAGGATATAAAGGTCCAAGCTATGAAGTATTGCCTTCATGGAATCTGAAGATACAGCAATTAAATTTGTGCTGACAGACTCATCTAGCAACTTGGGATTTGATGGTCCTAATTCATTTAATATTTCATCCAATATTTAAAAATTTTTAATTAGTGTTAATCATAAACATATGCAGAAGTTGGAAGATTGGTATTATAAACCCTTAAGTACTCCTCCAGCTTTGACAATAATCAACTCTTGGCCAATCTTGCCTTTTCTATGCCCTGAACCATATGCCTCTCTCATATTATTTTGAAGTAAATACCAGACATCATGTCATTTCATTCATAAATATTTCCATATGGTTCTAAAGAAAATAATGTCTTTTAAAAAAACGTAACCATGATGTCAAATATCTCCCAAAATGACAATAATTCTTCAATATCAATGTAACAATTTAATTCAAATGTCATCTCACTTCCATTTATAGGATTTTATGTACTTAATATACTTATAATATAGATATTTTAAATTTCTATTGTGTTAATGCTAATACTACTATTTATATCACTAAAAAATATGCTCTCCAACTCACGTTTTCTGGTCAAAAACATGCCTATTTTTGTAATGCGAAATTAGTTAACTCTAAAACAATCTCCAAGGGTGTTCAGAAAAAACACTTTTCTCTACTTAATGTTCAAGCTTGATGGTTAATTTGCCACCTGAGAGGTTTCAAAAGTAATTTAGTGACACAGGTGAGAGAGAGCTCTAGAGAAGTCACAAATTAATTAACTGAATCCTCCAAAGGAAAGAACAAAGAAACTATAAACCTTGGACTTTGAATCCTAATTTATCAAATGTATGGTTTACAATTTTGATCTTGGTTTTAAGTGTTGGTCATGAGAGTTTACACAGTACCTTGACCTTTTGTTCACTTAATACCAGGGGATTTCAGATTTTCTTTTTCCTTAAAAATGGAAAATGTTAATGTGGCATAGAAGAAGAGAATACCACAACAAAAGCAATAACAACAATCATGAACTGTATATGGCACCTCTTATGTGCGAAGTACTGTTCTAATCACTTTCCGTGCATTTTTTACTTTGTAGAGTACCGCAGACAGGTTCATTTTCAGGTTCATGGATTTCCCCATAACTTTATCATCACTGATTACAGGAAGGTGGCTGCTTTACTGATAAATATGATTTTTTTGTTTTCTCAGTAGCTATTACAGAGCACTGTGCTAGATGCCTTTAAATTTTTCGAAATACTAATGAAAAACACCAAGCCAAATATTCCAGAAGTTTTCTCAACCTCAAGCAAGATAAATATAAAGAAAATCACATGTAGGCACATCCGGTAAAAGTGCCAAGTACTAAACAAAAAGAAAGCATTTTAAAAGCAACAAAGGAAAGAGACATTCCCACAAAGAAAATTTCAGCACCAGGTGCCTTGTGGGTACATTCTACTGAGAATTTAAGAATGAAATAACACCAACATTACACAATTACAATTAGAGAAGAGGAAAAAGGGGGGAGGGGGCGGTTGAATCACTGCACAAGTTGTTTCAAGAGGCCAGCATAATCCTGATACCAAAACCTGATAAGGATATTACAAGGAAGGAAAATTACTGTCCGATCGCTTCATAAACATAAAAATCCTACACAAAATACTAGCAAACCAAACCAAACAATACACTTAAAAGACAACATATTATGATCAGAGTGGGTTTATTTCAAGAATACAAAGTTGGTTTAAAATTTAAAAATCAATGGATTTAACTCACACATTAAGAAAATAAAGGAGAAAAATCTTATGATTATGTTACGAAAAAGTATTTGATAGAATCAACATTTATTCATGTTAAAATCTTAAAAACTAGGAAGAGATGGACACTTCCTTAGTTTAATAAAGAGTTACATACAAGAAAACCTATAGTAAATGTCATATTCAATGGTGAAATATTGAAAGCTTTCTTCTTGAGATTGGAAATGGGGCAAATATGCACTAACCACCATCATCTAACATTGAATAGAGCTCATAGTCAATGACAGAAGAGAAGTGAAATTAAAATAAAACAGTTGCAAATGAGGATATAAAATGCTCATTTCTTACAGACTGCATAATTGGATATGCAGGAAATCCAAAATTATCTACAGATAAACTATTAGAATTAATAAATGAATTTTGCAAGTTTGCTGACTAGGTCAATATACAAAAAACAAATGTATTTCTTTACACTAGTAACAAACAATTTGAAAATAATATTTAAAAAATAATATCATTTATAGCAATATAAAAATATCAAGTATGAATAAATCTAAAAAACTTGTATAATACCTGTATACAGAAATATTTAAAATATTTTTGAGAAAATGAAAAGAAGAAAACGAATGAAGAAATATATTAGGTTCTTGAATTGAAAGATTCAGTATGGCAAAGATGTAAATTCAGTCCATTTTGATCTATAGATTCAAGGCCATTTCAATAAAATATTCAGTAGTTTTCTTTTTTTCTTTCTTTTTCTTTGTTTTGAGAGAAAGATGGGTTCAAAATTACCAGCCAATTCTAAACTACATATGCATAGTCATGATATTCCTGATCTAGAAAAACTAAGTCGGAAGACTAGTTCTACCAGATATAAGATGAATTATAAAACTACAGTAGTTACAATTGTGTGACACTGACTCAAGAATACAGAAAGATAGATAATAGAACAACAGAACAGAGAAGAGTATACGAAGAACCACTTACACACAGACACTAGAGGTATTAACACTGTAGAGCAGTGGAAAGGATGGATTTTTCTCAAAATTTGGAGCTGAGTTACTTAAATATCCATTTAAAAAATCTGTCTTAGATGGATAGACCTTGAGATAATCATGCTAAGCAAAATAAGCCAGACAGAAAAAGCTGAAAATCACATGGTATCACTTATATGTGAGATATAAGCCTAAAAGCAACAAAGGAATAGGACAAACAAACAGAGACTCATGGACATGGACTATAGACTAGTGGTTACCAGAGGGTAGGGGTGGAGGAGGAGAGGGGAGGTAGACAGGGTAAAGCGGGTCAAATATAGGGGTAGGGGGAGGGCAAAGTAGGTAAAGGGGACCAAATATATGATAGCTGAAGGAAACTGGACTTGGAATGGTAAACACACAGCAGAATATACAGATGTCAAATTATAATGTACACCTAAAAATTATATAATTATATTAATCAATGTTACCCCAATAAGCTTAATTTTTAAAAATTTAAAAAAAAATCTGTTTTGACTTCTACCTGAAACCAGGTAGACTATAGCTATAATTATAAAAGATGAAACAATAAAGCTTACAGAAACGATCGAGAAGAATATCTTCATGACCTTAGGGAAAGAAAAGATTTCTTACACATAACATTAAAAACATTCAACATAAAAAAATGATAAATTGGAATAAAATTCAAACCTCTCTTAACCAACAAATGCTGTTAAGAGAGTGAAAATGCAAACTAGAGTGGGAGAAGATATTTGTACTATATAAAGAACAAGGTTTTGTTGATCCAGAATATATAAAGAACCCATCCAAATCAATAAGAAAAAGGCAGACAAGCAACCCAACAGAAAACTAGTCAAGGTACATCATAAAAGAAGATAACCAAAAACATATAAAAAGTGTGTTCAACTTCATGAGTTGTCAGGGAAATAAACATTAAAACCACAATACCATGCAATTTTGAAGAAATTAATTAATTGAGTTCTCATAGCACTTAAAGATTTAACAAAATAATATTTAAATAGCTAAAAGAATAACTATACAATTAATGCAGTATTAGTTTTCTATTTAATCATGCCAAATGTATTTTTCTATAAACAATCAACCCTTTGTAGTACTTAAACTTTTTCCTCTTTCCTCTCTACCAGAACTTTCATGCTCCTTCATTCACTTACGTAAATTTTTAAAATTTTAATTTAGTTTTTTGAATAAGGTTACAAACTCTCATAGCTCAAAAACCAAAAAATACAAAGTAGATATAAGTTAGCAAGTCTCTTGCAAACTTATTCTTTTCTTCCCATCTATCCCACCAATCGTTGTTTCCCTCATGAAACTTTTTAAGCATATACAAGAAATGCAAATATAAATATTTGTCCCTTTTTTACCCAAATGTTTAACAAATAGTATCCACCTTGTTTTCTTTACTTGACAATATATTGTGCAAATATTTTCAAATCACATATGAAGTTTCCTTGCATTTTGTCTTTAATTAAAAAAAACTTCCTAGTATTCCACTATACTATGACCAGTCTTATTTCCCATATTGATGGACATTTAGATTGTTTGTACCATACATTTTGCTATGGCAAATAATGCCACAATTACTAATCTTATATATACATTTTTTGTATATGTTTAAGTATATTAGTAAGATAAATTCTGAGATTAGAATTGCTTAATCAAAGGGAACATGCTTATATTTTAAATGAACATTCCCAATTTGCTCTCAATTATACAAACAGATTTAAACACTCAAGATGCAACAATGAGGCACAAAAGGAATAATTTGTGAAGCTTACAATAAAGCTTCATCAAATAGGTGAATTGTACATTCAGATTTAGAAATTAAAAGAGTAAAAAAATATTTTCTCCTTAATTTTTGTAAAGAATTATAAACCTAATCCAATTTTTCTCCTTGAAAAGCACACTGAACTGTATGTAATATTAGAAGTTAAGCAAAAAAAATTTTTTTTTAGGATTCAATAGCTTATCTTCATTCTTTAAGAAGATAACTCTCATATTCTAATCAGTTCCTAAAGAATATTAACATAAAGGGAATTTTCATAGCAAATTACTGAGTAACTATTTAGACTGAAAGAACAATGTGTAATGTGTACTCAGATAAACAGAATGAGTACATAGTCAATAATTATAATAAAATTTATTTTTTGAAAGGCAGAAATTTTTAAACAGACTAGATATTTAGTTATATTCTATTAGAGATGGAAATATTTCTAGAAGAAAATTTCAAGTTTGTTTAAACATTACTCATCCCTTTTCCCCATTACATTAATCTAAATCAGATACTCTAATTTCTTACAATTAGAAAATAAAGACACTCCATAGGTAATTTATGAAAAGAATCCTGAAATGAGAATCAGATACAAGATTCTAGTGCCATTTATATAGCTGTGTGCCCTTGAGTTCAGGGACACACATACAATCAATACTCTTAGAGATGGACTAATTCACTTTTAGGATTCTCTGCTAGCTCAAATTGTATAAGATGTGCTCTAACTTACCTACAAAAACACCAAAAGTTCATCAAAGCCCTCTAAAGCTTTAGTTCTACCTTTTTAAAAAAGCTGTAGAGCACAGTAGTAAAAGAGCAGATTTCAGACTCAAATTGGCTCTGCTCCTCACTAGCTCCTTCATCTCTCCTTTGTCCAGCATCTGCAAAATGGGGATGAGGACACACCAGCCAAATTGGGCTGTTTAGAGGACTGTATGAGTTAATTTATGTGAAGCACCTAGAATAGTATCTAGCAGATAAAGTTTGCTAATATTTATCTTCCTTGATATTTAGAAAGCAGTATTTCAGAAAATTAATTTTAGAAATCAAAAACTCTTTTAAGATGATTTCTTTTTGTAGAACATTTAAAAGTCTGCATTCATTCATTTATTCATAATTCAGTATTCTCACTCATAATTCAATAGTCTTCCTTCGAAAGCATATATTTAAAGGAAGATAAATAAAAGTATAAATTTCATGAATATATTGTATTCCAATAAGAACCTGAATGCTGAGGTATATAAGAAAAACAAATAGTATATGTTTATATCAAAAGTGCCCCCATTTTCTTATGCATTTAACCAAGAATGAAAATACAGACACATAGTTATGAAAATGTAGATAAAAAGTTCACAGTAATAGACATAAAATGGCATTGGAAATATTTTTAGTTGATTCAATACCAAAGAGTTATAATTCGCATTATCTAATTAGTCTGGCGGGAGAGGGGAGCCTCTATTTATTTGTTTTACTCAGAGGTTTAATTTCAGAAAAGGAACAAGCGAAAATTTCAGAGACTAGAAACAACTTCAAACTTTAAAAAAAATTTGCAGAACCCAGAAGAAAGCTTTTATAACTTCTTTCTCCCCCTCTTCATTGGTTTCTTGCCCTTGGCCTCCAAACATGCTTACATATCCTAAAAGTGCTAAAGCAAACAAAAACAAAAGCCATTGGTGGTTTAGTTATGGGCAACTACTCTGCCTTTCCACAAATCATAGTAAATTCTCTAAACAACTCTGAAAAGTGAAATAAGAAACCAAAATTTTTCAAATACAGGTGATTTTGAAGGATAAATGAATAGGCAGATGAGTGTCACTGACTCAAGTGCGGGCACATTTAAGGTAATAGATCCAGGGAAAATTATTATTTGGCCCAGAAGAGTAATGTGGTACCTACCTAAATGTGTTCCCTGTGTACGACAAGGTATTTTTAATTCTCTCTTGGGTTTTATGGGATGTGTTTGCCCGCTCTTCTTGATAAAGTATCTTTAAATACTTGAAGACAGCTATCCCGTCTCTCCAGTCCTTTCTTCCAGGCAAACATCCCCACTTCTTTAACTGTTCCCCATGTATTGTTTGAAGTCCTTCCTTCTTCCCAGCTTTTTTGGTTTGTAAAATTATGACATCCAGAAACCAAAAGTCATAATGCAGGTGTGATCTGGCCACTGGGCAAACAGGATTATCCTCAACTACAATAAAAACTAAAAGAAAGGAAAAGAAAAAAAAGTTCCCAGGAATTATAAATTATCAAAATGAATCCAAGAAGTGGAAAAATTGAACAGTAAATTATAATAGAAGACATTAGGGCAGTGGTCCCCAGCCTTTTTGGCACCAGGTACCGGTGGTCCTATGAGAATCTAAAGCTGAATGATCTGAGGTGAAGCTGAGGTGGTGATGCTGGTGAGTGGCTGCAAAATACTGATGAAGCTTCTGCTCACCTGCTGTTCGCCTCCTGCTGTCTGGGCTGGTTCCTAACAGGCCACGGACTGATGCTAGGGACCCCTGTATTAGAGTATGTCTTCCTGCAGGAAAGTATCTGCCTCCTAGGCTTTCCTCTCTGCTGCAACCGACCATTCTCTTATGTTCTCCCGCTTTCTCTTTTATATCTTTTTTCATCTTGTCCGTTCTTCTCACCTGTCCCTTTATCGTCTCGTTTACTTTTACTTTCTTTGACCCTTAAATCAGAATCTTAAAATAATTAATCTTTTATTTTTTTCTTAAAATAACTAGCTTTTGGCCTTGCTTATCCTTTATATTGCTTTTTCTTTTCATTCTCCTTTTTATTAATGTTTAGTATTATCCTCTTCCTGCTTTTATTTGTTTCATTTTGTTATTCATTTCCTAGTTTAAGATGATTCTTTAGTCTCTTTGTTTTCTGCTTTTACTAGTTAGTAATGAAAACCGTTTTTGCTGCATTCCAAAATCTTGGCATAAAATGTTCTGCTTTCACTTCCTCTTTTTGTGTTTTTTAATTTCTCTGCAGTTGGTGACTTTTTTCCTAATATTTATTTTCAGCTCTATTTGATTATGAATAGAGTAAGAAGACTGTAAAATCTTAATATTAAAAATGTTAAGGTTTTATTCCTAGTTCATTAAATAATCTTTTAAAATGCTTCTTGGGCATTAAAAGTTTTTGCTCTAATCAAGAGATGTAAGATTCTTTATAGCTTTCTATTAAATCACAACTTTGATGTTTTAAGTCAATTCTTCTATGAGCACATTAGTTATTTATCTACTTAATTTAATCCTGAAAGACAAATATTGAAGCTGTTTACTATAATTTTTTCAAATTATTATTGCACTTATAATTTATAAATTTTTGGTTTATATATTTAACTACAGTGATGCTGATGCACAGGCTTACGACATATGTCTGTTAATAGTCTTCTCCCTATTTGGTGGTTTTTACATTTAAATTCTACCTCTACCTCATCAAAAGTAATACTGCCACTTCTTTCCTTTATTTAATTGGCATTTTACTCCTATGACTCGTCTCACTTCAACTTCTTTTTAAATCACTTTGCTGTAAATGAGTCTATGGATTAGTTTCAATTTAATGCCCAAATATTTATTCAGTGCCTACCATGGGCAAGGCACTCTACTAGCTACTAGGGGGAATTTAAAGATGAATAAACTGCTATCTTCAAGTAATTTCCAGTTTATCAGGAGACACAGACATGGGAATAAATAACCACAGTTCATGCAGAGAAAGCACAAAGTAGACTGTTTTGACTGTTCATGGAGAAGGAGGTATTTTAGTTAAACTATGAATAATGAAAACGATCACAATAGATTTGGCTATATTTCTTAAAAATGTATAAAAATAATACAAAAGACACATATGTTATATAACATACTAAACATTGTATTTATATAAGTTTGTAAAAGTATATATGAAAAACAAACTGAGGGAAGAATTACTGAAAATTGATTTTTCAGATCGTGAAATTATTTTTTTCCTAGAGTTCTAATATTTTTATTAAAATTTGATCATATAGGATTATATTTAGTTTTGACTGTGTTTTCTGAACTATAGTAGATGACAGATCCAGAATTGGTAGCAAAACCAGTGACCAAATCTTTGGATTGGTCTTGAAAACAAGACAGGATACTGAGAATTTGAATGTAGGATTCTCCCTATCTAAACTGAATTATGAACAGCACTTAAGTTTGTTTCTGAATGCAGCTGGTGGTTTCAGTTTATGTCCCACGCCACTGCACTAATGGTCTTTGTCCTAACCCCCTTAAGTGTGCAGTAGAGAATGCACTCATGTCCTAAGTAAACTAAGCCTTTGGGAATCCCATCACACAGTGCTGCCGTCATCTTAGCAAATTCATAGAAAGCAATGATCTTTTCATGGAGCTGATGTCAAAATACATTTTTTTTAAATCCTCAAACCTTTTTTATGGAAAACTGTTTAGCAAATAGAACAAAATCAATCCTTATGATACTACTTGTAAACTTGAAGGTAATTCAAATTTGACACTTTTAAAAAACACATGTCCTATATTTTTACTTAAAATGATTTAAATGCTCCCCTCATCCCCACAGGTTTTGGTCTTTCAGTATTGGCAAGATTCAATGATTTCCTAAACATCAAACCAAGTTAACGTCGTTTTTTAACTTAAAAAGGGCAATTTCAACAGAGCCTTTTCATGCCAAAACAAAGTATCTTTGTGCACCATCTACCCAGTTCTAGGAATAGTCTGTTCATTACCTGGAGTTTTTAGATTCAATAAGGAAAAATGTAATAACCTCCTTCTTGGCTTCTATTCATTATTTCCAGATATAAAATACTGTTTAGAGTAAAGTGAACAAATTTTCTTTCATATCTCCCAGGAACAAAATTAAAGTGTATTTAATTTATGTTTTTGTTTTTTTTTTTTAAATGTCTTCTCTTCTGATGTCTGAATTTTATACTTCCAAATTAGGGAGAAATCTTTTTCTAGGAGTATAGCAATTATCTTTTTAAAATATGACTAGGATAGAGAAGTGTCAAAAAAAAATAAAAAAAAAAAAAAAAAAGACTTGCATGGTCAATGTATATACTATAAATTCTTCCTGAAAAGTTCTGTGACTAGACTGAAAAAGGATTGGAATACACACAGTGTTAATATTTTAATTTACTGCAAGTACATTTTTGAAAATCCTGCTCTGCTTCAACTAAGCTTTTTTAAGTTGGCTATAATACAACAATGAAAATCTCTTGACTTTTCTACTGGCCAACAAGGTAAATATTGCTTTTATGTTCAAACTGAGATAGCTCAAATGTGAGGTTTTTGATTTAAATAATTCACTTAAGAAAACTAGCTAAGATAAAGTATATAGGAATACAGTAAGATAGAGACCACATCAGAAGCCTGGGGGCTATAATGAAATAGAACACGTTACAGTATTTTAACAGAGTAAATAATCAAAAGTAAAACTGAAAATCAAGTTGTTTATAAAAACTCTTATACCTTCCTCTTATGGGCCATACATAGGTAAAAGTATAAAAGGAGAATAATGACAACATAAATACTTCACATAGTATTTATAGAATATAAAAATACTTCATATATGTGAATATTATTTTTCATTAGTATTTTTCCCAGTTTTATTATATGTTCTTATCTCTTTTATATATATATATTACAGTAAATTTTGCCATAATACATATTCTAGAAATTAAATTCTTTTGGAACTACACAGTGTTTATCTATCAGGGATTCTATCCTGGAGTCCTGAAATTATCTTTTGTGTGTTGCTCACTTATGTATTGTTAGGGGCAGAGACCCCTACATTTGATCATATACCTAAAACTAGTGCTAGACCAAAAAAGGAGGGATTAAGATAAATACGCAATCTGTAAATTGTATTAATAGTACAAATGTTGTCAAGCTCACTCAACAATTCATTTAATAAATACTATGTCCCAGGCACTATTATTCTTTGCATGTGAAAATAATGCTACTGTACTATTAGTATATCATGGTGCTTTTGTATTTGCTTTAATTTTTTTTTTTTTTTTTTTTATCCAGTAAGGGAGATAGAGCTAGGCAGTTATGTCATTCACACATCCACTTGGTTTCCATGGGGTCAAGCATTACTCAGGAAAGCAGTATAATTAATGGAGAGTTTCACAACTGAATATGGAAACTTGCCTACTAAAAAGACTGACTCGATAAACATCTAACCTCAATTCTCTATTTTTTTTTTCAGAGAAAGGTTTTTAACATTTGTTTTAATTTTATCCTTTTAAAACAGAAATGCACAGTGCCTTTTTCCCTTTCTACCACAGAAAAATGGAATACTGATGACACGTTCGTGCTCTACAGTAAAGACTTAAATTTTAAACCTTCCAGCAACTTCTGGTATTGAATAATGATGATGATAATAGCAGCAGCTAACATTTATTAAATGTATAAATAGCCAGACACTGTTCTAAGCACTTTCTATCAATCACACCATTTTTTTTTCCTGATAAAGATCCTACCAGGATCCCAAAGCAAAAATGAATAATTAGCCCAAGGTCACACAAAAAGAAAGTACTGAACTGTAATGCAGACCTAGAGATTGCCCAAGCCTGGACACACTGTCACTATGTTCCTTAAGATGCCTACCCAGACATGGCAAAATTAGCCACTTAGAATAATAATGCCATGTTGCTAGCGATAACCGAGAACTCCTAAATGCTTCATCCAAAGCACTAGATGCCGCTCTACATGTGATGCTTTGATAACCAACCATAAAGAGTCTAACCTATAACTCTCTCTTCCAGGTGCAGTCCTGTAGACAAGCAGATAGTCTCCAAGCTCGTCTGGGCTGTCATCACTGAGCAGCAGTCATTCTCTGAGTCACTTCCTTCATTACCTACGAACCATTTCTAATTTTAACCTCCCTCTTCAAGGCTTCACTCTTAACCTTCCCTTTCAGCTACTTGATACACATGCAGTCAACGAGCTCGCCTCCCACTTGACAGGTAAAACCTAACGTGCTTAGATGAGAATCCCTTCACTTTCTGTTACTCACACATAAGGGGGTGCATTTTTTCCTTCCTCTTTAATGTAAAGCAGGAATTCCCAAGCATTCCAAAATGAAAATTTCCACCTGCCTTGTCAGGGACCAACTTTCTCTAGTAATTTCAGACAATCAAACATATAAACATGCTTGAGCTTTTCCCATCATAAAAGCAAAACAAAACAAAAACTTACTAAGACTCTATGTACCTCAGTCTCTACGTCTTGATTCTCCTTCCATTTTCGGTCAAGCTAACTGAAAAACTTAATGTTCTTGTCTCTGTATCCACATTTAAAAATCCACTAGTATTTGTCTCATTCCTCTACTTTGTCACTCTCTACAAAATGAGCAATGACCTTCTCATTAGTAAATGCCCTTCTAAATCCTTATCTTACTCTGTTGACATCTGCTTCTTTCTTGATCCCTAATACATCGCATTCTCTTGGTCCTCAGAACTTCCTTCTGTCCCCTTTGCAGAGTCTTCCAGTGTCTATTCCTTAAAACTTCCTGAGTGTCCAAGGTTCCATTTAGAACAGATTATTTGCATTGAGTAACCTTTTGCAGTGTTATCTACCAGGGTTTCAACTCCACACCTATGCTAAAGGCTTCTCCATGTAAACTCCAGCTTAAATCTCTCTGCTAAGCTCCTGACACATACGAGTAATTCCCTACCCGATGTTTCAGTCAAAAACTTCAAAACCAAACTCACCGCCTTCCCATCTCTTCCTGACAGCTCACTTTCCTTCATGGTCCTTAGCACTGGAAATGGCACAGCAACCAGAAAACAAAGTATTATATCCTTTTCTTCTGCCTCATCTCTCCTTCAAACAAGCAATTAACAAAATTCTACTTTACTCACTCTCCAAAGTACCGTTTTGATCTCCACTGCCACTGTCAGTCCAGGCTCTGGAGTATGCTTTCTAAAACATAAATCTAATCCTGACAGTCCGCTAATTAAAATACTTCAATAATACCTCTGTGCTCAGGATTAAGTGAAAAATCCCTAGCATGTGAAGTAAAAACCCTATTCGGGATTTGACTGCTTTCCTGGATTCTCTATTGCCATCCCCTTCATTGCAGGCTATGCCTCAGTCACACTGATTTACCTCTGGAACATGCTGTTCATTCTACCTGGGGCATTCTAAATCCTGTAGTCTTAGCTTAGATGGCAAATCCTTTAGGAAAACTTTTCTAATCTCTCCAAACTGTATCAAATGATCCTTAATCACCTGTAGCAGCATGTGTTTATTCCTGCATTTTGTTTATTCTACTCCAGAGGGCTTGCTTATTTTTCCCATTATGAACTGTACCTTGTTTATTCTTGCATCTCAAATACCTCACTCACCACCTGGCACAGAGCAGGTGCTAATAAATATTTGTTTACTTTCAAAAAGAGGTTAATATAGCTAGTGTTGGTTTTCTAGGTAATGATCAGGTAATGGGTCTCCAGGCACAGAAGGCTAAGGGTCAAGCAGGGAGCTGAGATACAGACAATCAAGGGGCCAAGTGTAGCATCAGCTATAAAGGAGGAAAAGTGAATTTATGTGATACTGGTTTTGCCTAGTGTATAAAGTTGCCTTTTAAGTAGAATAATTAATGTCTTATTCTGGACTATTTTAAAGGGGTTCTGGGAGTAAGGAAGGGCGACGAGAGCCAAACTGGCCTTGATCAGTAGTTCTAAGAAGATAAAAATGACCAGTTATAACTACCAAGACAGAGACCTCACACAGGCCAGAAGCCCACACAGCCTCCCTTAAGGGGAAGACATCCTTGGCTGACCACAGGCTCAGCTGTTTCACCCAACGAGCTAACTGAAAGAAAAAAAGCTGGGACATAAGAAAGAAAATGCTTCTAGCCCTTTGTTCTGGTCAGCCCATTCTTCCAGTGCAACTCCTCCAAAGTATTCCTAGGCTGCTCAGATTAATGGATATTAATTTTGCTTTTGTTTTTGTTTTAATGTGCAAAAATTGTTACGGGCTGACCAAAATTCCACTGGATCCCTACTATAACATAATAAAACTATATAAATTTTATCTAACTTCTGAATAATCTCATCATTTTTCAGGGAGAATAGGAATATATTTTTCTTCCCTAAACGAAAGAGATCTGATTTGGGGCTTACTTTCTAAATCTACTAGGGAAACAGATAGCAGTCACACTGGTGGCCTGGAGTATAGAGAAGTATTTGGTGACAGTCTTGAGGAGCCCTAGTGTTTGTGCAACTGATAAATGATTTGTAAAAGGCAATTTGAAAAACAGAAAAAGGAGAAAAATTAGCTTTGTTTTATTATCCAAATATGATTAATATTAACATTTTCATATATTTCCTTATAGTATGTACTATATTTCTTCAACATGCACTCCAAATTCAATCTGGTATCTTACCCTTCCATAATATAACATAAGCATTTTCCACGTTATTACCATCTGTAATCATCATTTCTGAATGTTGTAGAATATTTCAGAAAGTGGATGAGCCACAGTTAACCTGTGGAGGCTGTTTCCAAATTTATGCTAATATAAATAATGTGGTAATGAATAACTTTATACATAAGGCTTTTTCTGTATTTCAGATTATTTCCTTAGGATAGAGTCCCAGAATTGGAATCATAGGGTCAGAGTATGTGATTATTATAAGACTCTCGACACACATTGCCAAATTGCTTTCCAAAAGCCATATTTCTTTATAGTACATGATAGTAACTATTATAACACCTTGCTCTATATGAGTATCATCATTAAAAAAAAGAAAAAAGAAAAAACACACAAACTAAAACAATACAAAACCTCCAAAACTTTTGCCTTTAATGTGATAAGCAAAAGTGGCAATATTATTACTTTAACATGAGTGTTTTTATTTTCTTTAAATATTGTAAGGTTTAATATATATATCAGCATACTTATTCATTGTTTTATCCTTTTCTGTGAATCTTCCAGTCATGTGCTGACCTGTAATAGCTTGATGCTCTATACATTCTATGCAGTATTCATGGGGATTACATAATATTCCATGTGAAGTCAGAATATTATCCAGCAAGATGAGCCAAAGCAACAAGCTTGTATCCAGAATCCAACCCTGAACAGATGTTTGCTTGGCAGCCTAGTTGCAATAATTAACATCAGAAAGCAAAGCAATTAAAAAAGAATACAAGCAGATCTCACATCCATGAATCACGGTTCTGTAAATGTGTCAAACCATCTGGATGACTGGGATTCAATCCTCCATTTTGAGAAAGACCTGCATGACAGTACCAAAAACAGGGGACCTCTGAATACCAAATGCTCTTAGGGTATTGTGTGTCTGCTTCTTAAATCACTTTTCATTCTCTACCTTTTAATAACAGATAATGATGTAACTGTCTCAAGCTCTTTTTCCCTAGATTGTATACTTCTCATAGGCACATACCACATTTTATTTATCTTGGTATCCTAGGAAGCACCAAGACCCTGCCTTGCATACAGTAAGCACTTAGTATTTGTTTATTGTAATAGATTGAAATAGAATAATCAAAACCTTGGCAGATGTCCGACCTCAAGCCAGAGGGTGTCTCTTAATTGCACTGGCAGTTGTTTATCATTATGATTAAACAGCTCTGTCTAAAGTCCTGGTGGGAAGTCTGGCACAGGAAAAACACCAGCCTTGCTGCCTGTGAAGAGCAACATTAGAGAAAACAGCGCTTGGCCTCTGAGGCAGGTGGAGTGCCTTCACAGCACGTATGGTCCTTGCCTAGGTTTACTGTGCTGTTTTTCATAAAATTGACTGAGATATGAGGCAAACTGTGACTTCAATTTGATATGCAAAATTGGCAATATATTATCATTTTACCACATATTATTTTAGACAGGGATTATTCATTTTTCCAATAAACAGATGGTGACAGGAAATTCTCAAAGGGAAAGAGAGAGGTTTCCACCTGAATTAGCAACCTAGAGAGATTTTCATTTTCATGTCTCAGTATTATTTGGTTGTGTATTTTCAAACATTTAACTAAGACTTACCCTACATTTTAGGAAATATGCAGATTGCCTTCAATTCCCCATTTTTTTTAATCAAAATCTTCCTGTATTAGCAAAGAATTTGCTAAAGTACGTTTTTAAAAAAAGAATGCATGGCATATTCTGTCCTTCAAATTATTTCTTTCCAGCTTTCACTTTTGAAACATTTCAAGTCTTTCTCTCTCACTCTCCCCATCTCTCCATTTCTTCCCTCCTCCTCCCTCCTTCCTTCTCTTCTCTCTCCCTAGCCCGCATGCGCGCTCTCTCTCTCTCTCTCTCTCTCTCTCTCTCTCTCTCTCTCTCTCTCTCACGCACACACACACACCCCTTTTGTTTTTTCTTCTTTTTTGCTTAATCATTTAAGAGAATAGGGGTATACTTTTACTTAATCACAATATAACCATCTTACCAGAAAACTTAGCACAGAAAAAATATTTCTACCTAATACCTATTCTATATTCATATTTCCCCAATTGTCCCTATTGCTTATTTTTAAAAATCATTCAGGATCCAATCAAAGATCATATAGTCTATTTAGTTGTCATTTCTCTTTCGTCTGTTTTAATCCTCTAAAAAATTGTTATTAACATTTTTAGAAGTTCGGGCCAGTTATTTTGTAGAATGTCTCACAATGTGAAATTGTTCATTTCCCCATAATCAAATTTGACTTAAACATTTTTGGTGATGTGTATTTTCCATGGTGTCAGATCAAGAAGCACGTACTTTCAGTTTACTCCATTATTGCGATGACAAGTTTGATCACTTGGTTATGATAATGTCTGCCAGATATCTCTATTGTAAAAGCACTTTTCCTCCTTGTTATTCATATGCAATCTGTAACTGATACTAAACCATGTGACTATATTTTGTTCCCCAACAACACTTTACCCAATGGTTTTACCATTCACGGATGATCCTTATCTGAATCAGATATTGCACTGGGGGTTGAAAAATGGTGATCTTTCTAGTTCTATTTTTCCTCCCATATTTATTTGCTGACATTATTTTTAATAGCATTTTTCACATCACATTTTAAAAATATGTCACTATAGACTCGGCCTTTCTCTTTTTATTCATTGTGTTAAAATCCATTCCATCATTTAAACTGTCCCAAATTTGGCCACTGGGGACCACTTTAAGTCAGTATCCTGCTAGTTCTGCTTTGGTCTTGAATAATTCCTTGTCCTACAGCTGGAATCAGCTGATTCTCCTAAAAACCCTGTTTCTTTCAAAGGGGAATGAACGCTATTCTGAAACCAAGATCCAAGCTTCTGATATTCTTATTTATACTGGGGTATCATTGCCTCCAGGCCTTATCAGTCATCAGAGTTATTAAATATATATATGACAAGTTTATATATATAATTATATATTATATAAATTTCATATATATTTAAACATATTTTAAAATATATTTTTCCTTTAATTTTAAATCAGTATTTCATATTGATGCCTCCAATTCTAACCCAATGCTACAAGGGTTCTTTCTCACCTCTCCTTACTCCATATTTATAACATTTTTTTCCCCAAGGTGAAAAAAAAAAACTGATATCAATGTATTTACTTCTTTGTTTTATCTTTCAATACATACATAAGTTTCCTAATTACTATACAAATAAACTAGCAACAGCAAACCACTACATAAAGATCAAGATTTATTTGAAATTCTCTTTCTACTCAGAATATATCTTGCTAAGCATAGAGTCAGGGCACTGTGTTTAAAGTTGTCTAAATTAATTCTTCTCTGTCTTTATGCAATCAATTTGATAAATATTAGCTCCTTTGTTTCTGTTCATATTCTTCCAGGCTTGCTTTTAAAAAGATCATTTTTGATTTAATTTTATTTTTGAGAATTAAAATAGTAATGGTTGAAAAGTCAAAACTACATAAAAACTATACTCAGAATATTTTTACTCTTACTCTACCTTCCACCCCATATACACCCACCTCTATAGGTAACCATTTCACACTTTATAGTGTATCCTTCCTATGTTTCTTTTTGTAAAAGAAAGCAAAAACATTCATATATTCATATTTTTCTTTCATATTTTTCCCTAAAGTTATTGCTAATCTAGTTGAAGAAATAAAGCATTCCCAGACAGTTAAGAATAAAAGGCAGAATATTGATAACAAAAGAAGTCCAGAAAATATATGCAGTAGTACTAAATAGTCTTCTTTAGTATATCTGTAAGAGGTATTCAGAGACAAATTTTGATAATCAAACTAATCATGCACAGAAATAAAAAAGTCATAAACATCCAAAGTTTTGTTTGCATTACCAAATATATAACACAGTAAGACCAGAATCTTCAAAATTAGCTGAAGCAAGCTAGAGTTACTATTTGCATTCATTCCTAACCATCAAATGAGCTCAAAGAATGAACTACACACTTGACAAGAAGGAGGAGTTATCATTATATGTTAAGATATTGGAAATGCACTTTAGAATTTTTTAACTGTTTAGCAACAGAAGTAGATATAAGCTAAAAGCTCATTTCAAAATGGAGTATACGAGCTAATACTTCACTTTAAAATAGAAAACGTAAAACAAAGGGTTCTAATAAATAACTCTAACTGGCCTTAGCAGGAAAAACTTTATTAGTGCCATGACCTTTAGCTGGAAATTGATTGAATATCCAGACATGACTATTTCTGGATTTAAAGGTAAGTAAGTAAAAGCCAAAGCGTTATTCAGACGCAATCTGATTTCCCATAACCTATCGAAAACTTAGTGGATTAGAGTCTAATATATTTGTAGTAAAATATTATAAAATAATATAAAAATGTGCTAATAATATCCAACATTAATAATATATACCAAGCATGATACCAAGTGCTTTGTATGCATCATTCTGTTCTCTCCTCATAACATTCATGTGAGGCTATTTTTATTGTTATAATTACCGTCATCCCCATTTCGCAAATAATGAAACTAAGGCTTTTGAAAATTTAAGTAACTTTCCCAGGGTCACAGAGCAATACAATACTGTCTATGCAACTTAAAAATTTGAGTTAAGTAAATCACCTATATGTGATTGCCCACTCTACTTTTATCAATATTGTACATGTGTGCTACTTTAAAAAGTCAAATGATTCTTACAAGGTAGATAAATAAAAGAGATCCAACTCTAACCATCGTTCGAAGAGGAAACAAATTTTCAATTCTTATCTATTTTGTTATTACCTTTGTTCCTAGAGAATATGCTTATACTCCTTTATTAGAATTTAGAATTCATATCTTTTTCACCATTTTACTTATTTCTATCCTCCCAATAGCATTACAGCACAAGTTTTTGTTAATAATTCATATTTAGAATATGACTATATTGACATATTTAGAATGTGACTATGTAAGTAATATTTCCTATTTCCTACTGAACATCTAATACATGCCTAATAGTATATTATAGTGCCATTTTATTTTTTATATAACTATTGCATTTCTAGGACTTGGCATTTTTTTCTAGCGTCCTATATTCCTATTACTAATATTTCTTAAAACTTTCCAACTGAATTATAAACTCTGCCTGAAGATTATTTTCCATATAATCAGAACAACCAGTTCAAGTTCCACTTCTTTCTTAGAGCACATTTTCTGGAGCCCTGTCCCTCCAGCTCCCACATGGGCTGGTGCTGAGTCTGCTACTTTGCTTCTATGTTGGAGCCCACAGCTTCCTGGATTGCCTGTTACCCACTATCTTGCTTCATTTCCCCTGTCTTGGTGGAGAATATCTTTATGGAGGTGTCATGCAATCCACTGATTAAAAAATGAGTCATCAGTAAGATCTGTGAGCCAGCCTTACTGGCAAGTTGACTTTTTTTTTTGCTGGGAATCACCAAGTGTCAGCAACCTTAGGTGTTTCCCCTAGGACTATACACTCTCCATAGAAAAATCCTCTAGTTTTATGTCTGGAGGTATATGTACAGTTGCCAGTGCTGGAGTATGTGGCCAAATAGGGGCTGAGGGGTCACTGGCCTTTTTGTCTACTTGCCCACACATCCTTATTTTCAATGCAGTTCCTGTACTTCAAACTGGGCCTGCAGCACCCCTGCTAAACTTCCAATTACCGTAATTACTCTAGGAAAGGGTAACTGCCTAGCTGTACAGGTCCAGAAAGGTGAGACGGTGGGGTTCTTCCTTACTCGGATTTTCAACTAATCCTACTACTTTCAGCTCCACAACTCACTATCATCTTCTAAATATTCTGGTGCCTCCTACTCCAATGAATTTCTGAAATTCACTGGTGCAGACTAATATTTCTTGCTGGTATCCCTTTTTTTAAAATCATCTAAGTATCAAATAGCTCTGTTAAGTCAGTTATCCCTCCATCCATTTACTCCTTCTAAAAAGAGGTCTGGATTTCTAGTCCACTGTTGAATTTTTCCTTGTTATCATTGTCCTTGTGAGTTGAAATCCAAGTTTTGTGAATGCTAATGTGTTTGGAAAGCCTTCAACTAAAACAAACAAGACGTTATGTTTTCAATGAAAATTCTTGTACTCAAGATTTGTCCTTGAAGTAATACAATGAGCTCATTCTGTTGTATCAAAATGAGGCATGAATTAAGCTGAATGTTCAAAAAAACTGTAAATGATTCTGTTTTGTTAAATACCAGTGCCCCTTGGATTTCTAGCAAGTTACTTGATCTTACGAAAACAATGATAATTGTTAACTTTCTTCAAAAGTAAGGTGGAAGGCTTAACTAAGAAAATCATTTAAAATATTGTACAAAATACAGACAAAGCAGTAGCACCTCTTAGTTCTGTACTTCATTAATCGATGCTAATAGCAAAGCAAGGAGCCCTCTTACCATTTCTCTGTGTAAAGACCATAAAGGCTCTCTTTAATGCTTATATGTTGCCCTATCATGAACTCTTGAATAACTAGCATAATAAGGCTACTGGTTGTATTTATAAAAACTCCAATTTTATTGATAGTGCAAACAGAAACTCTGATTAAGGGAAATATGTGGTAACCTCTTTTGTTAACTGAATAAATGCTTCTCTATAAGATTTGTAATTCTATATGTTTTGTTTTAACCTTTTACCACGGAATGTGTTAATCCTTTTATAATGTTATGCTTGTGCCAGTATAGCTACTGAACACAATTTGAATAGAAAGAATAAAGTGATTTGTACTCATGCTGTAAATATATATACTGTTAAAATTTGATAGTAACTTCCTAAAAAGTCAATAGCATTTTAATATACATAATTAAGGAATTTAATCCCTATTTTAATAATAGGATTATGTATATGTTTGACCTTAAAAGCCTATAAAACACATGATCTTAGTATCAAGTGAAATGTGTATACTTCCCAAGAAAACATGACCTATCCAGAACTTTTTAATCCATGATAGCTTGTTTTTGTCATTTTATGCATTCATGTACCTGCTTTTTTTATACCTAATTCCACAGAACCCCAGAGCAGCTTATGAGAGACAGACAAATATAATAAAGCTGTAAATATGGGTAAAAGAATATCTGCCAGTTGATTAAATAGCTAATACTGTTGATTAAAAAACCTTGCTCAGGACAACCCCAATTAAACCCCAAATTTAACTCTGTGTTTCTCAGTGCAAAGACAAATGAGGAAAACAATGGGGTAAATAGCTGTTATTGTTCAATAGAGAAAAGCATGAGAAACAGTTTTTTTCTACATCATGTATGTATTATATAATTTAAATTCTAAGAAAATTTGCATAACTCTTCATATAAATGACACTGAATATCATGAAAGGCAGTGTTATCAAAAGTAGTTTTCAAAAGATGTTTTCATATAGTCATGTCTTTTTTTCTTTTTACTTGTATTCACAGCTAAGATTTCTGACAGCAAAAAGGAAAATAAGCAAAGGGAAAAGGTGCATGGAGTGGGAGCCAAAAAACCAGGTGCAAGTTTCCAAAAATGCTCTCCCAGTAGAGTCACACAGAACACACATAATTCTTCCAGCAGCAGACAATGTGTGAAGTATCCTGCTTCATTAGAGACTCTGTCTCCCAGGTTTTTACTGGGGACTGCTCACGAAAGCTCCCTATGCCTAGCATGTACCTGACTCCTAGGAGAAAGGCAGGTGTTCAGGATAAACTATTTTGTGTGCACAAATAGTAGGGGCAGTGATCCACTCTTATCATTTATAGAAAGTTTCACATCAGTGTAGAAAAATGCTTACTACTCAAGTTCCCATGTCAGCCAAGGACCCAACTAGCAAGTAGGACTTTTTAAGGATAGCTGGCTCAAGCCTGCTATGTTAAACTCTTTTCTGCACAGATTCTATTAAAATAATGCACTAATGGCTCACTAAATTGACTTCACAACCCATTCATGAGTCATGACTCAGTTTGAAAAAAGTTTTAATGTATCCCATCTTAAACAAAGAATCCCTCTATTGGCACCATATTCTTCTAAAGTTTCTGATTTTTTTTTCTCTGTTCTTTCATTGTAAAATTTGTCAGAGTGCTCTACATTTAATCTTTACTTTCTCACTGCCAACTAGGTATTTATTTTGAGAAAATTTTTAAAATCTAGAATCTATAAAGAATAATGAGACATATTACTGTCATATAATAACTTGTAATATTTAGACTTCCATTTACATATTTATGTATTTTTTTCATTTAAGAAATAATATAATACAAATACTGAAGTCTCCTTTAACCAGCTCCATTACTCTCATTTTCTTATTTCTTCATCCAGTGGCATCCACTGTCATTAGACTGGCAGGCCTTCAAGTCCTCTTTATATTTTTATGTACAAGTGTATTATTTGGAGTATGTGATTGACGTTTGTCATTTTGTAGTGTGCCTTTTTTCACTTAACATTTTTTGAGACCTATTTATCTTGGTAAATATTTTTTTTTTTATTGAAATGCTATGTAATATCTCATCATATGAATATGTCATATTTTATTAATTCAATCTGTTTTTGGTTGACTTTGAGGTTGTTTCCAAATGTTAGTTCTTAGAAATAGTTTAGCAGTGAGGATCCCTGTACATGTTACAGACATGTGTGAGTGAGTATCTCCAGAAGTAAAATTCTTGAGTCTTGAGGGAACTATGTCTGTTTTTTACATTACTGTTTTCTTTAAGATAATCTGAAAACAGAAAAAATACAGAAAATATAACTACATATAGTAATATCTATATTTATAATCCTATAGTTAGCATCCATATTTAACTATATCTATGATTATATATGTATAATTTAAATAAAATACAATAAAAATAAAAAGGGATCATACTATATACACTATTATATTTTGTATTCATGCTTATTATAGCATAACCATACTTCCTTTCTAAAATATTTTAAAGTGTCTGTATATATGGGTGTCTCATTATTTTTTAACCAATGTCTACCATTCAGCATTTAGAGTTTTCCATATGCTCTCTATTGTATAATACAGTGATGAATAGCCTAGTGATGAATGTGTATGTGTGTGTGTGTGTGTGTGTGTCTGTGTGTGCACTTCTGATTATTTTCTTAGGAAAACTCATAAAATTGCTAACTTTAAAAGTATGAACTTTTTAAGATGTCTGATACATCTAACACATGGCTATTTTGAAAATCAAAAACTAATTCTGTGAAAAAATATTTTACAAAGATGTAAAGTAATACAGTCCAAGTTTGCAGCTTTCTGAAGATGTGACTTCAAAAGCACACAATGTATACCTTGGCTTCCTTTTCTGGAATATCGACAATATTTCATGACCTTCTAATTAAAACTAATATACACATTAATATCAAGAAAACTGCTAAGTGGCTGCTAAGTATAAGGTGAAAGTCTATATGCTTCACATACTAAGTATTTAAATGGCAATGTTGGTGCTTTCTGTGAAAATGAAAACACATGACTAATAAATGTATACAGTTGCAGGACCAGTTCATCTTAGGGAACAGGTACCCTAATCAATATCGTGAGCGGGGTCAACATGGTTCATCAGGAAGCAGCTTTGGATTTGCTCAAAAGTTCAATCAAGTAAATGACCAAGTCCTCATCAATACTATACTATAAATCATTTAAGAGATGATATGGATCTGAAATACTATTAATTTGTAATTAAAAAAGTAATTTCCCTTCATAATGAAAATGGATTCTTCAGAAAATTATACCACGGATAAATGAGAGAGTCACTAGAGGAACAGAAGTCTTTATCACTGCCCATCAGAATGCCAAGTATCTAACCAACAAGAAAAGTTTGGTTTTGGTGTGTTTGATTTTTGAACTGTATCTAACAATAACTGACTGAACGATTCAATTATCTCTTGAGGCTATCTACAGCTGGGAAGATGTAATCAATACAGAGAAGCAGTAAAATCTTACTTCCACCATCAGAAAGGATACTGTTCATTTAATAGTTGTATCAAATAATTTAATCATAATATTAAATAAGGGAAAGCAGAGCAAGCTGTACACCAATTATGAATTGATTTTTCTATCTGAGCCTTGATACGTACCTTGTAGAGTTTTCCCAAGGATTCAGTGAGCTAATCCAGGCAAGGCATTTAGAGTAAAGCCCGGAATGCTGTATAAACTCAGTAAGTATTAGTTATATCTTTCATTATTATTCAAAGTCTCTTGCTATCTTTTCTACAGTGTTTTGATAAAAGCACAGAGGAGCTCCCAATATATTCTGGTACATCTAGTTTAGTCAGGGGCATCCATTCCGCCCAAATCCAGAGTATGCAATATGAATGGTACTACCTGGGGCTGTCTACCCGGATGGCGATTTTGGAATTGTGTAACATGGCAGCCCTGAATTTTGTCAGGAGACAGTACTCATTTAGAGAATAATAAGATGACGAGTAAGATTCTTAAATATTATTCTTTTTGTAAACAGAGATTGATTATAATTTGCATATGTAGCCTGGAGGACATCATATTTCTAGGATTTCATAAATTGATTTTCTTAATTTCCTATTTTATAGCAATAAATAAAAACTGCTTTTATCTATTGGTGCTGTCTTATATCATTTATCTTATAAACATTATCCAGTAGTAAGTAATGGCCAAGTGGGGAATGGGCCTTGATCTGCTAGACAAAAAATGTTGTGTTCTCTCCAGTTGCCACTCACTGAATAATTAAAATACAATGAATATTCATGGAGTATTCTTGTCCCATCTCTTCTTTCAGAATTCACATAATTTCCTTTCCTATATTACTTAATATGAACAAGATATGATAGATAAGTAAGAACTGTCCAAAAAATAAATCTGCACTAAAAAATAGCCAAAGCTTTCAAATATTTTTTTTAGCCTGAGCACATGCTGGCCTCAACACTGTGTGCCTGCTGACCCTTCTCCCTGAAGCCTCCTCCTCGGCGTCAGTGTTCCCAGGCCTCATTCCCTCCCTTGCCTCACTCAGGACTCTTCTAAACCATGTCATCGTCCATGAAACCTCCCATGACCACACACTCAAAAGCAGCACATGGACACATACACTTGCACCCACTTTATCTATCCCTACCCTTCTTCTTACCTGGGTTTTGTTTTTCTGTCAATCACCATTACCATCATTGTCCTGTTACATGTATTTGCTTATTATCTGCTTTTTCCCACTAGAATGTAAGTTCTAAAAACTAAGCAGGGACTCAGTTAACTGCTATGTCCTTAGTAAAATGAACAGTTCATGTTATATATAGTAGGTGCTCAATAAATATATGCTGAAGCAAAGAAAAAATAAAAATTAAGTATCAATTATTTAACATATCTTTCTATCTTTATTTTCCTATGAGCCTTTAAAAAATCTTTTAGAAATGCTAACTTTCAAGAAACATTTAATATTATATATCTGAAAAACCATCCATGACAAATGCATTGTTTAAAGATAATTTACTCAAAGCTCAAAAGAATACCTTCAATTTAAGGAGTTATGAAGTAGGTACTTGAAAAGGAGGTGGAATAGTTGTCAAAATATAATGCATATGAATAAGAAATTCAAATTTGATCACAGATCAGCCAATAAAGCCCCAAATCAATCAAAATCATTACTTCTAATTTATTAAAATATTGATAACTCAAGCATCTAATAAAAGTAAGATATAACTTTAATTCCCACAGGCTCTCTGTTGCCATATTATGCTAAGGAGCACCGGGGGAAAACATGGGAAAAAATTCATGGAAAATTTTGAATATAATAATATTCTGTAAAACACAAAACAAATGCTTAGAATATGTAAAATACCCTAGTTATAAAGCTACCTTTATCAATAAAGCTCATGTTAAATTATAGTCACTATCAAAATATATTTTAAATAAAAGCCCAAAGGCAGTATATACAATTGTGAACCACATAATGGGTATATGCAATGTTAATACAATTAGTATATTATATTAAAAACAAGAACTCAGCACCAAAACTAGGACTGGCAGTTAATATCCTACCAGGAAGAATTTCTTTAAATCCCACAGCTGATGTGAGTGGATAAAGAAGAGGAAGAGTAAATGAAAGAAAAAACAAAATACAACGGCAAATAGAGAACTGTATAGAAAAACTCTATTAAAGAAATAATATATGGTTCCTATTAAGCAATCATTTTTGAAACAAAAGTGACTTTTTCAGAATTTAACATTTCCTTCTTCTCTAATGTAAAACTTCTGCCTCTAATTCGACAAAAGATACATCCACACTAATGCATGTTAGCAGGTTCTCTAAGACATTACCTAACTACATGATTTTTTAGTAATTACATGAAGAAAATTGTTAGGAAGGCTAAAATTATCAGATCAAGAATCTGAAAACCACAGACAATGGCACCTGATTAATGCACAGTACATACTAAATAAGTAATAGCTATTATTATGATTTTTATCATTGAAGATGAGAGCCCAATTACACTCAGCATTTGCTTTTAGTCTTTAGCTTTCTACTGTCTCTGAAGATTACAATTCTTTTGTGAAGTAAGCTCTAGACAAAACTTTAATAAAAATTTGTCTTTGGTGTTCTGCTGTCTTCCTTTTTAACATCCCCAACTCATTTCTAGAAATCTTAGTTCCCATTATCACCACTATCTAGGCTTTTGATAAAATTTAATAAAACATAAAACAAATGTTACATTCAACATTACTGCTTTCCAAAGTGATTTACTTCTAAGGAGTATGTGCTACTGTGTCTGGCATGCCAACAGCTTAGTGTATTAACCTTCTCATGTTATAACCTAATTTCACTCGGTCTTTTTGGAGATGAGTACCAGTGTAGACCAGAGAGGGTTGGACTTTGGAGCTGGCAGATTTTAGCTCATTTCTCAGATCTCTAGTCTGCTGCACCCAAGCACAGCAGCATTAAGGAGACTACTAAAGGCACCAGAACCCCAGAGTCCCTGATTTAACTTGTGATGTAATCAGGTGGCTATGAGCAAAAAAGCAGACAGCACTCTTTCTCTAAATTTTGTTTAAAGCATTAAATAGCTGGGTCTAAGGGCTGGTATATACTTAAGCAAAAATGGTTTCTTTTTTTCTTAAATTCTAACGGTCCACTATTTTTTACACAACTATTTGAATTAAATTTAAAAATCTCAATTGAAGCATTTTTTAAAAAGTTTCCTAGAGATTCAGCATGAAATAGTTTGCATCGGCAGAACAGAAATTGGTACAGGCATTTAAATGTGCAAAACACAACTCTCCCTTGAGCTACTTCTTGAACTGCTTATTTAGAAGACAATTATAGGAATGCAGAATTGTAAAGTTGTATTATAACATTTTTAGATGAAAATAGTTAATACTTTATTTTAAATAGCACATTACAACAAGAAAACTAAAATGAAACTAAAGTTGAACACATTTGATCATTAATAAACCAAGAATAAAATAAATAAAACAGTAAAGCATTATGTTCTGGCAGGTCCTATCTTAAGAAGAAATAATTTATAGTCATACTCACAGCTTTGTATATGCTACTTAATATTGCCATCCTCACTCCTTTAGAGCAAATACTCAAGGAGAATAATTGAAGAAAACATTGCTCATTTCAATTATGTGAAATGGATGAGATGCAAAGAAGACAAACAGTACACCCTGAGGGTGGCCAGCCAACTGCTGTCCTTTCTTTTCTCTGCGAAAGCCAAAATTGCCAGTCAGAAAACCTGTCTAATCCCTAGATTTAGTAAAAAAGAATGCTGAGCTATCTTAGAGTTAGCAAAAGGAGGTGGAGGAAGACAAGCATGAACCAAAAAATCTATTTACTGAAATTAATCTAAAATAATTAGAACAATATGAGAGCACAAACTTCTTTTAAAATTCCATAATATATCATGGGTAAGGTCAATTGGAATAAAATTGCAAGGATCTAAACAGTTTTTGCAGAAATTTGTCCCAATGAATGTGCATGAAGAGGCAATACTGCTTGTCAGCTATTTATCTCTGATACTAGCTAGGAAAGCAAAGGCTTTGGTATTTGATAAAGACATGTCTACGTGTTTCAGATAGAAGGGAGGGAGAAAGATAGGGAAGAAGGAAGGAAAGAATGAAAAAGAAGAGAAAAGGGAAAGACAGTATATATCTAATTATAATGCCAAGAATAGTCAGGGGCCAGGAACCAAAGTCCTATGGCACCTTTACGTATCATTATGTGGATATACCTCTCCTTCTTAGTCTTCCTAGAAAGAGATGGCATCACCTGAAAAAGAATCACTTCCGCTTCTAAGAAAGTACAGTCTATTGTCCAGGTACCATCTCTCTCGGAGGGCTTAACAATACAGCACAAATAAATGGTTCCCTCTTTGTTTACATACATACCCTACCTTCATCCCTTTCTTGAACTGGCTTGTGAGTGTGGATGAGAAGAGAAGAAAACCAGTTAAACCAGTTGATTTTCCTATCCTACATCTTCATCCAAGTTCCAGCAACAGATCCATGAATATTAGGAAAAAGGGTGTAAGGTTAAAGAACAAATACTGTTATATACACATTTCTTCCACCTCTGCTTGAGAAAGCCTGCTCTACCTACTTCCTTTTCCTCTGTGAACTAGTTATATAAAGTCATACATAATGTGGTATAAAAATAAATTTAACAAAGTGTTACTTTCAACTATTAAAGGAGGAAAAACATTTTAAATAATAATACCAAATGCTAATGTTAGTATGAAGGGAAAGGATTCAGCCACAAGATTTTGAAATGCACAGAGCCATAGAGGGCAGCTCCATTCACAGGGCTCAACAATACATCACCAAAGGCAAGAGGCTTCCCATGAGCTTTCACTGAGGGTAAAAAGAGAGGCATTCCAAGAAGTTGGAAACTGAGGCCTGGACTGTGCTCAGAGGTGGGATGTCCAGATTCATGGTACCCCTGTGATTCGTGGGTCCCAAATGGAAACTAGATGTGATGACTGGTCTGGGAGTGGCTAATACTTAACTTCATTGCAAATACAGTCCTCTAATCTGAAGCACAAGGGATGTCTGTAGAAAACAATCCCGGTAAAGATGTCTATAATGGTAAGAAAGTACAAGGTTAAAAACAAAGAAATACATTGAGGAGCATTAGTCAACACAAACAAGAGATTTTTGCACACCAAGCACTAGAAACAGCAGAACACATGGAAAAAGACTTTAAGCAGGTTTAAAATATTCAAATTGATGAAAGAATACAAACTCTTAAGCAAGAATAAGGCTGCTACATGAAAAATAAAAAAAAAGAAGGTAAAAAAGAAATAGAAATTATAGGTGAAAATCATTCAACTGATGACAACATACCAGTGACTATGCTAGGAAGTGAGCTTATATACTTTTTTCTTTTCTGTGTCCCTGTAGTTAGGGGCTCAGTATTACTAACCGTCTTGCATTAGATAATACCTCTAACTGAAATCTCTCAACTCCCATATCACAGTAAATTTTAGAATCTAAAGGAAAGAAGTTCAAGTCTCTTCTCTTCATTAAATACAACTTAAATGTCTCCACTGTAAAGGGATACTTTACTTCTAGGCTCCACTCTTCATTACCACTTTAAATCAGGGGTTCCCAACCCCCAGGCCACGGGCCAGTACCATTCCATGGCCTGTTAGGAACTGGGCTGCACAGCGGGAGGTGAGTGGCAGATTAGTGAGTGAAGCTTCATCTGTATTTGTAGCTGCTCCCAACACTAGCATCACGGTCTCAGCTCCACCTCAGATCATCAGGCATTAATTTCTCATACGAGTACTATTCCCTGGTGCCAAGAAGTTTGGGAATGGCTGCTTTAAATGACACCATTATGGGCAAAAGCCCTCTCTGAGGAAGCATTCTCAGGCCTCTGGTCATTTACAGGAGCTGATGGAGATGATGCAGACTTTGATAGCACTTCCCTGGGCCTGGCAGAGTGCTCAAAAAATATTTATTGAATTAACAGTCCATTCCTGGATTCTTATAAATGGGCACCTTTTCTTACCTATTTCTCAAAGCTGTAAGATACAGTATAAATTATCTTTACTTGAATTTCATTGTTCTAGGAAGTGTGATATAAAGCCTGAATTCGCCACATAAATAATTTCCCTAATTCTTAATTATCCTTGAATGCCTTATGTTCTCTAGAAAACTATATTTAATTAATTAGCAACCTATACTTAAAAGCTACTGTATATAATTCAAAGAGAAAAACATAAATTCATATTTAGAATGTAACATGGTATGTGCATTTCTAGCATTACATCTTAAAAATTCATAAAGATTAAGTGTTTCTTCAAGGTTTTAAAGGTTTAGATTTAAGAAAAACAATCTTTCAAAAGATTTTCAAAGGAAGCTTTGAAGATCTGTGATAGCAAGCTTACGTGATGACCACTTGATGACTAAAAACTCAATTCAGATATCTGCTTTATCACAAAAATTTTCCTGTAGAGATCAAGTTTCTCATTCTGTTGCCTGCAAAACAGAAACTCTTTCTGCTTTCTCATCATCATTAAAGAGTTTCACCTTGTACCCTTATGTTATGCAAGATATATCTGTCTTTAAATTGTAGAGTTGACATTTTTTATCCTTTGATGACTCATTGTGCTGTTGTTTCAATGTCAAGAAACTTCAGACACTTCCCTGAGTGACCTGAGGCGCCATGTTTGAGGCTGAGATTACAAAATCAGTTCTTTCCATCCCAACTATAAATCCTACACACAGGCCTTTAGAAAATACCTCCCCCACCATTCATTACCCCATTTGTCAACCAATGAAAAAAAAAAAAACCCTGAATATTTGTGTGACTATAAAGTAGTGAGACTAAGAAACAAATCAAAATTAATACTTCACTAGGAGTGGTAAGTAGCCCTTGTCCTTTCTGTATGTATTTATGCATTTATAATTTTATCTCTCCCTTTGCACAAAAGGCTTGTAATGAACACAATGCAGGATCATTAAAAAGCTTCGGATCCTCACGGAACCTCACCAAGAGCCTTGTTCTTCTTCCAACGATGTTATCATGGCTCAGAATGCTTCTAAACCTGCCTTTGGGGACAGTTTTCTCACCAGGAAAGAACATCATTCTCATTATCTTGAATTTGCTGGACATTTATTCTCCTTCGGGCTAGGGCCTTCACTGCTCTGCTCGTCTTCGTTCTACTTCCACCCCTATCCCTCTCTCATGTGATTCATCAGCCACAGGAAAACTATCCTGGCTAGAAGCTGGTGGTGCAGTTTGAGGGTGCCGGGCAGAGGAAAAGGCACTTGGAGCTGGAAGGCTGAGTGCAGAGAAGAGGAACTGCGGTGTGGTGACGGCCGTTCCCGTGCCAGCTGCCTGCCTATTCTTAGGTCCACAGCTGCACTGTCCTTCAGTAATAGGGTTACAACTGGATGCAGGCCCTGAGTCAAAAATAAATAATTATCACTGGATGTCTTCTTTTAATAATTGCTTTTGGAGCTATTATTTATATATTTACCTAAAACTTTCCTACTGGATTTTTTTTCCCCAAGACTACCTCTGAGAAACATAACCTTATTTGATTGCTAAATTTTAAGGGGATTAAAAACAAACAAACAAAAAACTTTAACTCACAACTAAGAAAAAGGATCAGAAGCAAAAACCTAATTAAAGAATATGGATTCCAAGTGCAGAATTTTAAAGAATTTGACATCATTTGGCTCCTGGAAAATGAGACTAAACATAGATGTTGGGATCACTTAGTTCTGTGTTCCCACCAGAAGCCTTTGCTAACTTCTCTGAAACTCAATTTCTTCTTTAAAAGCCATTTATCTCACAAGGAGAATTTGAGGACCAAAGGACAGCATAAATGAAAGAGCACAGTATGAACGATGACAACAGCTACTTACAGACACTCAACAAATAGTTGGTTTTTCCTTTGCTACAATTCCCTTTTGGTGACGATAATCTTGCTGTTTATCAGTTTTTGAGTGTTATTATGTACTCGTGACTGATTCTCCATTATTACATGAGGACCCTGAAGCCTGGGGAAGTTAACTTTTCCAAGGTCACAAGCCAACATTCAACAGTGGTGGGAGTTTAATCTATATCCATCTGATTCCAGAGCAAGCGCTCTTTCCCACCATGATATGCTTACTCCCCTCTCTTTTCGGTTATGATAGAAACATGCAGCCTCTCCATTCCACTTCTTACTGACTTGAACCTGAATAAACCTATCATGTATAACAATGTATTTTAGATTGACTTAAAAAGTACAAATCCTAGATTGCCAATCACAACTATGTAGGTCACACTCTGGTAACAAATACAAAAAATATTCAAATGAGGGCAAAAATTAAAAAATGAGAATTCTGTTTCATTTCAATCAGTGCATTCTAGATTAAATGCTAATCACTAAATCATAGTACTGGAAGTCAGAACTTTAAATCTTATCTACTATACTCACATATCTGATTCTTAGCCATCTTTACATGGCTGAGCATGAGTGTGCATATTTATGTATGTGTATATGAATGTGTGTGTGTGTAAATATAATGACAGCAAGCTCACTACTTACTAAAGTAGACCATTCAATCTATGGCCACCACTGTTACTAAGTTGATCTTTCCAATATACAACCAATTTGTTTTTTACTTTCTCCTTATCCTACAATAAGGTTTCCAGACTCCATAGTATCCTGATAGCTCTTACCTATCTGATATATCTGCCTTATACTGTGGATTCAGAACTATCACAATACAAAAAGTAGCTTCCTCTGACTAATAGAGTTGGCAAGCCTCTCTCTTTCATCTACATACAGTAAGAACTAAATAGGTTCTATAATATACATTAAGTACTTAGTTAAGAAAATAACATAAGAGGGAAGATTCCACTTTAATGAGAGCTATGAAGTTTCATAAGCCAGCACAAAAGTCATGCAGACACTGGCAGAAAGCAGAGAAGAGGAGGAAGGACTCGGGGAGACTTCCAACAGGAAAGCACAGGGCCAGAGTTAAGCTGACAATGGAAAATGACAGAGGAAAATAGGTAGCAATCGTAGGAGTAAATAATAGGATCAAAAGTAATAATAACTTTGGGGATAAAAGTCAGGGAAAGTATCCAGATAGAAAGTAAATGAGCAAATGAAACCAACAGAAAGCACTGAGAAGCAAGCAATTCTTCTAAGCCCCATGGGGAAATGAGGGGTGGCCAAGACAGCACTGAGATACTGAGATGGGAGCAAAAGTAGGACAGTAATTCAAAGCGACTTGGGCCAGTTAGAGACCATAAAGCTTGTGATGAGGAGGAGTAGAAGACTTGAGGTCACAGTTTACTTAATCCACAAGTGAGCACATTGTTTCAGTGCCTGGAAAGTGGCAGCTAAATTCTTCAGCAGCCAAACAAGCTTCCTCACACTCAATAGCAACAGACCAGACCAGACAGACACTTCATTTAGAAGCTAACAACTAGACAAAGATGTCCCAACTGGGAGAACCAAAGTAGGCCACTTTGGAGATTATTAGTCTTTCCAGTATTTTACTCTCTAACAATACCAAAATAACTTATGTACACCACCCATAGGATTTTGAAGTTTATAAAAATTTCTGTAATTAAAGATCCTATTTCATATTTAGAATACAACAGCATTTAAGATATACCTGCAAAAATTAATTTAGTACACCCTGCCTGGATGAAAACATAGTAATTCTAGAGGTCTGCCTCAGAATACTCCCTCATCTGTCAGAGATAACTGATGGGAGTAACATTTGTTCTCCAGCTGCCGTGCATTTTTTGACTTATCATTGCTTTGAATCACACCACTCAGCAGTAAAAGATAATAATTTGTTTCCCTTTCTCAGCACAAAAAATACAAAATCCATGCGGTGATGCATGGAGGATCCCACTGCAATGTATTCCTATCATACAGGGAGAAATCCTATACCTTGTTGTAATTGTAAACTTAAAGGGGAAAACCAAGACAAGTGTGTTGAATTCTGGACTAGTAAGCAATAATTGCTAATTTTAATGACAATGATTCAAATTTTAACTGTACATTTTAGTACTTAAAAGAGCATATTTATGAGAATTATTGGGGATTAACTAAATTATTCTTATTTATTTCTACTGTCATATTTTAATTACTAGTTGACAAAAATGCATCACTACATTTTTATCTGTCATAAGATACTTATAGATGGTAAAATTAATGTGGAGTTCTATGTGCTCAATCTTCACTATATCCTTTATTCAACAGTTCTCAAATTAAGTCCAACAAACCTAACAGCACACCTTCACTTATCACTGACCTCAAAGGCAAAATAAATGGAGCAGGAGTGGAGTGTAGGGAAAGAAAAACACACAGATCAATAACAAGAAAAAGACATAATAAGAATATAAGAAAACTTATAAAGAACTTTACATAAATATTGAATTCAGTATTCCCTAATACAACTCTAATCCTCAGAATACTTTTGCCTTCTTTTATTTCCCTTATGAAAAAAATCTCATAAATTAACAGTAGGTGATTATTAGTCAATAAGAAAATCGAAGGACAATTTAAAAAATTAATATTCTGCAAAATGCTAAATCAATAAGTAAAAGGTAATCTCTGAGTGAATAATTGAAAATTTGAGACTCTATATTACAAGGTTGTTTTGGAATTTTTAAATTATGTGCAATTGAAAGAATTCTCACACGTTATACTTCTATAATTTTGAAAATAAAAGAACAAAAATGTTTGACATAAATATGTTACTCTTCAAACCTAAGATTCAAACTGACTCTATATTTAAATAATCTTTTGACTATACTAATCCAGTCAGGATTATTTGCTCCCTTACTGAAGCATGCTACTGGACGTTAAAGCCTGATTTAAACTGGAACATGAAAAACTTCCTCAAAATGTATTAGGTCATGAAATTATTTCCACCCCCTTTAAAACATGCAGATATTCCCATATATCAGTCAATATTTTTAGATAAAGTATATTCTAACATGTCTTTCTCTAATATGCATACAGGTCTGAACTGTACCATGTTTCCCTAGAATACTTGAATAATGTAAGGACAAAAATTTCCTTAGGAAATCATGAAAGAATAATATTTAAGGGTGAAAAGTTCAACTGTTATGGGTTTCAAAAAATAATAAAAAGTTTTCTTTACAGCATTTATATTCATATACGAATGACAGAGGACAAATTATAACTCTTGTCTGACATTTCTAATACCTCCTGTTGCATTTATACATTATATTATACATAACACATCATATATTATAAGATTATGCGTTAGAGTTTCTTAAACTGTAATCCAATATACAGTGACCACCACTGTACTTACAGATTTTTTTAAAAAAAGTTTTAAAGACAAAAATTTTCAAGTGATTATTTGTCTTATACCACTTAAATAGAATATGTCTATAGTATCTAGATTCTTAAATTAAAATACTAATTTAAGATCAAGATAATGATGATACAACATGGCAAATTTTGTACTCCTAATTGTCAAGGGCTAAAAGGAAACAAACACAGATGTAAGTGCAGAAAGTAAATATAGAATGATGAGATTCCATTATATAAACCAGGATTTATCAGTAGTCCAAATGAAGAAAGGCTGGAGCTTTTTCCTTTCCCTGTAGGAGCCACCAGGTTGAGAGGAGGGTGGCCTTCTCCTCTCCCTGCCATGGCGTGTACTCGTCCACTGATAGCGGTGTACACCAAAAAGGGAGAATCATCTGGCAAAAATGTCACTGTGCCAGCTGTGTTCAAGGCTCCCATTCGACCAGATATTGCGAACTCTGTTCACACTAATTTGTGCAAAAGCAATAGACAGCCCTGTGCTGTCACTGAACTAGCAGGTCATCAAACCAGTTCTGAGTCATGGGGCACTGGCAGAGCTGTGGCTCAAAATCCCAGAGTTCAAGGTGATGGGACTTATCGTCCTGGCCAGGGTGCTTTTGGCAATATGTGCCGTGGGGGCCGCATGTTTGCATCAACCAAAACCTGGCCCTATTGGCACCACAGACTGAACACAACACAGAAGCAAAAGGCCATCTGCTCTGCCCTGCCTGCCTCGGTCTTACCAGCACTGGTCATGTCTAAAGGTCATCATATTGAGGAAGTTCCTGAACTTCCTTTGGTGGTTGAAGATAAGGTTGAAGGCTACAAGAAGACCAAAGAGGCTGTTTGGTTTTTTAAGAAACTTAAGGCCTGGAATGATATTAAAAAGATGTATGCCTCTCAGTAAATGAGAGCTAGCAAGAGCAAAATGAGAAACTGTCGTCATATCTAGCGCAGGGGACCTTACATCATCTAAAATGAGGACAATGGCATCATCAAAGCCTTACGAAATACCCCTGGAATTACTCCGCTTAATGTAAACAAACTGAGCATTTTGAAACTTGCTCCTGGTGGGCATGCAGGCCGTTTCTGCATCTGGATGGAAAGTGCTTTCCACAAGTTAGATGATCTGTGTGGCACCTGGCGTAAAGCTGCCTCTCTCAAGAGTAACTACAACCTTCCAATGCACAAGATGCTCAGTACAGACCTTAGTAGAATCTTTAAAAGCCCAGACATTCAGAGAGTCCTCTGAGTACCACACAAGAAGATTCATCACGGAGTCCTAAAGAAGAAACCACTGAAAAACCTGAGAATCATGTTGAAGCCAAACCCACATGCGAAGACCATGTGCCAGAACACCATTCTTCGCTAGGGCAAGAATCACAAGTTCCGGGTAGATAAAGCAGCAGCACCGCTAGAAGCCAAATCATATGAAAAGAAAGGGGTTCCAAGCAAGAAGCCTGTGGTAGGGAAGAAAGGAAAGAAGGTTGTTGGTATTGTGAAGCAGAAGAAGCCTTTGGTGGGAAAAAAGGCTGCAGCTACCAAGAAATCAGCAGCCGAGAAGAAGCCTGTGGAAAAGAAACCCACCACAGAAGAAAAAAAAGCCTGTGGCATAAACTGAAATTAGTTTATTCCATAAAAGACAAATGACGTTAGGACAGCTAATTTTGAATAAAAACCTGATCAAAGAAAAAAAGAAAGAAAGAAATTAGGACAATATTCATCTGCACTGATTTAGTTTCTGGAAAAAAAAATGTCCATTACACAAAACTAATCTTTTTAATTTGTAGTTAAGTTATTGGTTATGTAACTGTGTTGGGAACTGTATTACAATTTGTTTCAGTTTAACTGTAGAACAGTGTTGAGAGGAATAAGAATATGTGAAAAGTATAACTGGATGTCTGTGTATATTATAAAGTCTACATAGCAGGTAGTCATGACAACTGTTTTCTTTAAGGGTGGTTTGAATATTTTTCAATTTTAAGAAATCCTGCTCCATAATTTGCAACGAAGTCTTTATCATTTCATCTGACCTGCAGAGCAGCCCTGCAGGGCTCACCTCCATTTTGAATAGTTGGCAAATGTGGCACACGGCCAGGCTACATACTCTGCCTGTAGTTATACTTTAGGCTCCGACTAAGTACAGTGTTCTTTCTATAATACCACACTAACCATATCAGTGAGTTTGAACTACCATTTTTAAACCTTGGGAAAAGAAAAAAGTAAAGACCGTTTGCATTTGCTGTTTTACTCAAAGAAATGGGAGAGATGAGAGAAGAAATACACTTATAGGTATTCACAAGGCAGAAAGCATCCAGTAAAACCAGAGGAGAGATCTGGGCATGTCAGCTGAAGAAGCAATGAATCCCTGCCAGCTCCAAGGGCCAATAGCCCCATGTACCTGCGGTTAGCCACTGATGTCATGAGCAGGTTAAAAATGGAACGGTGCCGTACAAGAGAAAATTGACAATACAATATCCTAAGACTAAAGAACCACTCTCAGGACTTGACTAGGAGACTTAAAACCAGAGCTAACCAGAGCCAGCAGGCCCTGCCTGTCCTCACAAATATGCAGTATGTTTTTCCTTGTATCCTCATTAGAGGATCTAAGTCACCTTGAGACAAGAAGTTGTTTGATATCAAATATTGCTATTATCAACTAAAGGTTTTAGACCATATGTAAAGGTATAAACAGACTTATTTACACTTGAAAACAAAAAGCAGCAGCAAAAGGCACTTTTGAAAGACTCAATTAAACATGTATTTATTCAGTGCTTATTATAGTAAGGCATTGTTCTTGACCGAAGTGAGAATATTGACTCCTCACTGACTACAAGCTTATAATCTTCTAGGTGCTTATAATCTTACATTGACAGATAATTACTATGTATTTGATAAGGACTATTACTAATATAAAAATAATGTGCATAGGAGAATGGTATTTAGGGAATTCTGAATTTGGGGATGTTGGCCAAAATAACGATCTAGGTAAGCTTATGGATTTACCAAGAAAACTTTAGTTGAATTAGTCTTCACTTCCCCTTGTCCACCCCATGGCAGTTTGTATCTGTTAGTGAGTCTGAAACAGGAGAAAGGAGTTGAAGAAAAAAAGGCAGATGTGAATGACACATATAGTGTTGTTAACGGAGGACCAAAATGGAGTAAGTGAACTGTGGAAAAATGAGATAACTGTCAGAGATGACGAAGATTTGAGGCTAAAAAACTAGGAGGATGGAGATGACAGTAACTGAGAAAGGAACACAGGAAGATGAAGTGGTGAATATTCTGGAGAAAATATAAAACTTTCATTCTAGGCACACTTAATTTGAGACGTGAGGAGGAATGTCTCTTAGGAGATGCCTGCAGTCCACAATGAGAAAAGGGGTTCTGGACCTTGCAAGACAGATCCGGGTTAAACGTGAAAATTCTGGAGTCATCCTTGCATGAGGGCAGCTGAAGTGATAGAGTCACTGAGGTCAAAGGAATGTCTGAAAGCAAATCATGGAGAAATGCATTAACTGAGAAGATAGGACAGAGAAAAGCCATCAAGACAGCAATAAAGCCAAAGGTGAGGAGAATGTAAATTAGCAAGGACAGTAATGTTGAGGGCTGTAGAGAGAGTGAGCAGATAGGAGACAGCATTCCCCTGATACTAACGTCAGGGTCTCTCACTTGCATAGGCTTCCTCCAAAGACCTAGGAGAGTATTCATACGGTTGTATGTTTTTATAGAAATAAGATATTTTAGCTGAAATTAGTTAACACTACTGTCACTTTCTACTCTGACTTCCCATCCATCACTGCATCTGTTGCCATAATTACAGCTACAAGTGAACATTTTTCAAATTTGCCTAAGAAGAACCTGAGTGAGAGATATAGTAAGTCTAAGTTTTTGGAATATATCCATGGGATTTTCAGTCACTTCTGAATATAGTTAACTAATTGGTAGGGCTCCAGGGTAGAAATAACTTCCAGGAATATCTGTTCAGGCCCACCTAGAGTCATGACATTAAGCTACAAGGATTGTATCACATGATCATATCCTACAGAGCCCAGAGTGGAAAATATGTGTGTAGTGGAAGAAAAACGAGGTTTGAAATATAAAGAGACATAAATTTATCTGTAGGAAAGTCATTCTAATAATCGAACATAAAACATTTTAAACAGAGATTTTGCTCTCTATGCCTAGGTCAAACAGAAGTTCTCTTCAATCAGTTTAACAATTAAAAATGCACCATAATTTTTCTTCTTTTTTGATAGAAATGATAAAAAATAGAATTTATCAGCATGTCTGTGTCTGTAGGATACAAATTTATAGTACTACAGATGACAAGTCCGCATGTGAAGGTATATATTTTATGCATCCCAACTATCAATACTAAAAAAATTTTACAATTAAATACTTGAGGAAAATATGGATCATATTTATAGTCTCTTTCAAAATTAAATTGCAATTTTTGTCATACAAAGGTAATCAAACTGTATGCAGTGAAAAAAATTATATGAAGATATATAAGTCAGTTAATACAAATATATTTTAAAATTGTATGATTTGGTTGCATTTGTCAGCTTTTTAAAATTCTAATTTGTTTTATTTTTTTTCTGTTCTCTTTTGTGCCTAATTTTATATTCACGAGTTAGTATTCTTTCTTAAAGAGTATAATCACATTGTATTTGCTTCAGATTCCACAAAAACCTGGACCTACCTCTGACTATAGATATTATCTTCAAGAAAGCATCAGTAGAATGCTGGGGGCAATAGATTAAAGAAAATTAAAACTCTTCATAAAAAGATCATAAAAAAAGTATACAAAAAGAAAACTGCAAACTGAGAAAATATATTTGCAACACACATAACTAATAAAGGATTAATATTCTATTGTAGTCTATTAGTATAAAACTGGAATTTCTGTGAATTTATATGGAAGAGACAACCCAAGAGAATCGGAAAAATGCTTTAAAGACATGAAAAAGCACTTCAAAGAAAACATAAATGAAACACAGTCATCCAAAAAAAAAATTTCTAAACCTCACTGTAAGTGAGGGAAATGTATATATCAAACTATGAGATTTTTTTCATATCCACCAATCAGACTGGCAAAAGACTTCAAATATGACACTACAAAGTACAGTAATAGGAACTTTCATCAGCTCTGAGAGCAAGTGTAAACTGGCACAACTAATTTGGAATACAATTTGGCAATACCAAACCAAGCTAAAGATGTACATTCTTATGAAGCATCAATTTACCTTTCCCAGATATAAGCCCTGGAGAAATTCCTGTACATGTGTACTGTCTGTAATAGAAACCACAACCAGCAACATAAACAATTCAAATGCTTATCACTAGTATAATATCTAAGCAAATCAGGTGTACAGTCGTAAAATGAACTACAAGATAGTGATGAGAATGAGCAAACTGCTGTCACACACTTCAATATGGATGAATCTCAGAAATTTAACTATGAATTTAAAAAGCATGATATAAAAATATACAATATATATTTTCTTTTATATAAAGGTGAAATCGGGCAAAATAAACAATACTGTTTAGGGATGTGTACATCTGTGGTGAAACTGTATTAATAAATGATTCAGTAAAATACAGAATATTGATTACCTCTCAAGCAAAGAGCTCATATTGTGTTTTGGAGAGGCACCACAAGGAACTGAATGGAACAAAAATACTATTGCAGTTCTATTTCTTACGTATAGCGGTGAGTATACGAGCATGAATTTACTATTGTTTTTTAAACTGTAACCATATGTTATACACATTTCTTTGTATGTATGTCACAAAATAAAATTTGTAAAAGAGTTTAGAGAAAGGTAATAAAAGTATATTAATTTTAAATATATATGTGTATATATATGTATACATATATACATATGAGTCAAGAAGGTGAAGGTACAAATAACAACTATCTCCCTATTCAGAGTTATAAATACAATTAAGAACTAGCAATAATCTTGTTTAATTCTTTCTTCATAGAAATATGTTTTCCTGAGGTAATATTTGAGTACCTAATATCTCGCTTTTGCCTAATACTGGCAACCTGGATTTATAAATTATATTGTATATTCTTAGATGATCAAAAATTCTTGTACAATATCCTTAACTGTATCAATGCTATCTCTTTCAGATAGTGAGCTCCAAATCCCTGAGGCTGCCAAGTCAGAGAGCTATGAATTCAGAGTCAAGTAACAGGTATAAATTTTCAAGTATAATTCTTACTCCGAAAAAGATAAAAAGCATAACTGGAAATATAATGCCATACAACTGCCTACTGTAGGATTACTAGCACTGAAGAAAACACTAAGGACCTGAGGATACATTAGTTTCAAGACACATTTAAAAAGTGTCCTGCTACCTACATAAAGTCATGCTAGTAAATAACTTTTTTATCCACACTTGAAGCAGCAAATGCCACCACATCAGAATTGGAAATTTGGAATCAGAAGTTGGACAATCTTAATTATTTCACTTACAAGTTTATGAATTGTGGCACTTATGAGGCAACTAGAAATTTGAGCACTGACTAGACTTATAATATTAAGAAATTGTTTTGATATAATAATATATCATGGTTATGTTAAAGAGTCCTTACTTTATAAAGATATATACTGGAATATTTGCAGATGAAATTATGTCAGTGATTTGTTTCCAAATAATAAAAGAATGGGAAGTGAGTGGGAATAGAGATGGTCATAAGCCACTATTTGTTTTAGATGGGTGATGGGTACATGGAGATTATACTGATCTGTCCACTTTTTTACATGTTTAAATTTTCCATATTAAAAAAATACCTACACACATTTATTACACACACACATATACACTCTCATACACACACCTGCCTTATATATTTTTTCTTTAGGCTAACATTTTTTTTACATGGCGAGTACTCAATAACTATAATTTATTTTTAGTAGTATTGTTATACCATTCATTTCTCAGCAGCTGTTTTCTTATCTGCAAATTACAGAAATAGTTGGACATGTGATAAGATGGCACTTCTGGTGCACCTGTGAGTGAATGAAGTCATATGACTGTTTTTGGCCAATGAAATGGGAACAGAAGTGATGTGTGTTCTTCTAGGCCAAGCAGTTAATTGTCAGTGCTACACTTTCCAAAGTGCTCTCTCTCTCTTTTCCCTTTGGCATAATGGCTGCTCTGTCATCTAGGTCCCTGGGAGTGATAGTGATGACAGAAGCACTCCCTCAACTCACTACCACAGCACCACCACCACCAATAACAACAACAACAACAACGACGATGACGACAATGGAACCATGATACATGCAGTACAAGCAAGAAATAAATCTCTGTCCTCTAAAGCCATTGAGATTTGGGGTTGTTTGTTGCTGCAGCAGAACCTAGCCCACCCTGATTAAAACAGTCATAGCCTTGTCAGGCTTGGTTGTGAAGATTTCCAGGCTAATACTTTAAAACTACCTTTTCTTCCAGCTTTGCATTTCCTCTCCTTCTCCCACCATGACATCCTCCCTTTCTCCAATTCTTTTTCCACACTCCAAAGAGAATGATTTGTCTTCTAAAATGCAAAATGCTGTTGTTTTAATAACTTTCAAGGACTTCTCATGGCCCAAATTCCTTCCCTTGGATTCCAGGGTATTTTGTGAGTGCTTCCTACTCACTTCTCCAGAGAATCTCTGGCTTCTATTGAGCCACATCGATTCAATGGAAGAGTTATGTTCTTTCAGCTGTGGTTCTCTCAGGCCAGGGACACTCCTCACACAGTTCCTTCTATACCTGGCTAACTTCTAATTAATCTCTATCCCACATGAGACCATACTATTCCTCACAAAACCTTGTCAAACATCTACTTACCCTTCCTCCCAGCACCTGCACGCACCCATACTACAGCACCTACTACACTGCAAAACAAGTGTTTTGCTTAAATACTGACCTGTCTAGCCTGTAATTCCTTGATTTAAAAACATGGTATGTTCATCTTTATCTCCAGGACCTGGAATAGTGCATGGAGCATCTAGAAAGCACTCAGTGAATATTCATTCAATAGAAAGTAATCTTCTTCTGTTTCCTCAGCCTTTTCATCAAAGGAAGAATTAATCACAGGATAGTCAATAAATGGGCTAATGATAATTTTAATAATAATAGTACAGAGGGAGAGAAGACCTAATATTTATTAGTGCTTACTACCTGCCAGTTATTATTCTATTTATATTAATTCATTTAAACAGAAAACCCGATACTTGTTAAAAATACAGATTCCTGGACCCTATCCCAGAATTACTCAATTAGAATTTCTTGAGGCAGGGCCCAGGAATCTATTTTTAATAGGTACCTCACGCATTTCTGATGTTAAGTCAGCTTTAGGAATAACTGGTCCAGCAGTACAGAGAAAAAGAAAGTACATATGATTTAATGTACATTTTTCATTTTTAAAAGTCATTGTTGCATAATATTTAACATTTTATAATGTAAATTTGAAAATAATCATAGTGTAGGCAGAACCAATGATACTGGTTTTTCAGTCTATAAAATGGACAAATATTCTGTTAAATTGGAGAATTTAGAACACTTCGCAGCAATGTCTTTTTCTGATATCTAACTATGATGTCATCACAGAAATTCATTTCAGGTAAAAGAGGTTGGTCAGCTTTATTAGCTAGTAAGTAATAATAAATTTATTAAACTTTCAAGTACTTTAAAGTTAGAATTTAACATCAAAGTATATTATAACGAAGAATAATAGCCTGCTGAATAATTATTCTTTACAAAGTTTTGGAATAGAAATCCTGAATATAATCTTATCATTCAAAAGTTAACTTCATACTTTCCAAGACCTAATGTAAATTCTGAACAATAACAACAAAGCCAATTTTACCCAGAAAAGCTTCCCCTCCTCCCACTATTCTAAACTTTCATTACATAAACCAGAATGAGCTAACATAATAGATTATTTCACCCTAGGAATCAGCTGAGTAGCCATTACATTACATTACACTGACACATCACTAGAAACGTAAAGCATCACTAAGTATCCTATGTCAGGAACATTCTTAAAATGAATGTTGTACAGCCTCTCGGTTTCTTGCTTTCTTCTGCTTGACTATGTATTGTTTATGAAGCTTTCATCTGAGAATAGGGAACACATTTTAATATATGTAGCTGAGTGTGAGATCAGTATTAAAGATACCAGCTAGTTCTATTTAGAAACTATTATCCTAATTACAAAAGTACAGCTTTGTGATAACAATGAATAATGTCCTACTAAAATAACATCAAATGGAAATATTCCTTAGCATTTGCTGAGTGCTCTCCAGCCTTACTATTCAAAGTGTGCTGCCCTAGACAAACAGCACTGGCATCACCTTGAGCTTGGTAGAAATGCAGAACTTGGGCCTCATCCCAGAACTACTGAATCAGGACTGGCAAAGTTAACAAGATCCCCAGGGCCTTAATTTGAGAAGCACTGATTCATAATCTTCATATATCATTTGGCTCCCCCAGATTAAATCCCAGTTCTGGACTAATGACCTGTGTGACCTTGGGAAATCCACCTGACTCGAAGGGTTCAGAGCAGTACAGCCCAATAGGATTTCCTGTGATGATGGAAAAGTTCTGTACCTGGGCTGTCAAATGCAGTAGCCAGTGGATGCATGAGTACTTGAAAGTTGCTACTGAGACTGGGAAATAAGTCTTTAATTTAATTTCATTTTAATTAAATTTATATTTAAATAGCACCATATGGCTATCAGAGAGTGCAGATCTAGAGAACAGTGATAATATAAAATCCCTTCCTGCTTTAAAATCTAGATCCAGAAAAATGATTTTTCAAAATCATATTTCAGACTATATTTAAAACACATATCTGTTGAGGACCTACTATGTGTCAACCACTCAGCTTCATCAATAAACAAAACAGACCAAAATTCTTGTCTTCACTGTTTACAATCTCACAGGAAAGATAATAAAAATAAACAATAAATAAATAAAATATAACATTAGTGGAAGATAATAAGGCTATGGAAAAATGAAGCAGATTAAGAAAGAATGAAAAAAGCAGGTGTGGGGATGAGGGTTGGTAGCATTTCTTCATGGGCCACCTGCAGAAGCTGACATTTGAGCAAGGCCTGGAAGCACACAGGAGTTAGCCACGTAAAGACTAGGAGGAAGAGTGCACCCAGAGAGAGTAAACAGCTACTGCAAAGGTCATAACGTGAGTAAGGGCCTGATAAGACTGAGGAACAGCAAAGAGTCCCAGGAAGCTGGATCTGAGTGAGCCACAGCAGGAGTAATGGGAGAGAGAGTCAGACAATCAGGAAGGAACATCAGGGGAGCAGAGGGTCAAGGAACAAGTATAGCCTCAGGCTACTGTGAATCTTTGGCCTTTATTCTGAGGATCTACTGTAAAGGAGAAACATGTCAGATCTTAAATTTTTAAATGATCCCTCTGGCTTCACTGAAATCATTCTACAAAAGCAGAAGGGCAGAAGCTGGGGGAATAGTTAGGATCTTACTGCTGGATTCCCGATCAGAAATGATAGCGACTTGGCTCCAACTCGTAGCAGTGGATATGGCGAGAAGTGGCTGGATTCTAGGTAAATTATAAAGGTAGAGTTAATAGTGAATGAAATGTAGAAATGTAGTGTGAGAGAAAGAAAAGTCAAGCAGATTCCAAGGTTTTTGTCTAAACAACTGGAAAAATGGAATGGCCATCAATTGAGATGGGGAGAATTATGGGCAAAGCAGGTATAGAGGGGTCTGAAAGAGCTAAAATTTTGATATGTTAAAATTGAGATGTCTATTACACAATCGAGTAGAGATATCTCACACAGAAGGATAAACCAGACTGGAGTTCAATGGAACAGCCTATGCTGGAGATATAAATTAGAGAATCAATGGCATATAGAGAACATTGGCCAGAAATTGGATAAGATGAAAAGAGCAGTGAGCATAAACAGAGAAGAGGACCATGTGTATTGAAAGTTAAAAGTTAAAAAGTAACTCATGAGGGGAGGAATTAACAAAGAATCATAAAAGAAATATCCAGTGTGGAAGAAAATCAGGGGACTACAGGTGTCCTTAAGCAAAGTGAAGAAAAATTTCAAATGGAGGGAGCAATCAACTGTATCAAATGCTGAGAAATCAATAAAAGAGGAAAAAAATGACCATTAGCTTAAACAATGTGAAAGTCAATGGTGACCTTTACAAGAAGAGTCACTGTGGAGAAGTAGAGGTAAAGCTTGACTAAAGTGTGTTCAAAAGACAATGAAAATAAGGGAAATAACAGACAGGGAGTATAGATAACTCTTGCAAAAAACTGGACTGTAAGGTGAATGGAGAAAACTAATACTAGCTACAAGAGAACATAGGGCCATACAAGTTTTTGTCTTTATTGTTTGTTTTGTTTTTTGTTTTTGTTTTTGTTTTTGTTTTATTTAAGAGGAATAGCAGCTGATGAGAACCCAATAAAGGGAAAAATCAGTAATATAGGACAAAAGTCAGGAAACTATTTGCCCCAGGGATCAAATCTGGCCTGTTAACTGTTATATACAGCCTATAAGCTAAGAGTGATTTCCACTTTTAGAAATTATTGAAAAATCAAAAGAAGAATAATTCTTCATGACATATGAAAATTATACTGAATTCAAATTTCAGTGTCCACAAATAAAGCTTTATTGGAACACAGCTGAGCTCATCATTTATGCATTGTCTGTGGTTGCTTTTGCTCAACAATGGCAGAGTTGAGTTTCTGTGATAAGAGATCATAGGTGACATTTTATTGATTCTCACTGCTGAACAGTGCACTATGAATCAGTGATAGTTTTATAATTTGACAGCATTTCAAGTGTCATGTATATTGTCATACTGTGACACTTTTTTTTTATTGCCAATGCATATATCAAAAGGAGATAAAATGACTTCAAATGTCATGTTTTGAAGACACAGTGGAGCATGGATTATCTTGTTACTGAACTAGATGGCAAAGCATTTTGTTCATGTTGCAGCATTATAGCTATGTTAAAAGAATATATGTCAGTATTACCAGCATAAGCACTCATCAAAATATTCCCAACTTATAGGAAAGCAATGGTCATAAAAATCAGAAAATTTAAAATAGTGGAATTTCATAGCAGAATTTCTCATCATAGCAGAATTTCTGAACAAAATGTAAAACTAAAATGAGGCTGCAAAAAGTTTTTAAATGTCATATTTGTTAGACAAGCAAAAAAAAGCTATTTACCAACTGTAAGTTTATTAAATTATGTTATATTGTCTATTTCAATGATATGTTTCTAGAGAAAATAAATTTGTCTAAAACTGTTAGCCTTCTGGTAAGAACACTGCTGACAGAGAGTTGAAGAAATTGGAAGTAACATCAACAGTTGATTTAAAATGATTTCAAATCATTTTCCTTGGCTCTTTATGGGTCAATAGATGTACAGACACTGCTGCTTAATTGCTGTTTCTTTTCTTCTTTTCTTTTGAGAAGTCAATACTGGGTTTGAAATGATAGAAAAATTAATCTATGTAGAGTCTGTGTGGAATAACTACAGGAAAGGATATTTTTTAAGAAGCTGAGAAAACACAAATTCAGTACAACCTGAAGTAGAATCTGCCAAGATGTGTTACAACAGATTGTGGTAAATATATATGTAGAAAAGAAAAAAGCTTAGTTTGACAAATTTGCAAAGCTAGTGAAAATTTAAAGTATTTAAAGGCTATGATTATTCACTATATTATTCACCAGCAGGTATTTTGTGAAAAATATTGAAATCTATCATGTTATTGAACCAGTAGTGTCACCAGTAAAATTCACTTGCTCTCAGAGACTTAACTATGATTAGCTCTGTGATTTTTTTCAGAAATGGAAACTGAATATTTTGACTTGCCTTACCACATAGTAGCTTTATGGGCTAGGAGTGATAAAATTTACTTGCAATTTTTTGAGCTCAGGGTCAGGTTGAAATTCTTTTGAAGGATAAGAACCATCTTTGGAAACTAGCTTTTGCTGAAAACTTTATATTGTTTATTAATGAATTCGACCTAAAATTACAGGAATTATGGAATTTAGATGCAAAAGTTATACTGTAATAAAATCATTTTGACAACTAACATGATTTTTTAATCACAAGTAATGTCGAGTTGCTTTATAAACTTCTCGCATTGTCAAAAATTCAAATAAGAAGTAAGATTTCCATTCTTACACAAATTTATAGCAAATATATTTTCTGAGCTCAAACTATCACTCCAACAGCAATTTTAGGCCGTGATGCAGTACAATGGAAATTTCATATTTCAAAATCCATTTAAGTTAGTAACAAAAGACTACATATCATATAATTCTATTTATGTGAAATGTCCATAATAAGCAAATCTATACAGACAGAAAGGAGATTAGCAGTTCCTTAGGATGAGGGTGGGGAGGGGGATGGAAGTGAATGCTAAAGGGTATGGGGTTTCTTTAAGAGGGAGCTAAAATATTCTAAAATTAGTGGTAATGGTTTCACAACTCTTCAAATATACTAAATAACATTACTTATAGAGTTTAAATAGATAAACTCTATGATATGAAATACATTTCAATGAAGATGTTTTTAAAAATTCATTTAATTGTGCAATTGCGGAGCTTCAACCTTCAGTTAAAAGTAATTCATTTGCAACATAATGGCATTCTAAAAGGGAAATATCCTTTTAGAGAAAAATCTAAGGAATCCTATAAAGCAGTGGTCCCCACCTTCTGGCACCAGGGGCCATGCTTCTATGAGAATCTAATGACTGATGATTGAGGTGGAGCTAAGGCTGTGAGGCTAGCTGCGGAGCAACTGCAAATACAGACAAAGCTTTGCTAGCCCACCGCTCACCTCCTGCTGTGATTCCTGGTTCTTAATAGGCCAGGGACCAATACTGGTCTGCAGCCCTGGAGTTGGGGACTCCTACTATAAAGGACTTCCAAATGATGAATGATGTACGCTAGTGGGTTGATACCAGTGTTTGGCAACACCTATCTGTGTGAAAAGACATTTTAAAGATGAAACATGTAAAACCTCAACACAGATCAGCACTGACTGATGAATATTTTCAATTAATATTGATAATAGGGCACACTAACTTTGAAGCATTACATTTGAGATATGTCCACAAAGCACTATAGAAAATTAATTAATTAATTATTTTTTTTTTTTAGATTTATTTTACAAGGCACTAAAGGTCAATATTATGTACCTCCCCCATAAAAAAAGTTTGGGTTACCACAGACAATAAAATATATTTACCCATACTAGTATTTCTTACTGGTTATCTCTGTTCTCATAAGTGTATTACTGCAAAGAAAGTAGCTTTGATACAGAGATATGTACCTTGAAATAGATGACCTCTAAGGTCCTTTCCAGCAGTGAAAAGTTAGGACATAAATCCACATAAATCACCATTTGAGCTCTAAATTTACACTCGTCCTGGCCATATTTCATTCACTACCTCAATCTTTGAATTTTTGTGTTTTCCTCTATATACTAAAGAAACTAAATATTCAGAGCTCTAGCCCATACCTTGATTATCATGAAAACCAAATAATCACCAGAATTTGATTTTCTCTAGCTCTCAAGACAAGATAATCTTTCAGTTAGTGGCTATACACCTTTTTTGAGTAATGAACTGAAAACTCAATAAATGTTATGGACCTACTCACAAGAAAATGGATTTTGTGTAAGATTTCAAGGCATTTATATAACCCTCTGAAAACAATCCATGAACTGATAAGACTACCAAGTTAAGAATTCCTGGGGTGGGGGGGTCGCTGACGTAATGATGAACAGGAAATATATAGAAAGCTTTTCTTTTCCTTTAAAATATTCTATAAAGTGGTCCTTCTACTATGAAAATGACACGTTTCTTCCTTTTTCTCACCCCAAAGCAAAGCTGCTAACCAAGGAAAGATGAATGACTTCCCTTCAAGTTTTTCAATCTTATTCAAAGGAAACATTTCAGTAATGCACCCATTTCCATTTTTCTCACCATAAACTGAATTTTACATACCAAAAAGTCATTGAATTTAGTCATTTTTCTTTCATAAATTTATCAAGGGGGCTTGAGAAACAAGTGTTTGCATATCATGTAGAAATTTTTAAAAGCCTTTAGAGATTAGGTACTTTGGTAAACAATTGTTTAATTTGTTTTCAGGTAGAATCTACCACAGAATCTTATTAAGTATATTATTAACGACAATTTACAAGATGGCAATGGTTATACCTTATTATGTAAAATGTGTTATTTTTGCAGAATACAATGCAGGAATACTTTTTTCTGATGATTGGAGATAGAATTTAGGGTGTGGAATTTTTTATGAGGCATAACTACATTTTTGCTATAGAAAAAATAGTATCTACGCAGTGAGAAAACACTGAAAAACTATCTTGGTATTACCTTATGAATCAATTTTTATTTTTCAATAACAGGTTACTTCTGAAGAAAATGTGAAAGTGTTGACATCCAAAAATTAAATCTCATTCAGGAATATTTACACAGGAGAAAAAGTTAAATTCCTTGCAAAGAACTGAAATGAGACATTACAAACTTAATGAATGTTCTAAACATAAAACATAAAGTCCAATTTTAAATTACTTTTCTCAAATTGTTTGTAAACATTGAAGTACTCCTAGAACAAGTATCTCTGATTGCTCACACTATCTAATTTGAAAATATTTTAAATTTAGTAAACACTACTGTTCCTTAAATTTCTTTTATCCACTGGTGTCGTATGGTGAAACAACCTATACATAAAACAAATCTATTTTAAAGATACATACTTGAGGTTTTTCTCATAAATATTTGAAAAAATGGATATTTTATTACCTCCAACAGAAATATTACTAGTTTTATGATCAATAGTAGAATGTAACTGGAGGAAATACTTCAGGACTCTGAAATAAACAAATGAAAGTAGGGAGGGACAGGGAAGTCACTCAGCATAAAGTCCACAAAGCAAATCTTTGTTGAAGTAGTTACTTTATCAGTGTACTCTAACAAAGAAAAGGACAGTCACAATCAAAATAAAACAGCCATTGTACCTTAAGCCATGACCCTGGAGCCTTTCCCATTAAAGGTATAGGAAGTGGAACCGACAGCAGAAGAGAACACTTACAAAAAGAAGAATTAAAAGTAGGAGATAAATACGTATAAACACATAGGAATTAACTGAGGAAGCAAATGACAGTCATCCAAAAACAATTTTAGAAAGTAAGGATAAGAACTAAGTAGAATTACCAAAAAATTCTTATAACTTCCTCTCAGACGGAAGGTTGACCAGTAAGACCTCTGTTATCAGTGAGATGGGAAGGGTGGGAGTTCCTATTTGTTTCAAATAAGGATGAAAGCAAACTGTGGCACATAAGTTGAGCGAAGACTTAGAAACAGCAAATTTCAAGAAATTAGTAGAGGACATTTCAATCCATTCAATAAGTTGATTCTGACAATCAGTAAAATAACAACTATTCAAAAAATGTCTTCATATTTTTCAGCCAGTGACTTTTTACATGGTGTCTCTGGAACTAGACAATTAAAACCAAACAAACAAAACCATCCCAGACAAGTAAAATGTGAGAGGGATCAAACTGAGCAGAGGTTAATCTTATGCTGCTTGACAGAAAAAGACTACAGTTGGTACACAAAGTTAGAACAATCTGGGGCCTCTGAACAGGAAAGGTTGCAAACTGGCATGATATTCTGCTCGTATCAAAGGCAATGCACTCCTAACACCTTTTAAACCCAAACTCCAGTAAGTAATAGGATGGGAGCCAGAACCATCTCCACTACATGCACACCCATAGTGCAAACCAGTGTCATCTCTGCTCTAGTCTACCGGTTTCCCCTGCTATCTGAAAGTAGAACATTCCTATAAAAGTTTTTGTAAACTGAAATGGCATACCGTAAAGCTATTACATTAGGACACATCTTGCTAACAAATACACGAAATAAATTTAGATAAAGCACAGATGCTCACAGACTGAGTTCAAAGCTATGGCAACTTGATGCTGCGATACTGAGTGTAGTTCCCAGGGAAGGAGCTTGGCAGGGCCACTCTCCCTGCTGGGGTGCCGCTGCTTCTGTAACAGCTTGCTGCAAAAACAAAACTAAATGGTCTTTTCCCTTTCACCTTTTTTCTTAAAAGTAAAAATCTTCAGATTCCTTTCGGTTTGTGAAAACAAGGTAGGTCATAAAATCAAACTGGCATAAGGCGAACTTTCAGTGGGAGATACCTGTACTGCAATTGCCTCCTAACCCATTTTTCTGCTTCTGTTTTCTTAGCCACCCTTCAAACCCAATTTATTCTTCACTTTCAAGCCAGAATCTTTTTAAAACATTATCATTTTACAATTCTTCTAAACTTTGCAATGACTTTCTATTACATTTGGAACAAAGTACCAATTCCACACAGGAGCAACACAGCTCTACGTGACCTGGCCCACACATCTCCCCCCCATGAGCCATCTCTGACCAGACTCTTCTCTGTGCCCTGTTCTTTAAAAACAGGATATCTGTGGTCCCAGCTTTACAGAGGAATGGTTCTGCCTGTGATGCTTTGCTCTGTGCTGAAGTCTCTGTTCCGCTGACTATTGCTCACCTCTCGCCTCTCCACATGTATTGGCCATACTGTCCATTTGAGCCCCTCTCTAGTCATGGTCACCTGCACACCCTCTCTTATTTCCACAAGTGTGTTTTTGAGTGTGTATGTATGCTTCTTCACTCCACCTCACTTGGAGAGATGCCCCACCCCTCATTCCCTTCTTCTGCTCTCCCTGTGCATCAACAACCATTCTTTTAGACAACAACCAAGTTCTAAATTCTTCTCTCATAAACACAGCTGTCTCTTCCTACAACCGCTTAAATCAACAATCATCATCACTCAATTTAGTCATAAACATTCCTTAATCTTTGCCTAGACAGTTTACTTTTCACCTATAGAGTTTCTAAACTTGCTAAGAGGATGGATCAGGAATTACATTGTCTCTTCTTCTCACAGTGATTAGCACAGTGCTAAGCAAATATTCTGTGCTCAGTTAATGTTTACAACAGAATAAGAATACTCTAGTTCCCCCTCTCCTTTTGATTCCCTTAAACTAACGGAAAATGGAAGATCTTCAAATAACGTCGTTTCATTCAGCATCATTTCCTTGTAACGTTAATGAGATGCCACAGGAACTTAAAGTTTGTTTGTATCAATTAGCCCATTATAAAACTGGTTTTGTTATGTCATTTCCCTTAAAGTCATAGAACCTATCAATGACTGACTGTTAAGTGAGGACTTACTATACCACAGAACAGATATTCAAAAGCTTGCCCAAAATGAAAGAAGTTTTGGCCACTGGAAAAAATTTCTCTATGTAAGTATTTCTACAACTCAACTACTTATCTATTAGAACATGTGATTCATTTTGTTCTTCAAGAAGTGGTGATGGGATAAATAGTAATTCTTCCATCTTGTCTCAGCTACAGTCTTATGGTCAGAAGCAGACACTTTATGACTGTGTAAGGTTAAGGGTGGTTTATGGCCACAGATCAGTATGTCATTAACCAGCCTGAGAAGACTGACTGCTGACCTTGACCTCATTAGCATCCTGAGCAAACCAAGCAGATTCCATGTAGATTATAAAAAGCCAAAAGGATATTAGAACAAAATGATCTAAAAGGTTGTGATTTTTTTAAATATCTTAATTTTATTAATGACATGAAACCGTTTATGGTCACTAATAAAATTATTAATAATTATGAAAGTAACATGTTAGAACTGGCTTCCTTATTTTTAAAAATCTTCGTTCAGCATTTAGTGATACTGAGACTCTAAGGTCCATGTTCAAGTTATTTTGATACATCACTTTAATGATTGTTACAACAAAATATACCTCACATAAACACAGAAATGCAAAAAAAAAAAATGCATTATTACCTGTGCTTACTAAGTTATTATACTTACTTTAGCGTCTCACCTACCAACTATTCAAAAACTGTTAATGAGATTCAGCTAGTAAATTTATGTCTTCCCAAATTTACAACTATTCTTGCAGCTAATCAGAAACTACTAAATTTTTAAACAAATGATTTACAAACTCTAAAGCAATTCATTTGGGTGATATTTAACATGATAAAAAAAACTGTTTCTAAGTTTTTAAAGTTTGTAGATATTTTTAAAGAGAAAAGCATATTTGAACAAACAGTATTTTTTCAGAAATCCTGAAAACTAAAAAAAAGCAAAATTGTTGGGGAAAAAAATTACTATAATTTCAAATATTGTCTTTCCAACCATTCCTAAGCTCTACCTTCATCTTAGGAGTGAAGCCTCAGTGACTTACAAAGTAACATAATAAAGACTAACAACAAAAAAAGGTAGATAGACCTAAGGAATATTGATTGTTTGGTTGATTCAAGCTACATCTGAAATCTATGAATTTATTTAGAAATGACTATACTTGGGATTCACCTGTTATTTTTCACCAAGGGCATATTTGGCGGGGGAATAAAAACTCCCTCCTCTCTACAGAGCAATAGAAAAAACTTTATTTTCCCCACCAAGGTCCTATGTTCACATAAAAAGGTACACTAAGAACAGTCCATGTCAAAGTCACTTCTGTTTTGACCCAGTATCTCTACATAGACATTACCTAATAATAAACAAAACTGTAAACGTGAGAGAAAAAAACAATGGCATTATCAAAGGAAATGAAATTCTAGTGAAATATTGTGAGCAATGAATTGTTTTATTTTACCTGCTGTTTTAAATTGTTAAGCGACCAAAGGAAAAAGCTGCAGTGATTTAACTTGTCACATACAACTCGGGGCTAATGAACTTCAGGAATACTGAGTATGGCCAATAATCATGTGAGGAAATAAGGAAAGAATCAACACCGTAAAAAAAGGAAGTAATTTGCTACATAGCCTATAATTAGCCTCTGAATCTTACAGTGGAGAGTAGTATTGAGGCAAATAGCTTAGGAAGATTTAAAAAGGGATTAGTCCATTCACATGAATGAATAAGGCCAGAATTTAGTTACCTGAGCTGCGAAAGGGGGAGGAACACATCATAAAAGCGATAGACCCAGTCAGTTTCAGGGTGCACAGACTCTCAACCAGGAAATTTAGTGATTATGCTTCTGGAAATTAAATGGTTACCTATTTGAGAGGACCTAACCCAATGATAAAATCATCCAGAATTAACTAGAATACCAGAAACAACAAAAATCCAACAGCGGGCCAACTAAACAAAGATTAACTAGGGTGGTTCGTTCACAAATGTCATTAGATATATGATTTCTGTATAGAATATGTCTGGACTACAAAAATATGTTACAGCAACTCTTTTTATTCAGAAAGGTACTCAACTTTTTCAAGTAATATTTTAACCACTAATGAAGCTAAAATTTTGATATAGTTGAAAGAAAATGATGCTATATAGATAATAATTTAGGTCATATTAATAAACAGAATAACTAGAAGTAGACCCCAACCTTGAGATAGTTCAGTTACAATGAAATTATTTTAAATATTTCATTTTAAAAGAGAATGACCTTTATTTAAGCATTACTTAAAATTAAATGAAACTTTATCATTAAATTATTCAACGATAAAGCACAAAAAACACAACGCTGAAGTGTATTAATCAATAATGATATGAGTTGGAAATATTTAACTAATGATTGACAAGACAAAAAAATATTTAGAAAAAATAAATTGAAATCAAAGCTCAAAAGCTTTACTACCTAAATTTACATCATCTTTGATTTTTGTCTGAAGTAGTGTGGAAGTTTAAAAATATGGTCCAATTCTTTGACACTTTCACACAAAAAATGTTGGGATCTAAGTTCCTTCCCTTTGAATCTATGCCAGCTTGTGATTGTTTTGCCCAAGTGATGCTGAGTGACTTTCAAAGTTAGGACAGAAAAGATTATGCAGCTTCTGCCTGGGTCCCTTGAGACTCTGGACCTGGAGGAAGATAGGCTTCATGTAAGAAGTCTGCTGCCCTGTGACTACCATGCTGGCAAGGCCACATGTAGGCACTGCTGTAGACAGACAAAGCTGAGCATCTTGACAACAGCCAGCATCAGCTGCCAGCCAAGTGAGTGAGCTGACATCTGACTACAACCCCATGAGAAACCCCAAGTGTGAACTGACCAGCTGAGCCCTTCGCAAATTCCTGACCCACATGTTATGATCAAAATAAAATGGTTGTCTTAAGCCCCTAGGTTCTGAAGGAATTTGTTAAGCAGGAGATACAGTAACCAAAATAGGTTTTATAATTTAAAAAGCACCTCAGTGATAAATGGGATGCCAGGATAAAGTCTCAGGCGATAGCATTCCATTGCATTAAAAATTTAAATACATTGTGTAATAAGACATCAAAAATTCAGGTTCAAATATCTACCTTACTTTTTCTACCAACCTAAACATATTATAATTTACTTTCAATCATTTATTCAGTCTAAGAAATAGTTATTGAGCAACCTATTCTATTCTAGGCTCTATAATAAGTGCTAGCTACAAAAGCAGCTCAAAGAATAGTTGGGGAACAGATAATCAATCAAATATCAAATCATCACACAAACATATAATTCCAAAAGGAGATAAACCACAATGGCAGCAGAGTAAAAAGGACTCTAAAAGCAGAAACATTAGGGACTGAAGAGGAAAGTGAAGGCCAAACTTCATCAGCAGTGTTATGAACTCGGATCTTTATATAGAGCGATGGAAGGTCTTATAGGTTTGTAAGAGAAATAATGAAATGTTGAGATTTTCATTTTAAACATAATTTTAGCTATCTAGCTCAGTAATTTATACACTGAAAACACCAGCCTCCAGCTAATGGTCTAAATAAATAAGTTTGCTACACAAATATTCATTTCATGTCTACAATGTGCCAAGAGCTAAGAAATTAAACAGCAAAAAAAAAAAAAAAAAAAATTGAGCATAGAGCAGAAAACAGACAATTTAAATATAGTGAAATAAGAAGAATTTTACAGTGAGTATAAAGGGTAGTGAAAGAATATAGGAAGAATGCTTAATCCAGATATAAGGGGTCAAGAAGAATTCTCAAAGGAAGAAATGTCTAAGCTGACACTAGAAGAACGGGTAAGTGTGAAAGAGGCCAAATCAGAGTTTCGGAGAAAGGAAAAAAAGTGCATCCCCCATAAGATATAACCTCATGTCACTAAATCAAAGGCTCATAATTAAGTCACAGAGTGCTCGAGGAACAAAAAGTTTCTTATGGCTATAGGCTTTAGGTAGCTGCTTGATTAGAAACAATGTTAAGAGTGGTAAGCGGGAGTCAGCTCACTCAGGTACATGTAAAACATGTTTAGATTCTATTCTAAAAGCAAGAGGCGGATATTGAAAGAAAATGTCAAGACCAGTCTTTCATCTTATGGAGAACCATCTGGCTGTGGTCTAGAGAACAGGCTGGAGCAGTAGAACCAAGTAGGAAGCTGTAGTTGAAAACCAGGAAAGAAATGGTAGAGGCTTGAGTAAGGGAAATGCCAGTAGAGATGAAGAAAAGTAAAGAAGACAGAAATATTTTTTTAGAATTGAAAGGATTTAGTGATTGATTCAATGAGGAGAAGAACTCAATGATGACAGCCAAGTTTCTGACCCAGGTATAACTGATAGAAACTGGAAACTCCCAAGGGAGAGTAAGGCTTTAGGGGAGTGGGAAAGAAGAGGATGAAAGGGAAATTCTGTTCTGAGATGTTAACAGTGTCTTTGGGTAGGATATGCAAGTGGAAATGTCGAGGAGAGAGATAGCTATATGGTACTGAAGATGAGAAGAGTGAACTGGGCTAGAGATCAAGATTTGGAAATCAACAGCATATAGGTGTTACTTGAAACCATGGGAGTAGATGAGATGGTCCCACTTAACAGCATACAACATGAGAAGAGAGAGGGTTAAGGATGGGACCACACAGACACCAATATTAAGAGATGGTAAAATAAGAAAGCTCAAATGGAAACAAAAGGAATGGCCAGAGTTAGGAAGAAAAAAAAGGAAAGTACGCTGCCATTAAAACTTAACAGCAAGTCAAATCATAGCTTCTCTAAAGTCATTTTCTCTTGACTTCTTCACATGAAAATGAGGCTGTTTGGCAGAAATCTTTCTCTGGATCTAAATTTGGGTGAGAGCCTTCCACTTCCTCAAAACATGTAATTAAGTTTCCTCTTCTTGGACTAGAAGACGTGTTTTATATAACACAGATATAAACTTAAAGGAAAAATATATTTAACTTATAAATATAATAACAAACTTAAAATCTGTAAAAATGTCATGGGTTTTAGAGCCAAATGGAACTGAATTGAAATTCCACCTTTGTCATTTCCCAGCTATGGGACAAGTTATTTATTCTCCATAACCTTGAGTTTCCTAATATAACATATACTACCTACAGCACAGAAATAGAGCTGTTCCTGTTTTCTTGAACCAACTTTAATCACAAAGCCAAACCCTATCAGTGCCAATGAAAACAGCATTGGTCATAGTTACAAATAATTTCCTTGTTGGGAAATCTAATGGTAAATTTCAATCCTTATCCTGCTGAAACTATCAGAAGCATTAGACAAAGATGATTAATTATTTCTTCCTTTTTAAAACACCATCTTTGTTTGGATTCTGGGTGACCTTGATCATCTTCTGATCTAACTGGCCCACTTCCCTTTCAGATTCCTTGCTGGTTCTTTCATATGTCCCAGGCTCCATATTTGTGAACACTAGTATGTCCAAATTTAATCGTTGATTACCCTTTTCTACTTACTATCCCTCCCCAGGAGACCTCATCTAGTCTTATGGCTTTAAATATCACCTATATGCCAAAAACATTCAAATTTGTATATTCTGTTCAGCTCTCTCTTCTGAATGCCAGATGACAAGTGCCTACTCAACATCCCTTCATGAATGTCTACACAGCTTTTCAAATTTAGCATGAACTCCCAATTCTCCCTAAACCTAAGTCCTCCTATAGTATCCTCATCTTATTAAATGGTATCCCCATTCTTCTAATCACTTGAGTGCAAAAGCTGAGTCATCCTTGACTCTTTTTCTCTCATCCCACATCCAACCATCATAATCTGTCAGCTCTATCTTCAGGATGTATTCAAAATTCAACCAGTTCAAATCATATTTGCCTCTATCATCCTAGTCTGGACAATATCATCTCTCCTCCAGATGATTGCCATAATCTTCTAACTGATGTCTTTGCTGACATTCTTGCCTCCCAAAGTAGTATATTCTTCACAAAGAGCCAGACTAATCTCTTTTAAAGGCGAAGTCATATCTAACCATTCTTATACCTTAGCTTCCCATCTCACTCAAAGGAAATGCAAATTCTCTATGGCCTTAAAACCCTATCTGCCTGGCTTTCCTCACTTCTCCTGTTGTTTCCTTCTTATCGCTCTTCACCTCATTCCTTATGCTTCGGCCACATAGATCTCTTTGCCATTCCTGGAACACCCCCAAGCATGCTCCTGTCTCTGGAACTTTATACTTGCTATTCCCTTAGATATCCTTGTGCTTCGCTCCCTCACTGCCATCATGAAGATCCATGCTCAAAAGTCCCCTTGTAAAATAAGCCATCCCTGATAACTCCCCCAACACTATAAATATATAAAGAAAACCTCCCTTACTAATATTTCTTATCACTCTTCCCTTCTTCTCCACAGCTCTTATTATATAATTTACTTATTTTATTGTCAATCTCCCCTCACCCCCGACCAACCTAATATATAAACTCCATGAAGCCAGGGACTTTATCTGTTTTTATTCTCTATATCCTACAACAGTGCCTACAACAGTGCCTGGTAACTAGTAGGTATTTAAGATGTAAGTGATTAAAATTAAATAATATGTATAAAAATGTTTAGAATATAAATGTCCAACAAAAGATTGTTCTTATTATTTGTTGAAACTTAAAAACTCAAGTGTTAATTACCCCAAAATTGATAGGGCAAATGGTCCTGGTAAAATTAAAAGAGGATGCCATATTCTAGAAATTATTTTCCTCCAGAAACTGAATTTTTAATTTAGACACAGAACTTGATTTGGAAGTTTCATTTAGTTTATCATATGAAACCCTCTGACTAAGTGATTTTGAATTTAAAAAAACATTTTTTTTTTCAAAAAAGTATTATAACTTTAAAGGTTTGCCATATTATCATGAATAACCCAAAATAAAATTAATAAAATTATGTTTTAAGAAAATAAATATTTTGAAAGGAGCAAGATATTTACTAATACTCTTATTTCCAACAATTAAAAAGAGATCTAATGAATATATATATTGAGAAATAAGTAATGGATGGCTTTATTACTTTAGATTAAACATAATAGCAGGGATTGTAATGTGTTTATTACTAAAAGGTTAGCTGGTGTTCCAAAACTGGTTTAATAAAATCCTCCCAGAAAAGACATGGAAGGGAAAAAGAGACCCACAACTCTCTGGGAACTTAAAGGAAAGCTTATTTATGCCATCAGCTAAAGCTGAGAAGAAATACTGCCAACAAGATTTTAAGATGGTTCCTTGGGGGCATTAAGTACATTTTTAGATTATCTCATGGTACTTGGCATAAAGGTACGCAATAAATATTTGTTATGTGCATAAGTGGGACACTAATAAATGAATAAGTTAATTATAAGAATTACCACTCAGGTATGTCCACACTGGCCATCACAAACTCTTAATAAAAAGCTGGGAGCTCAAGTTTTAATGTTATCCTCTTTTTGTCTCTTGTATGAGGAGTAAAGAGAAAGCTGAGCTCTATTCTATGAGTCAAAAATATCATCACTCTAAAGGTCTGAGTTGCTGCCTTAGGTAAGTAGTACTAATCATGTTATTTGAGATCTCTTAGGCAGTGGAGTGCAATGTGGGGTTTCTCTGTGTTGCCTCATTCACGTCCAGATAGCTGCAAGAGAAGGGAGACACCTATGCAGCCCGGGACCAGGTTCTGCTGGCCCAGAGCACAACCCTCAATAGGGGTTTCCTCTATAGAACTCAAATGTCAGTTAAAATCAGATTTTTGAACAGTAAGAGAAAAAAAGAAATAAATTATTAAAGAGAAAGAAATTATTAAAGAGACAGAAGAGGAAAATAAGGGCATAAGTCAGTAAGGTTGTGAAAGCAAATTTTACTGCACCCTCCCAAACACACACATACACACACACACACACACACACACACACACACACACACACACACACATTCTGTAGACAAAGGAATAAGCTTACATATGCCTTACTTTTCACTTTTAAAATTTGTAGAGTGATTTAACAGATTTCAGTCTCATATTATTCTTCACATTTTCAGACTACCAAAATCACACCTGGAATGGCAGGAACTAAATTCACCTGTGTGAAGATGGCTGCATTCAAACTCCACAGTGAATGTGACAGTTTCTAAAAATATGTAGGTTGCTTTAAGTTTTAAGGAAAAAAGTAGGTTACACTTTTACCCATAAAGGTCTGGATGACTCAGAGTTTAATAATAGGATACATAAGCTTTCACCCCTAGGTCACTGATTCTAGGGTGATCATAATAGACAGCCATTTTAGGACATTACCATCTAGCAGCTGCTTTGTTCACAATCTGTAAGAGAAATGTGCTCCATGTCTCTATTAATACTCATTTGACAGGTGTATACATTCCAACTCATACGCATCTGCCAATCTCGACCACTTTGAAGCAGTGTGATGACAGCTGTCACCTTTAGAAAGCCCTTAGCATGCCTAATTCTCTCTTTATCTAAAAGCACTAAATATTAATACTTCATATAACAGATTTTGTTGTCTAAAATCAAAAATCATAAAAGATAGATATTTGTTGAGAACTTCTGAAATGAGTGCAATATCATTCTATGAAACAAAGAAGGCAACAACTTTTCCTCCTAGGAAAATATGGTAAAGGCCAAACCAACTGAGAAGGTCAACATTTGTAATGGTTTAGTGACTGGTAGGAGACTGCAGATATCCCTGGGACTCTGTGCTTTCACCATACATGCATACATAGGTCACTGGGAAATGCAATTCTAAATTTTATGTGCCAAAGATTCATGTACCCAGGCAATATAAACCAATAACTCCCATTCCCTCTTTCATGGTGCTCTAGGGCCTCTAAATCAACACCTATGTAGTACCAAAGATTATAATTTATAATTTGCCAGTCACCATGGCAATTGGTAACTGGATGGTACCTATTGTACTGTAAAATCATTCCACTAAGAAAAGTTCCCTGCAGCCTCAGTCACAGGAATAACTGGAGAATTATGTTTTGAAAATTAAAACTATTATTTTTAAATGACAGTATGGTGATTTAAGTCACTGTCTTATCTGTTAACATCTGTACTGAAATAATGACTACATCTGCTCATTGACCTTTACGACATATTCAGTCCACAGCACTAATGGAAATAAGACTTCTCATCTAAAACTCTATGTTCCTATCTTCCACATCCATATTTGTACCTTCTTTCAAAGAACACAGCATTCTCCTTTTAGGAGAAAGTTAATTTAACCAGGCAATAGTCCAACTCACATTTAGTATGGATTTTTAATGTTTATATAAAATACTTAATAGGGACTCTGCTTTGTTTTCTTAAGTGATGTTAAATAATGCATTTGGCACAGATTCAAAAACTGGTGGAGAAAGTCACTAATAACTTTTAATTTCAAATATATCATTTTATTTTAAAAGGTCTTAAGAGCCCCGCAAGTTCAGACTTGACAAATTTGCTTCTGTCAAACCCAAGAAACTTTATAAAATGAGAAAGAAAGCATTCACTATGCCCTTTTGATCCAGTTTAGTAAGGCAAACAAAACAACTCTGCAGTTTGATGTTGTTTTGCTTTTGAAATAGTGTGTCATTACAGTTCATGGTCTGCGATTCCATTTCATTGATGAGGAAATTAAGGCACAGAGAGGATAAGTGACACAGAAACAGAGACCCTTTGACTAGAAGGGACCTTGTAATTAACATAGATCAGAAATACTATAACCACAAGCCCATATTTTTATCCAACTGAAAATGCCATTTTTGTATAAGCCTAAAGTTTGTCGAAAAAATTTTTAATTCTGTTTAAAAACAACTTAGCAAACCTATTAGTTTTGTCTGCTTTAAGTCTTTGTCTTTTGTTTTAAACATCAGGAAGCTCAGAGTAGAATTTTGTGCCAAGTAGAACACCACTTCCCAGCTGTGGTTTCCGACGCTAATCTCATCCTTTCTTTGTCGCTCATCTCTTCATAAATTCAATAACTATTAGTTGAGTGTCTGTTATATGTGAGACAACGCTCTAGGTGCTAAAGATACAGTAGTGAATAAATCATGTGAAAACTCTTATCTTCATGGAAATTAATTACTGAGGTATAAGATTGAGTGTTAGTGCTATGGAGAAAATAAAAAGCAGGAAAGGGGATT